>CP099848.1:25748838-26141338 GCA_030062745.1 Capitulum mitella | reverse complement strand
TTCTCTCTCCGAGGCAAGTTCCGAAATCACAGGGGAGAGGCGACGCGAAATGGCCTTGAAATTGGGCCTGAATAACCAAGTGACGAGCTCATAGCGGGACATGATTCCTTTTATTCCCGGTCCTCTCTGTTTGTGTGGGCGTGTTTTTTTCTTGTCGTCGGGACGTGCGGTGCCTTTTTCCGTGACGAAGATGGCTGGCCTGACTCTCCGTCCTTTACATTTGTATCAAGTTCATGCCGTTAATAATTTTCGCTGATCGTACGCTATCGGTACCTTTGTGCAAGTACCAGGACACTCAGCTAGATGTCCCCTTGTTGTACCGTGCGTCCAGATTAGTTCTTGTAAACACCGGGACGTTCCACGGCACGTTACCGACTGTATGGTCGCTCGCCGCCCGGTGACCGCTGCGATGGCTGTGGCCGGCAGGACGTACGCAGCGGGGACGGCCGCGAGGCGGCGGCGGCGGCGGCGGCGCGCCGGCCGCGAATGGAGCGCCAGCCGTCGCCGGCCCGGCACAAGGCCTCCAGCGTGATCCACATCCGCAACCTGGTGCGGCCCTTCACCGTCAACCAGCTCAAGGAGCTGCTGGCGAGGACCGGCAAGATCACCGACTTCTGGATCGACAACATCAAGTCCAAGTGCTACTGCCAGGTGACACGCGCGGGGTCGAGCTGTGGTGGGCGTCGTGAAATGGGCGGCAGGGCAGCCGTTGTGGGCAGACGTCCACTAACGTCGTAGACTGATATGAACGGTGTGACTGCTGCCGATATCGGCTTCGGCGCCTTGAAACGCGGTGAACCGGCGATAAGCTCATGCGTATGCCAACACAAAGCGAGGATGCTCTTGCGCGACGCTAACCGGTATGTGTGAGGTCAAGCAGACACTAGGGTTGTGATGTGGACCGGACGCATTGAGCTGAACGTGTGATGCGCGGTCTTTTGACGGTCCCGGCAGTATGAGACGGTGGCACGGTGCACCTTGTGACCCAGACTGGGCCGCGGGACTCACTGTGTGACGGTCCCGGCAGTATGAGACGGTGATACGTGCCTTGGGCCCACTTGTGTGACGCCCGGCCGCGGGGGCACGGTGCACCTTGTGGCCCTGGACTGGGCCGCGGGCTCACTGTGTGACGGTCCCGGCAGTATGAGACGGTGGCACGGTGCACCTTGTGGCCCCGGACTGGGCCGCGGGGCTCACTGTGTGACGGCCCTCCCGGCAGTATAACGAGGTGGCACGGTGCATCTTGTGGCCCCGGACTGGGCCGCGGGGCTCACTGTGTGACGGTCCCGGCAGTATGAGACGGTGATACGGTGCACCTTGTGGCCCTGGACTGGGCCGCGGGGCTCACTGTGTGACGGTCCCGGCAGTATGAGACGGTGGCACGGTGCACCTTGTGGCCCCGGACTGGGCCGCGGGGCTCACTGTGTGACGGTCCCGGCAGTATGAGACGGTGATACGGTGCACCTTGTGGCCCTGGACTGGGCCGCGGGGCTCACTGTGTGACGGTCCCGGCAGTATGAGACGGTGATACGGTGCACCTTGTGGCCCCGGACTGGGCCGCGGGGCTCACTGTGTGACGGTCCCGGCAGTATGAGACGGTGGTACGGTGCACCTTGTGGCCCTGGATGGTACCTGGACTGGGCCGCGGGGCTCACTGTGTGACGGTCCCGGCCAGATGAAGACGGTGGCACGGTGCACCTTGTGACCCAGACTGGGCCGCGGGGCTCACTGTGTGACGGCCCCGGCGGTATGAGACGGAGGTACGGTGCACCTTGTGGCCCTGGACTGGGCCGCGGGGCTCACTGTGTGACGGTCCCGGCAGTATGAGACGGAGGCGCAGTCCGTGGAGACGAGGACAGCTCTGCACGGCGTGCGCTGGCCGCCGTCCAACCCCAAGAAGCTGCTGGTGGACTTCTCGACGGCGGACGAGCTGGACTTCCACAAGGCGCAGACGGAGCAGATTCCGCGCAAGACGGAGCCGCTGAAGGTGGACCCGTTCTTCGCCACCCGGCAGCAGGAGGAGCAGCGGGCGGAGACGGCGCGCGAGAAACGGGTCAGTCGCGGAGCACGGCCGGCTGTAGGAGGGCTTCAGCCTGCTGGGCACATCAGCCTTCAGTCAACACGACATACTGCGTCGTGTTGGGGGGATGTCGGCTGTCGTTATATGGAGGTGTGGACAGGCTTGCTACAGCACTCATGGTTTCGTCGATTGTCCTTTGGGTTGTGTACGTATGGGTTGCCGTCTGCGTAAATCTTGCTGTGTGCAGAAGTACGTGCGTTAGCCATGGTGAAGTCTTTGTTGTTCGACTTTGTTCAAGGATCTCCCGTTGGGTATTACGCGATGTGCGATCGTCTGTTCAGATTTCTGCCAGCACGGACACGCGGCAGCTGGTCAGTATGGCGCATCGTTATGCAGTGCACGGTCGTAGGCCGACTGCTTCTGGCTGGTGTGTGGCGGGGTGGCCGGCCGGCTGGACGCTGGGCGGGGACAGTGACCGTGCGGTGCGCGTTGCAGCGGGAGGCCATCCGCGAGTGGGACAAGGTGAAGATCGGCGAAACTAGTCCCGGCGAGAAGGAGCGAGAGCGCGAGAGGAGGAGGAGGGAGCGCGAAGAGGAGGCGGAGAAGAAGAAGAGAAGAAGCAAGACGCCCGAAAAGGAAGACAAAAAAGGTGAGCCGTGGTGTCCGGGGTTTTTTGGTGATTGACGAGTGGTAGACATGGCACACGTTAACATCTCATTGCCCTTCCATGGCTTCCTGCACGTGACGTGTGTGGTGATTCCCCACTGTAATTATTTTCTTTATACCTCGTTGGCATAAACGTTCAGCTGCGTGAGTTTCATCGCACGCCTGTCCGGTGCCGGTGTCGCGCTGCGCGTCCGGCATCCCGTCACCGCCCCCGACCTCGTGCCCGCAGAGAAGCGCCAGAAGGAAGAGGCGCCCGCCAAACTGCTGGACGATCTGTTCCGCAAGACCAAGGCGACGCCGTGCATCTACTGGCTGCCGCTGACCGCCGAACAGATCGCCGAGAAGGAGCGCCAGCGGCGCCAGCGCATGGCCGAGCGCCAGAAGCGCATGGAGGCGATGCAGGCGGCGGCAGCAGCGGCGGCGCCGGCGCCGCGCCGCAGCCGGTCGCGCTCTCGGTCCGGCTCGCGGGACCGGCGGCGACGCTGAGCGGCGGCCGCGGGAGCTCCGACGACACGCCCGAGGAGGGCCCACCACGGCGCGGCCCTGCACACCGGCCTCCGCCGGCCCCACTGTAATTCCTGGTTCATTTTATCTCCGAGCTCTGGCGTGTTGGCGTGCGTGTGTGTGTGGCAGCCAGTCGTTCCGGGTCGGTAAGTATGTTTTAGTTAGTGCTCGTACGGTGGAGCAGCCGGCGGCAGGTGAGTGCGCTGACCGAGCGTCGTTTTCAGGGCTGCCGGACGCCGCTGTGGAGGTAGGTGCCGCAGCGCGGCTGTCTGCTGACGTGATCGTTCTCCCCGCCAGTAGGTGGCGGGCCCGGCGCGGGAGCGAGGCGCGCTGGCGCGGGGCTTGGGCTCGACGAGTGTGGCCGGCGGGCCGTGTGTGAGCTGCGGCGGGAGAGGCACAGAGGACAGGGGTGCGGTCGGCCCGCGGCGGGCCGCGGCCGTCCGGCCACGCCACGGCCGGGCGGCCGACAGCGGCCGGCCGACCGCACCGGACAGTCGGCCGCCGACGCCGGACAGTGGAGACAGTGCAGCGTCGGCGGTCGCGGCGCCGGCCGCCTGCGGGCCAGTTGGCGGCGCGAGCGGCCCCAGTCCGCGCGCGGACCGGCCGCCAGGAGTCGGCAGATGTCGCCTCGTCCCCACTCGCCCGGACGGCGACCGCCGCTGCACCGAGGCAAGACTCCGAGACGTCAACACCAGCGGTCGCATGCCTTCTCTATTTACATGGAAATAAACGTCATAGTTCAACGACCACACTGTGTACGCGAGTCACGGGTGATTCGGGAAAAACCTCAAAACGGACCGGGGTCCGCGCTTCATGTGGGCGGTTCACACGAGAGACAGCCGGGCGCCGGGCCGCAGCAGTGCCGAGATCGGCCGGCCGGCCGGAATAGTGCAGACGGAGAGGTGCGACCGACTCCGGCGTCGCATGCTCCCGCCGACGTAACGATGACGGTCAACTAGCTGGCAGCCTCCTGCACGGCGTCAGAAGGCGGGTCACCAAGGTAGGAATGGCGAGATGCACCGTCACGCGAGGACTGTCGTGTCCCAACACTCCAAAACAGCGCAACAGGCCGCCAGCCAACCGCTCACGCGGCGCGATGTCGAGACGCGAAAGTCGCGGACGTTGCGCAGCATGAGCGTGCCTGCATTTGGACGGCAGTGGGGACGTCCCGACCGTTCAGCGGAGGACACACGGAGTCGCGGAGCCGGAAGCCGGCCACATCCGCCCGCCGGCGCCTCGGGCAGGGCGAGCTGAGGTCTGGACTCACCGCGATCAGTCTTTCTTGTACTTGTCAGTGAACTCCCTGATCTTGTCCATGAGCTCGGAGGGGTCGTCCACGCGCGGTATCTGCGGCAGACGGCCATCGCATGTTTGTGGCCATTGAAGAGGCGAAATATCCACGGGCCAGGTGCTCCCACCCCGATCAATGGCATTGTAAACTTTCGACTACAGGATCACTTACGTCATTTTCATGTCAGTCAAGTTCGACTGGTAGACAGCAGCAACATTCGTAATATCTGCCAACGTTAGCGTGCTAGCTGTCGGTGGACTCCGTCACCAGTACGGATGAAAGTTCACTGAAGACGTCGATTCAGCGTTGCCGACGTCGCAACAGCAGCAAACTTTAACACCCTGGTTTTTAGATTCGCGGAGTTCTGGCGCGAGTCCATACCGTATAGTTCTGGCATGCGTAGATACCCGCGTACACACCGGCTCCGAAGGTCAGCTGAAAACGGAAAACCATTGGTCATCACAACCGCATATGAGTCATTTTCAACGCATGAGAAACAAGCGGGCCAGGCCTGCGCCCGTTGTTTCCCGAGTCTGTTTGGAGGAGACACTCATAAAACGTGGACAAGGCAACATCGTTTTGGGTGCAACTTGTACGTAGAACTGCCGACTCTGTTTTGTGGTCATGATCATTTTACACCCGTACCTGTTCTAGAAAAAGAGGCCGCCTGGCCACTAAACTGATTTTGTCAGGCCATGATAAGACGAAGAAATGCCTGGTTTGCTCCCGACCTTCCTCGTGTAAAAAGCGCCCGGACATAAAAACTAGCGAGTGCTTCACTGAAATCTGCCAAAACCATGACCTACGTATGGTTCCGAGTTCATGATAACACCTCGAGAAAACTGACGGGATCTTTATCAAGACAAATACCATCCGAAGAACACCACTCCCATTATTCATTTATCACTGACGGCAATACATTCACAGACACTCTCGATGACGGGGCCGGTTAAGCCATCCAAAGTTCCGTCAAGAACTTGACACGTGCGACCGAAACAGGAAGGAAAATATGGCGTGCTTACTGCTCCACCTACTAATAAATGGGCGGCTATAAAGCCGACCATCAGCAGGTCGTAGACGAGCACCAGCATCCTGCGGCGGCCAGATCACCGTGCGGCCATGTCCACCGCGTCGAGCTCCGCAGCAGGCGGCCGCCGCACACCACGCCCTGCTGGGCCGTCACAGAGGGGCGCGCGACGCCGGCCACCGCCGCCGCCGCTGCCGCTGCCGCTGCCGCCGCCGCCCAGCCCACCACGCAAATAGCCCGGCCGACGGCGCCGCCAAAAATACCGCCGCCGGAATCCGCCGGAACAGCTCGACTCCGCACAGAGCCGGCTTCCGGTAACCATTACTGAGCTGGCGTCCGGCGGCCATTACGGAGCTGGCGTCCGGCAGCCATTATTGGGCTGGTGTCCGGCAGCCATTACCCGGCTGGTGTCCGGTAACCATCACTGAGCTGGCGTCCGGCGGCCATTACTGAGCTGGCGTCCGGCGGCCATTACTGAGCTGGCGTCCGGTAGCCATTATTGGGCTGGTGTCCGGCAGCCATTACCCAGCTGGTGTCCGGTAACCATTACAGAGCTGGCGTCCGGCGGCCATTACGGAGCTAAGGTCCGGCAGCCATTATTGGGCTGGTGTCCGGCAGCGATTACTGAGCTGGCGTCTGGTAACCATTCCTGAGGCATTCGGCAGCTGTTACCGAGCTGACGTCCCGCAGCTCTTTGTAAGCTTGTGTCCGGTACTTATTACTGAGCTGGCTTCCAACAGCCATTACTGAGTTGAATTGCCGCAACCATTACTGAACTGGTGTTCGACGGCCACAGCGGAGCTGATGTCCAGCCACCATTATTGAGCTCACGTCTGGTAAAAATATTCACTGAGCTAGTGCCCAGCAATCAGTAATACTCACCTGATGTTTAAGAACCATTACTGAGATGACTTATGGTAGCCATTGCAGAACTGCATTACGATACGGCCATCGCCACAGCGAATACGTCCGACTGGCAGGAACTATTACTGAGCTGGCATCCGGCAACTACCATTTGCTCTAGCAATCATCGTACCCATCATTCGGCCAGCGACGGGCGATCAGAGCTAAGTGTGCGTGGTGAACTTGGATGAGTTCACGATACACTGACAGTGCCGTCACATGGCAACAAACATCAGCCAGTATTGATTCGCATTGCTATCGCCATCAAGCCAACATCAGACGGCTGCCGTCCAGCCAACGCCCAGCAAACGTACCCATGCTGGGGTTGACGGCCACCAGAGAAGAGTAGCCATTAGTAGGGCAGATTCCTAAATTACAGGCAACACCAGGAGTGCCATGGAGGACCCATTTTGAATCAGAAGGCTAGACCCCTTAGCCTGTCATCAATCCAGCGCACCATAACCATGCCTACAGCTACCAAGGAATCACACAAAAGAGGCTTTCTAAGAATGGTTGAATAACACTTTTCCATGTGGCAATCCTCATTCATAATGGTTATTCATAATCAGTATTCACAGACTAGACTGCTTGATGGAAAAAGATGAGATTCACTGTCATCAACACCAATTCTTTGGAAGGATATTACATAATAATTTTTTGCCACATTTGCTCTCTTTCTTAACAGTCTTCATCATCAAGCTTCAGTTACTTCAGGTTATGGCATCATCTGAAAGTTGCTTAGGTGCATTTTCAGATTGGGGAACTCACATCATAGCTTAAAAGCATATCAGGATGAGAATACAATACACACATACAAATCATATGTGTCACATGAATGAAAACTACTCACCAGGAACTTCAGCATTTCCCTAGAAGATCCGACTTTTAAGAGAATCTGAAACAAAACAAAACAGAAAATTAGTTTGTTCAGCAGAGCAAAAAAAAAGAAAAAAACGGTACAAAATAACCCCATGTCATTGCTTAAAATGTCCAATTTTCCAGTATCTTGTTTCATGAAGAATATACAGTTGTCATGGAGATGCATACAAAAGCATACACTTCAGCATTGACTCTGCCCATAATTACAATGCCTGGTGGACTATACATTAAACCAGAAAATGTTTTAAACCAAACAGTATGCATGGAACCTGAGGAAAATTGTATTTTTTCTTTACCTTTCCTGGCAATCAAATATCTGAATGGCATTATTCCACTTTGTGGCTTTCCAGACTTGAAATGTTTTAGGCCTTATCTACAATGAAAATGCCCAAAGCATTCCAACACCAATCAATTAGCCACCAAGTTACTGAAAGACATAATGTCATGCAGAATCTGGAACCACAGAGTTCTAACTTCCAACAATCATGGAATCTCACAAACAATTCATACTTTAGAATGTTTCCAATGACTGTAAATGCATTTCTGGAAGCCATTCTGGCTTGCCATATATAATTAGTTTTGCAATGTGCAGGACATGAATCAGACAAGTGAACTGTCTGTCATACTATGCACTCTCCTGTGGTGCTTCTTTCAGACCAAAAATATGTATATATATTTTTATATATACATATACACATACCATATATATGTACTATTTAGAAGCATCAGAAAACATGCTTTTTACAAATAACATGTTAATAGGAATAAATAATTGTGCTCCAACACCATCCACTCTTATCATTCATGTTACGAGGCTGGCAGTCTGCATCACATGTACCACAGGCCAAAAACTCAGTACATGCAAGTGAATGCAAAATGTTTTTTTTTTGTGTGCACCAGCACATATTATACCAATATCAAATCACTAACAGTGCATGATACTTTACCAAGCTAAAGAAGGATAACCTAACCTAGTTTCTATCTCAATCTAATACTCCATCTACAGTCATGGTGATACTAAAGCAATGCACCTGACAAGGGTGTTTTTTTTTGTTCACAAGTACTAACATCCAAAGGAGCATTTTCTAAACACTCAGTGATAAATGGTGCAGATGCAGAAGACTCCCATATTGTCAGATAAAATCATGATTCCACTACAGTGTGTCCAAATCTGCCTGCTGTTTCTGGTGTGCAGGAGTGCAGGTATGCCTGGCTCACTGTCCTTGAGCAATGGTCATGTCACATTCAAAAGCAGTCCAAGATTCTGTAAAGTGAATGCTTCATTCCACAGAAATGCTTGTTGGGTTAGGTTAGGTTATTAGGCTTTTTGCACAGCTAAAATGCTATTCCAACATGGCAATTTATAAAAAAATGTAATGGGCTGAAGCCAGATCACCAGTGTGATCATCCACAGAAGTTTATACACAAACCAGATTGTACAGTACAGAACTGCAATGGCATACTAGTGTGGTAATATAAGATGTTTCCCACATAAGTTTTCATCAACCTCAGCATGAAATATATTCTCATTGCAAGTATGGTCATTTGCAACACACTGATCATTTCCTAAAGAAAATTTTCATGATTTGTGGATCAGAGGTGTAGTCCTCCAAAATGACAAGTCACAAAATAAATCAAACAGTGCCACTGCCACATAGCCAAACATGATTAATGATGCACTGCAAGTCTCGCTGCAATGCTGTTACTTTTAATTTTCCAGTTGGCATGAAGATGTGATCACAAATTAGGAACAGTGTGCAAAATGGTAAAAATGTATGTTTTATCTTTATAATTACAATTCATTCCAGAAAAAGCTATGTGAATGCCTATTCATCATGGATAACCACCTGCATTCACTGAGCACCAAAACGAATTGTGACATGAGCATGGGGAACCCATGGAATAGTAAGTACAAGTGACTTGGGGTCCAGAAGAGATTTGTCAGTCGGTAAAGAAAGGCGCCCTTGCTAGTTTATTGTTGCCAGGATCCGGCACTCTGCAGAGCCATAGGCGATGATGCTCGCCTTAATGACAGAAGTGCCCGTCAGTTGATTTACTTTTCATGAAACAATACATCGCATACCTACCACGGCGAGCGCACATAAAACACGACGATGACTTCGACCTTGGTGTTATCGTTTCTGGGTAATCGTTGCTGTGGGCATCTGCCAGGAATATATGTCTTACTTGCGCCAAAAATGAGTCCATAAATCTTAAACCAACTGCTGATCCCTGACGTGCATCGTTTGTAAACAGACCTCAAGCGCCATGCCGACAAGTCGTTGCAAGCGCCCGCAACGAGCGTTGAAATTCGCACGGGATTCATGTGTAGTTCGCTCATGGGCCATTTCCGCAGCATTGTGATATGGGAACCTGTTGCTGTCTTGAAGGGCTTAAATCGTGTGTGGTACTAATGTCTTGAGAGTTACAGGCCACTTCAGGCCTGATTCTGAAGTGATCCTGAACATTTGTCCTATTGTACCTCCCTGCCTGATGCCGATATTAATCCCAACACGTTACGATGACCAATAAAGAGAATCTGTACCAGGGTTAAGGAATGAACCTTGTATCCTTGGTGTGTGTTGCACAGGTCACAGTAGGGTTTTACTTTGTGCAGTGTGAGAAGCCATTTTTTCAGATTTGTATGCTGTGTTTCCAGGCTGTCAACATAATTGAGAGCACCATAAAGATGTCCACTTCTGGTTGTGTGCTCAGAAATATGAGCACTGGGGAAACAGTGGCTCTTTCTGCTGGAAAGCAGTTCATAGGAAGGGCACGGGAGACAAGGATCAAAGACCCTCGATGCTCCAGGAAGCAGGGTAAGACCATAAGACCAAGTGTTCCTGTAATTCAGAATGCAATGAACTGTGAATGATGGGTCCATCATTTTGTTTCCTTTCATGTAACATAATGATTTGAAAAATGCACTGTTATGAAAAGTTTCTTCAGAGCTGATCTAGGGTTTTCATGTCTCAGCAGCCACCTGCATTCTTGCAATTCCTATTTTTATCCAGTCTGAATAGTTCCTCAGTGTTTCAAGCATTATAGGTGACTGTTACATGCACTGTTGTCTGTTTCAAAATGGGATATAGGTGACTATGACATGCACTCTTGTCTGTTTCAAAATGGGATTGAAGCATGGATAGACAGGTGGACCATGAATCCAGGACAGGATAGGGTCACAGCAGTTTCCAATAGCAGAGTTCAGGGTGGATGCATGTGCTTTTGCTCTGTTGCTGGTCACTGTTTGCTCTTCCATTAGTGGAGTGTGATGTGGATCTGGATGATGCTGCCTGTGTGCTATTGTTGACTAATGTCTCATCACTGCAGTGTGAGATGCTGTTGACTGATGACTTTGCAGTCAGTGGAGCATGAGTTGGATATGGATGGCACTGGCTGTTGACTGCTGTTGACTGCTGTCTCCTGTCATTGGAGTATGAGATGAATCTGGCTGCCAGTTGCATGCTGCTTTTGACTGCTCTCTCTACTGTCAATGGCATCTGAGGTGCTTGAAGTGTGAGGTTGACTTGACTGCTTGCCATGTGCTTTTGACTGCTGTCTCTCCCATCATTGAAGTGTGAGATGGACATGGCTACTGGCTTTGCTGTGCTGTCGACAGCAGCATTTTCCATTATTCAAGTGTTAGGTGGACTTGGCTTCAGGCAGTGCCAGGCTTTTGATTGATTTTTTCCCATTTAGTTGAGTGTGGGCAGATCTAGCTACATGCTGTGCACTGCTGTTGACTGCTGTCTGTGCTGTCAGTGGAGTGTGAGATTGTTACTGGAAGCTCAGAAGTGGGAGGGGACCTGGCCGCTGGCTGTGTGCCACTGTTGACTGCTGTCCCTCCCGTCAGTGGAGTGTGAGGTGGACCTGGCCGCTGGCTCGCTGCTGGTCCGCGTTCTCGGCGGTAATCCGTCGTCGGCCGGCGGCCGTGAGCTGCGCGCTGGCCAGACGGCCCGGCTGCGACACGGAGACACCCTGGAGCTCCTCAGCGGGCAGCACCGCTTCACCGTGCAGTTCCCGGCGGCCGCCGGCGCTGGCACCGGCCCGGCCGACCCCGGCTCCGGCCAGGCGGCGCCTGCCAAGCGGAAGGCCAGTGAGGTGGGCGTGTCGGAGGGGCCGGAGGCGGCCGAGACCAAGCGCCGCCTGCTTCAGCACCGGGCGACCGACGGAGAGGCCGCGGAGAAGACGGAGGCGGCGTCCGCGGCTCGCCGGCAGGAGGATCAGCCAAGCTGACGGGGACATCGCCGAGACCACGCACGAGGAGTTCACCTCGGCCGAAAACGACCAGCTGCTCATCTTTACCAGCAAGGGAGTGAAGCCCGCCAAGAAGGTGCGTTTTTCTCCGTGAGAAATGGAATCATCACGCTTTTTATTTCACTACTTATATATGTACCCGCATATCTATATCATATATACCCGCGTACTTATATAATGCCCGCACTGGTGCGGCGTGTGTTTGGGGGGGGGGTAGGTTGCCTGCTCCATCGTTATTGGCGCATATATAACTAGCGCCATAATGATGTCGACTGCTGAAATTCCGTCTGCCTTGTGTACTAGCGTATCTTTTGCCGTTGAAATTTCGAAATCGGTCCGCAAGTTTTCTCACTACGGTCCGGCGAACGCGGGAGGCCAGTATCACGGCTCATCCATCGGCGGCGGGCGGCCTGACGTGTAAAGGGCCGTAAGAAGGGCTCACTGTTGCGTCTGGGACAGTTGCTACCAGGCATCCCAGCACAAAACATCGTGGGGAGCTAGTATGACAGTATGATTAACTTACAATCCAGAGTCACGGGTAGCCGGGGTCGGGTCAAAGTCAACCAATAACATGATACCAAATATTTCTATCTTTTTCCTTAATGTTCTCGGAAAAATATTGCCAAACTTTAGTCTTCAAAATGAATATACTTATGTCGAGACGCAATTGGCCAATATCACGTCGGTCCAGGTCAAATGAGAACAGGTATTGTAAATGCCTGTTTGCCTCATTGTTGATGAACTTCAGCAGGGAACGTTTTATCCTATAGCTTGTTTGGTTTCTTATTCCTTAGCAACAAACTGTTCCAGGATTAAATAAAGTTAAACAAGCTTCCAATAAGCTTCCAACAAGCAGACGTTTTGAACCCTCGTAAATGCAATGTTTTGAGACGTAATGTAAATCGCAGATTGGCTTTTGAGACAGCATGCTACAGCCTGGCCATCTCACTTTAAAACACAGCGGATTATTCCCGTTTAGCCTCACGACGTATTGGGAAATGATTATGTAGTTAAATACATTCTCTTGCATTTTTCAGATAGCTGCATTTGATCTTGATGGGACGATTATCACCACCAAGTCGGGAAAGGTCTTCCCGAAAGATCGAGACGACTGGCAGATCCTCTATCCAGAGATACCGAGCAAGCTCAAACAGCTCGTTCGCGAAGGAGTCAAGATTGTGTTTATGACCAACCAGGTAACACAATCATCGTGGTGATATCTCTCCCCATTATCGTGCCAGTTCAGCTTCCTTATATTGTATTCCCGTGAACTTTATGATGCCCGGCGTTGCCAATATTCTCCGTTTTCTTAATAATTTTGACTGAATATATTGGCATTGAAACTGACGCTGCAAGGCGTGTTTTGAGAGGTTGTTGACCGACGGCCAGCTTAACTTCTGAGTACCGGCCGTAGTTTCGCCAATTCCCATGCGCAGTTTTCATAGGCTCTGCTCGTCCTACGAATATCCCACCTGGACTTTCCTGGAGTACATAATCCAGCATAGTGTATACCACATGTTAACATCTTTGCGTAACTGGTTTGTACGTGCGATACGCCGCCATACTGCAGTCGGTTGCTCATCGTGGCGTAACCTTGTGCCCTCACGCTCCGTGCCAGTGTGAGGGCATCACACATGGGGGGTGCTAGTACCGTGATATTCCTTGAGGAGGTCCTGTCGTTGTGACCCTGTGCAGTCAGGCTACTAGTTACTGAGAGAAGCATCTTCATTGGATTAGCCCATTTCTCTGCGTCTTGTTCTGCCGAGTACGACGTGCGTGTTTTTTCGACATGCTTTGCCTCCTGTCGCAGTTGGGCATCAGCAAGAAGAAGCTGAAGCCGGAGGACCTGCGTGTGAAGCTGCGCAACATCGTGTCTCGCCTGGGTGTCCCCGTGCAATGTCTCATCTCGCCCGGAGACCGCTGGTTCCGCAAGCCCCGTCCCGGCATGTGGGAATACCTCTGCGACAGGGTGAGGGCCCGCTCCCCCGGGCGGCCGCGCTGTGCTGGCTCGGCCCGGTGGGAGCCGTGCGCTGGGACCAGCGGCTGCGCGTGAACACCGCAAGCTGCGGCCGCCGGGTCGGCAGTCAGAAGTGCAGTCAATAACAGAACAGAACAGTCCAGCAACAGTCAGTCAACAGGGCAGAACAGAACGGCACAGAACCTGGTGACACTGATTGTGCGAGCATGGCTTGACTTTGGCCGGTCCACGAGCCCTAAAAGCTGGAAACTCTGCCCACATTGCGTTGACATATTAAAGGAAGACAATGCTGCGGTTGCAGGAGGCTTTCGTGTTGGCTTCGTCGCCGCAAGGCCTGCCATACTCCGTAGCACTGTCGTTAGTCTCTACTGCCGCCACTCCAGAAGTCTGGCAAACTTTTCCGTTAATTGCGAAAACGGCACGAAATTGGGGCCCTTTTTAGACATCGGGCAGGAGTTTGCATTACAAAACCTGGCCGTCATATCCGAACTTTTCGCGGCGAGTGAGTTACTGGAGCACCACAGTGTCCCGCTGTGTCGCAGGGGAACGGCTCGTGCGGCGTGAAACCGGCTGAGAGTTTCTACTGCGGAGACGCCGCCGGCCGCCGGGAGGGCTGGCAGCCGAAGAAGAAGAAGGACTTCTCCTGCGCCGATCGACTGTTCGCCATCAACGTCGGGGTCCGATTCTGCACCCCGGAGGAGCTGTTTCTCGGTGAGCGTTGGTTACACGGATGGGGCTCGGGCGGAGGGTTGTTCTCCCAGGGTGAGTTGAAGACATCGGCACGCGGCGAACCGTCTCGAGGCTTCTGTCAGCCAATGCAAAGCCAGAACACTGAGTTTTGAGCATCTGACTTTGACGCATTGATCATGCAGCTGTCAGCTACGAGGGGATTGCGTTTTGTCAGCGGCCGCTGCATCAGATAACGATGAAAGCGAGCGGGTATTTCCGTGCGGTTTATGTGTGATGGCATAGTGCGGCCGACGGCAGTGCGTTGCCCGGACCATGAGCGTGAGTCGGCAGGCCGGCTGGTCGGTGACAGACGGCCTTGTGTGTCCAGGCCAGCCGGCCACCACCAAGTACGAGCTGCCCGAGTTTAACCCACGCGCTGCTGTGGACGCCGCCATGGCGGCATCGAAGCCGGATGTGGCCAGGACAGGCCAGGAGGTGAGGTGGTAAGATGGAGATACCGGGGGAGGTCAGGGGGACGCAGCTGTTCACACCGCTCCGCCTAACTCCGTCCGTCTTACCGCGGCACCAAGTCAGCCTGGTCCAGTGGAAAATGAGAGGTATTACTGTGATGTAGGCCGGCAGAAAATTCGATCAAGGCCCGATTTACATCGACATCTCGGTGCCCAGACACCGGCCGCTGGAAGAAAAAGGTGGAACAAGCGTCGGTCGCCGGCGACCGACGACGGTGCCTCGCTCAAGATTTGGTTCACGATAACTGTACGTTATAAAGCGTTATGTTGAATTGCACTTTGTTATGGTGTGGTGGGTTTCACACTGCTGACCTTAGCGCCTTGTGTTTCATTGGGCTGTTGAGGCGATTCATCGTTACCTGAAACTTTAGAATGAAGTGTGCTTCAGAAATTCTTTGAGGCCAGGTCCACGTGGCAACTGCTTTTGCAATAGCTAACGGATTTCGTATTCCTGTTTAAGAATTTCCACGGATCTTTATGCGTCTTCCGTTCATATAAGCGGGTCATTGCCCAGAGCAGTTTTAGCGCATACGTTATGTTTACGTATGGAGTCCTTACAAGTATTCTTGACGACAAGAACAGGCGTTTTTTGCTTTAGGTCTGGAGCATTGTGCTGCATTCTCCTGTGAAAACAGCTGTTACCTTGGTTGCGAAACTGCAAAATTCACGGCAATCACAAAAATGACTGGGAATGTGACCTGAAAATACACTCACTCCCGAGTCTCTAACCCTTTCAACAGCATGTAATCAATGAGTTCGTTATGACATGTTCCCTCGATTGTTGATAGTTAACCTTTTCATGTCATAAGTCAATTTTTTCGCGTTAAGTACAAATTAATAGTGAATGTTAGGTAATACCTAAATAATTAATTAATACATTGGCGAGTAATCAGGAGATCTGGATCTGCAATTTTGTCTGAAAAGGGGGGCCTAAAGGCCTGTTGGCCCTGGGTTTCCCAACGAAAGGGGGTGTCCCGATGCTCCTGGATCCGCCGATGTTGAGCGTCGAAGCTCAACCATGCATTCTCCGCGGACGGCCGCTGGACGTCACCAAAACGTTCAGTGGCGCTCAACTTTCCACGGATCGCCGGCCACTGTTCCAGTCACGGGTCCAGTTCACGCTGCGGTCGTCACCGGCCGCCGGAAAATTGGCCGTATTTGGACGACACGTCGCTGCCGGTGGTCGGCGACCGGCGGTCGGAATGTCGTGAAGCGGGCTGAAGCCTCTCTGTGTATAGAGCAGAGCTCGCTCGCTTCATTTGTGCCCTCTCGTGCCACCCTTCGATATTCCCAGGCCAGACAGAAACTGAACGGGACATGCAAAACGACGAGACAGATTCATACGTCAGCTTACATTTACACGGAGTTCCATTTTTGCTCGTCTTAGAGGAGCATAAATGTGTCATTGGAGCGTAGCACGTTTTCAGGTAATACACATTTAAGTATACTATTTGTATTTACAAAAACATTAAAGAGGAAACATTAAATGTTAATCCACAGTATACCATTCAAATGTGCACATGTTACTGTTGTTGTCGGAGCATGATTGCTTTTGGAGAATAAATCTCTTGGTGTCCCCAAACGCCAAGGAATTGTGTTTTTGCAGCTCTGCGTTGACACCATGATGCTCCACGGCATCGTCGTTGTTTACGTCAGTAACAGTTTCTTCCGGCGACCTGCTCACCCCACAGTTGGACTGTTACGTCGCTTTCTGTCCGCCGTATCCCATCAACGTGTCGTTAAAGCGCGCGCCTTCTCTCTCGAATAACAATTTCCAATCGTTTCCACTCCGGGCGTTGCCTTTTAGAGGCCGCCAGGCGGTATTCTCTCACCTGTCGGGAGCAGTTTGTCCCCTTCCGCCTCACGCCATGCATCAACCGCGGCGAAGTTGTTTTCTTCCTCCGGATGTCGTTTCGCGTCCTGTCACGTGACATTGCAGGTGTTGGTGCTGGTCGGGCCGCCGGGCTCCGGCAAGAGTCACGTGACCCGCACTCAGCTGGTGCCGGCTGGCTATGTGCCGGCCAGTCGGGACACGCTCAAGTCCTGGCAGAAGTGCGTGCAGGTGGCCGAACAGGCCCTGAAGGTGGGTGCGGCCGCGCTGTGTACGCCCCTGGCAGCCGGCGGCGGCGCCCACCTGTTAGTCGTCATCGGCGTGAAGGGCTGCGCTGAGATTTTCGACTGAGGCTGACGGGAGGAGTGGACAGCCGGTGATGACAGGCACTCTCTCGGGAGGGGGAGGGGAGAATGGACAGGAGTGTTGGAAGTCTCCTTCTCTCACCCGGCGGCAGGGGAGTGGGCAGCAGTTGTTCACGTGTTTCTATAGAAAGACTGGGTTTGGAGAGCCGATGTTCACGGGTCTCCGTCGATCGACACTAACGAATCTTCTTTCTGTCGGCCGCTGTTGACGGATCGTCTGTCTGTTGGGCGATGTTGGCAGATTTTCTCCTTGTCCACCGGTGCTGACGGATCGTCTCTCCGGCGGCCGATGTTGACGGATCGTTTGTCTGTTGGATGATGTTGACGGATCGTCTGTTTGTGGGCCGATGTTGGCGGATCGTCTGTCTGTTGGACGGTGTTGACGAATTGTTTCTTTGTCGGCTGGTGTTGATGGACCGTCTGTCTGTTGCGCGTTGTTGACGGACTGTCTCTCTTTGGACCAGTGTTAATGGATCGGTTGTCTGTGGGCCGTGTTGACTGTGTCTGTGTTGGCAGTCGACGGTTGACGGTTCATCTTTATGTTGGGTGATGTTGACGGGTCTTTTGTCTATGGACCACCGTTGACGGAGTCTCTCTCCGTGGGTCGATGTTGACAGATCGCGTGACTAGTGGGTGGTGTTGACGGATTGTCCGTCCATGGGTCAGTGTGGACGGATTGTCTCTCTTTTGGCCGGTGTTGACCGATCGTCTGTCTGTTGGGCGATGTTAACTGATTGTCTCTCTGTGCGCCAATGTTGACGGACTGTGCCGTTCGATGCTGACGGATGGCTGGTTCATCCTCCTGCCTGTGAGCTGACGGTGACGGTCCTCTGTCGGCCCGCAGGAGGGGAAGAGTGTCGCGGTGGACAACACGAACGGTGACCGAGAGAGTCGCGGCCGGTACCTGCAGCTGGGACGGAGACTGGCCGTACCCGTCCGCTGCCTCCTGATGACCACCTCCCTGGCCCAGGCCAAACACAACAACAAAGTGAGTACGTCTCTGCCTCGCTGGAACGCCGTCTCCTGCGGCCAAGGTGGCCTGCTGATCGAACAAAGCTAATCAGCACAAAAGCCGCTTTTTTCGGGGCTCGTTTTCAGGCTACTGAATCAAAACCCAGTCTTGCATGTACCGAACTGACTCCTCGACACTGGGTTTGAGACAGGGTAGACCGTGGATATCTGGTTTGGTAATCGTCGGCGACACACAGCAAATGGAACCAACTGAATCAATGCCCGAAAAGTCGACCGGCATGTAGCATTTCCTTTCACGGATCAAGACCTTGTTTCACAATTCACAAATGTTGGGAAATGTGAACGGCCAGTGCATGGGGACCCAAGCCTGTCAAGTTTTTTTTTATAATTGGTGCCAGCGTACCTTTTAAGTAGTTCTCATCCATTAAAAATTGATAGTAAACTCAGCATACAGCGTAATGGAAGCAGAACAGAAAACACCCTAACATTTCTAATCGGACATGGGCACTGCGGAATGGGGAAACCAGCTGTGCTGCTGTTAGTTGTAGAAGACGCACTGCAGTGAGAAGTTGGTGGGCAGCAAACTGCCTGTCTGTCTGTCGGTCCAAAAAAAGGTAAATAACGAAACCCTTGACCTCTGCCCACAAACAGCCGAAAAAAACATCAGCTATCCTCCTTGGTAGCTGTCCCCGTCATTACGTTTAGCTTTAGCAAGATCTTCCCTGCGATAATGCTGGTGTACACAGTCAGTCTGAGCCTAATTCTCCAGTCAACATCCACAGCCCCAAATAAAGATGAGGCTTAGAAGAGCCAACGATTTGGCGGTCGAGACCACAATGGCAAGCCCGCAGAGTCGTGTTCGGCACGACTTTGATCCACTACAATATTGAGACGTCAGCTTGTTTGTCCTAGTGGCCATCCGTGAATTATTTAACGGTAAGACTTCGTGAAGGCTGCCGAAGCTCCTCAATGGCTGCACTGCTGTGACTTATACCACACGGGATATTTCATTGGACTCCAGTACAGACCGATGATACATCTTGCGGGGTGCAGGACGAACGAGGCCTCCTTCATTTCTGTGGGCAGAGATACCGGGAGCTCCCGGGAAAACCGCCGGATTTTCTCCTGGAATAGCGGACGTTATAGGAGACGAGAAAAAATCGCGTAACTTTCTGAAAGCCATCTCATTTCTGTTTCGTTTCATGTCCAAACCATTCTCGAGAAATCATGTTGCCATACACAGTAAACGAAAAAGTGCAAATAGTGAAACGGTATTTCGAAACAAAATCAGTCAAGAATCAAAGGGTGCTTAAACGGCAGTTTAAAACACGATTTGACTCCCCCAGATTCCTTTCTGTTGGGGTATTTGAAGTCACAGGTGTACTCAGAGAACCCGAAAATCGCTCTTGACGTAAAAAAGTGGATAAAAATGGCCGAGAAAGTCATCAAGCCAGAGGCGTGTCATGCCTTCGTTTTATCAGCGGAGGATCGGTCGGCACAATGCCTGGAACGAGGTGGGGGCCACGTGGACACGTGCTGCACCGTTCAGGATAAGTGGCATGGAGAGTTCAGCGGTCAGATATGAAATAGCATCGATTGCTCTTTCCATCGATGTACTATTCGTGTTACAATGCGAATAAATGTCTGAAATATAAATTATTTAAATCCGTCCGCTTTTCCTGGAACGCCCTGTGTTTTCCCTGCATGCATTTCGCAATACAAAATGATGCTTACAGTTCTGTCATTTGCAGAACCATGGGTTAACGCGAATCGTTTAAACAACAGTTTATTTCGGCTTAATCGCCGTTTTCTGTGCAAGGGGAGGCTGTATTTTGTTAGAATAGTAGGGGTTCTCCTTATATGACAGCATACTTCGAAAATATGTATTTTTTTGTACGCTCTGATAAAGACTACAAGATCCACGCGGTACCACTCGTCATTGCATAGCCACTAGTGGTCATTATTTTTGGCATACATTTGGGTGATAATGTTGATTAATGTGAAACAACTGCTAATTGTGGCACAACGTTTCTAAGACGTGTCTATTCCCCTATTTTGCAGCAAGAGCCTATCGCATTGATGACACATTATACATACGTTTAAGTTGCATTTAGATACGCTCAGCGGACATAAAGTATCTCCTCTACTATTTACGTGTCTGCCTACCGTTTGCATAGTCACATCTGTCGTCACGTCACCAGTTCACCCATGCAATGATTGAATATCTACCAGACGTGAAGTTTTCGAGGATTTCCTTAAAGTATGCAATGCAGTAAAGTACGCAAGTGGTGGTAAAAGCACGTAAGTGGTAGTAAAATCCTTCCCACTAAGTCTGCCCAAGTGAACTTTGCGTAGTTATAGCAACATTGTTATGAAAGCATTACGCTGCTGCAAATTTGGGGAAATGATTTCACCACCACTGCGGTGAAAGCATTACGTTGCCGCAGATTTGGAGAAATAACGTCACCACCGCTGCGGGCCGGCGCCGGCTGCGACGCCGTCTGCCGGCGGCCGGGCGGCGGACGACGCGCCGCCGCGGCGCCCGGCCGGCCGGGCTGCCGAAGTGACACCAAACATGCCGCGCGCGCGTTTGATAAATCACCGCCGCAGACAACAACAAGGATTCCACATTCAGTATTGAGCGCGAGATATCACGATAAACAGCTTAGATGTGTATCTGGTTAACCACCCACGGGATGATACAAGATTTCCAGGCGCGCATTAGATGCATGCCATAAACAACCACAACCAGCTCATATTTTATCTTCCCTTCCAGAGCAACCACACTTCTTGCAATAAACTCATATATCCCGGGGTAGCTGAACCGTGGAAAGAGCGAGAAATGGAAAGCATGTCCGATTACACAATGGATGACCGTGTTTCGTCATATCCCTTAGACCGGCCATTAAAGCTTCCGGGCCACATATGACTTACTGGCACATTTCGGCCTGTTTCCCGGGATACTTCGGAGACGGTCATGTTTGATACGTCGACAGGAAAAACATGTACGGGGTCAGGATACCGTTCACTGTTACCGATATCGAGTGCCGTTCCTTAAGCTTTCTCCTTTCTCTCGTCACTTACACCGTCTACAAAATTCGAAGAAAGAATATGTACCTGGTGTATTTTTCCTCCAGGTATGGGAACATTGCTGGTGCTCTAAGACTTTGTTTGGCGCATGAGTAGACCAACCTTTTTTAGCCTGACATTATCTTCACGTTCCGCAATACCACCACAAGCAGTTTCTTTCCATGCGACGTCGCAAAAATAATCCTGGCACGGCATGGCTTGCCTGGTGGAGACAGAGATTGGTTAAGTTCAGTTTTGTGAAATCTCGTGAAATTTCATCCCAAAATCAGTGAAAAATATTCGATAAAAACACCCCAGGGCCGGTTCAAATTCATCTTCGCGCCATATAGGATCAGAAACATCACATGACACTGGAACAGTCACTGACTTTTCGAACCCCGATATGTTGTCAAGCATATGTCCAAACTGTCCTGCATCGAAAACTGGCGCTGTATCTCTTCAGACTCATGAGTAAGAAGCTAAACCGTAGCTTAAACCCTGAAAAGTAATTTTGAAGCCCACGAGAATGACAGCATAATTCGGTGCCCTGAAATGACCTGGCAGTATATATTTCTTAATTGGGGGGATGCACGGTTGGCTGCTACAAAACCGAGCTATTGGTGTAGGCCTTTACCATCAGATTAAGAAGAAAACATTATTGCGTCTGCGGCAACCACCCCGTCATGGGGCACTTGACGGCGCCCGAACGTGGTCCAATATGTTTATTTTGTAAACTTTGAACGGGTCTTGACAATACATTCTACCTTCTTGTGATTGCCAACCCCGGCCAGTGTGAGAATACCGCCCGCCCGAATAATGCCCGCTACGACGGAGCGCAGAGACATGTGTCGGGGCCGACGAGCAGCATGCCCCCCCCCCTCCGCAACGCTTCGCACGAGGTAGCGTAAAGCCTTTGTTCATCCATTAACAGTATGCTATTTTAGTGTGATGAAATGTGCAGCCTGTCTTTTGAGTAAGGACGCGGACAGATGCCACAGTAATTCTGAAGTCGCTTCATGGGAAAATATTCATATTTTTACTACCTTCTTGTTAAGTTAGGTCACGGGACGTACGGTAACAAAGTCACAATGTCAGAGATAAGAAACGGAAAATCTGGAGTGTGAGAAAATATTTATGGGAACAGCAATGACGTGCAACATTTTGCGATTTTGATTGCTTTCCTTCAAGTTTGGGTCGAAAATTGGAAACCCCAACCAAACGAAAATCATACGCTGATCCTTTGAACTAAATTTATGCCTGTTCCAAACACAGCAATCAACCAACCTAGCTGGCTCATGCGGATCAAGACGTGAAGAACGTTACCCACTTTATCATGTACTGCCCCATTTGTAAATACTTGGGTTAATTAGTTAGTTAACCTGTTAGTTAGCCTCTTCAGTGTCGTTCGGTCTCATTACAACATAATTTCTCAGCACTCAGTTAACAGACAGATTGAACACAGTTCTCTGCGTATAAGTCTTGACACCGTCAGTGGACGTCTGGCTGCGTGACATTTTCGAAATTGCGTTTCAAAAGTTCAGCAGCTGCATTGGCCGTTACTGGCTCGGGGCCCTGGGCCATGCGGCTGGACACACAGCTGTGTGGGTTCAGATCTCCGAAGACCTGCCGGCGACGGACATCGTGTTGGTAATGAATGCCAGGAGCGGTGCCAAGATTTAAGCGTTTTAATGCATTTGCATCAATCCGGTTCATAGCCGTGTCGTGCACTATGTGTGAGTTAAATAAATTTCTCTTCTCTCTTCCTCCTCTCCGCCTCTTCTGGTCCTCAGTCAGTGGTGGCCGGTGTGAGGGACCTGGACAAACTCAGAGGGGAGAACACGGTGTCGCCACCGCCTCTGCCGGTCCTCAGTCAGTGGTGGCCGGTGTGAGGGACCCCCACCGGTACTCGGTCCTGCTTGTTTCTGCAGGTCTTGCCGGTCCTCGGCCCGGCAAACGGTCCAACGGTACCGAGGTCAGCAGTATGTGTTGACCTTGGTAGGGACGTCGTTTGCATTCCTTCGAATGGGCCTAGGCTGTGCAGGGCTGATTTGGCGCCATGTTTATTTGGTTCTCGGCATATATATATATATATATATATATATATATATATATATATATATATATATATATATATATATATATATATATTATATGATGTTGTGCGGGCGTTGTTGTTTTGTTCCGCTGTGTCGGCTCGGGATCATGATCGGCCTGAGACTGGGTTGGGTTGGGCCGCACGGGACCATCCTTCTGAGCTGGGAGAGCAGCGAAACTGCTGACGACGTGGCGGGCCAAAGTTGGCTCACAAGCAAACACACTGATAGTCAAGCTGAAACATGATCTGATAATTATGCAGTCCGTGAGCGAGGAAGTCCGACTTAACTATTTTGTGACTGAGACGGATAAATGGTCTGACGGTGTGGTAGTTTGACAGTCTGACTGGAGTTACGGTTTGACAGTCTGGCGATCTGACTGGTGCGGCATTCTGACAGCCACAGTCTGACATCCTGTTGGCTCGACAGTGACGGTCTGAAGATCGGGCTGAAGTGAAAGTCTGACAGTCTGAGTGATGGCAGTTTGTAAGAGTCTGACAGTCACAGTCTGGCTGGACAGGTGGTTCGGCATTATGACTGGCAGGTTGACAGTCTGACTGAGCGGCATGTTGTCAGTCTGATGGGAGCGACAACTTGACAGTCTAACGGGAGAATATGTTTGACAGTCTGGCTGAGCGGCAGCTTGCCCGGGAAGCTCTGAGCTCGCCCGCCGCCACCAACCGTCCCCCGCCCCTTCCCCTGACCTGAGCTGCTGAACTGACGCCGGCGCGCGGATCGTTACAGTTCCGCGAACTGACCGACCCCAGTCACGAGCACGTCAGCGAGATGGTCTTCAACATGTTCAAGTGAGTTGGGGCCGGCCGGTGTGCGGGCTGCTGCCGTGAGCAGCGTGACTGGTGTTCGAGCTGTCCAGAAAGATCGCATTGTTTTTTTAAACACCGTCCGCCGTCCGTATGACGACAGCGAGTCTCGGTTTTTGTCACTGTGTGATTGAAAAGGACATTTTTATTAATCTCAATACGGCTGCGACATGACGCAGCACTGAAGAGGCGGACTGATAAACAAATGAGAATGATGATGATGAGAATCTGAGGGTTCTCGTCAGGTGCGTTATTGAACAGAAGTCCGCAGAAGATGAGTTACGGGCCTTTGTCTGTGTTGTCCGCCATAGGGCACGATCTTCTTGATAGCGGACTGGTCACGTTGTCTGCATGAAATGGCCCCGGTTCCTTGTAGCAGTGTCCTTACGCGACCTCGGGTCGTGACATTAATGGGCTCTTGAAGCATTCGACGAACACCACCAAGGGGTTTTGATCAGGATACCCAACATCTGACACCAGTGTTTCCATCGGTGGATGTGGCGAATATTGTCGTTACGAAACACCGGACACTCACGATAACAAAGAGGATCATACGTTACCGGCAATTTCGCTTGCGCATTGTTCATTGACATTGTGTTAGAATTCAGTCAGCTTGAGCTACGCCGAACATTGCTAATGCTGTTGTTCACTGGGAATTAGAGAAAAGTTTCCGGTCTGTTTTGAAATTCACAGCAGTAAGAATTTCTCTTACCTTTCCGGAAATGAATCCCAACCTCACTGGAGCAGCTCTTTTGTTGCAGCTCACTGTCAGGAACATTGCGTTCTGAAGTAAGTCTGTGAAATTCGATCCTCAGGCTATCAATAATTTGCTGGACCGGCCCGTCTGGCGCATCGGGGGGGGGGGTTAATTTATCCTAACCTTTGCGAAGCAACAAAAAATGCATTTTGGGTAGTTTGGTCTCCTTTCCTGGTCACATCAACCTTTGCCATGGCCACACTGGCCGCTGCTAAAATCACCCTAACCTCACAGTGGTGACTGAACTGTGCCGTGGCGTCAGTGGCATCTGGCCGTGGTTGTGGTGACCTGCGGTCAGTGTCTGGCCGTGGTTGCGGTGACCTCAGGTCAGTGTCTGGCCGTGGTTGCGGTGACCTCATGTCATTGTCTGGCCGCGGTTGCAGTGACCTCATGTCATTGTCTGGCCGTGGTTGCGGTGACCTGCGGTCATTGTCTGGCCATGGTTGCGGTGACCCGCGGTCAATGTCTGGCCGTGGTTGCGGTGACCTGCGGTCGGCGTCTGGCCGTGGTTGTTATGAACTCCGGTCAGTGTCCGGCCGTGGTTGCGATGACTTACCGTCGGTTTCTCCTCAGGTCGCGGTACGAGGAGCCGACGGTAGCAGAGGGCTTCAGCGAAATCACCCGTGTAGATTGCGTGCCGACTTTCACCGACAAGAAGCGGGAGCGGATCTATCGGCTCTACCTGTCGGAGAAGTAGCCGCCGTCTCACTCAGCGTATCAGACTACGGACGCAGCCTGTCGGAGGTGTGGGCGTTGGTCCGACCATCGTCAGCTACAACCGTACGGGCTTCGTTTTTTTTTTTTTTTTGGAGAGGCGGCTCTTTTCCGTCGCTTGGACAGGCAGCTGGCCGGCGTGGCAGTATCAGCCTGTCGTGTGTCGGGTAGTCGGACCGTGCTGATGGGGTGTCGGAGGACGCCGTCATCACCAGGCGGCCGGGGGTGGCAGTGTCAGCCTGTTGTGTGTCGGGTAGTCGGACAGTGCTGATGGGGTGTCGGAGGACGCCGTCATCACCAGGCGGCCGGGGGTGGCAGTGTCAGCCTGTTGTCGTGTGTCGGGTAGTCGGACCGTGCTGATGGGGTGTCGGAGGACGCCGTCGTCACCAGACAGCTGGGGGTGGCAGTATCAGCCTGTCGTGTGTCGGGTAGTCGGACCGTGCTGATAAGGTGTCGGAGGACGCCGTCGTCACCAGGCGGCCAGGGGTGGCAGTATCAGCCTGTCGTGTGTCGGGTAGTCGGACAGTTCTGATGGGGTGTCGGAGGACGCCGTCTTCACCAGGCGGCCAGGGGTGGCAGTATCAGCCTGTCGTGTGTCGGGTAGTCGGACAGTTCTGATGGGGTGTCGGAGGACGCCGTCTTCACCAGGCGGCCAGGGGTGGCAGTGTCAGCCTGTTGTCGTGTGTCGGGTAGTCGGACAGTTCTGATGGGGTGTCGGAGGACGCCGTCTTCACCAGGCGGCCAGGGGTGGCAGTATCAGCCTGTCGTGTGTCGGGTAGTCGGACAGTTCTGATGGGGTGTCGGAGGACGCCGTCTTCACCAGGCGGCCAGGGGTGGCAGTGTCAGCCTGTTGTCGTGTGTCGGGTAGTCGGACAGTTCTGATGGGGTGTCGGAGGACGCCGTCTTCACCAGGCGGCCAGGGGTGGCAGTATCAGCCTGTCGTGTGTCGGGTAGTCGGACAGTTCTGATGGGGTGTCGGAGGACGCCGTCTTCACCAGGCGGCCAGGGGTGGCAGTGTCAGCCTGTTGTCGTGTGTCGGGTAGTCGGACAGTTCTGATGGGGTGTCGGAGGACGCCGTCTTCACCAGGCGGCCAGGGGTGGCAGTATCAGCCTGTCGTGTGTCGGGTAGTCGGACAGTTCTGATGGGGTGTCGGAGGACGCCGTCTTCACCAGGCGGCCAGGGGGGGGTCTGCGGATGCCGGCCAGCCGGCTGTCGGACGTCCGTGCTGACTCGGTGTGAGCGCCGTTCCCCCTGGCCAGGGCCGGAGTCGCGACGCCGCCGGCCGGTCCAGCTGATCAGCGGACCGTCTGCCGGTGTGATGCTGATCTTTTTTGTCGGATGGCACACGACCGAAACTTTTGCATTGAAGATGATTTTGGCGCTTGCAGTAAAACGACATTAGTTGTTTCTTTGCGATGATTCGTGGATGTGTCGTGAAATGAGGAGCTTCATGTGCGTGTGACGCGGAGGCCAAACGTATTTATTTCGTCGAGTGCATAACCTTCGAAGGCGTAATTTATGTCTTGTTACTTGATCTTACTGCGATCGCCGGTGTCGCGCACGGCTTGTCACTGTGCGACCGCCCGCCTCCGCCTTGATTGATGTGTAGTATTCCGCCAGGGTTTGAAATTAGGTCTCGTTTCTCGACACAGAATATAGAATTTCCAGGTAGATAGCTGTATCCGTTATAATTGAGATCGAGTCGGGCTGACATTCATTACTTTTTCTGTGGAAAAATGCTGCACTGGGACTGTTAAAAGAAAAAGGTTCATGGAAAACGAAGAAAGTTTTGAAGATGTTCTTGGACCAATAGGTCATAGAATATATATTTTATATATATTTTATGATATAATATACGTCATAATCAGTGAAAGGATAGCCGTGCCGTTTTATGGTTCCCTTGGGCATATGTTTTCCCTCCTATTTGTCAATGCAGTGCGTACCAAATAAATACTTAAACTCGCCGAACGTAAGGATTTTTCACCTACGCCCTGGACGAGGGACGGCTGCCATCCGTACGCTGTAACGTGGTTCTGCTATGATTTTGAAAAAAACTGCGATTCAACTGGATTCCACGGCGCCCGGCCGGGGGACGTCCCTGACCGGTGTGGACTGACCAGCCGCGCCCCGGCCCGACCCACGGCTGGCCGCCGCGCCCCGGGGAGGCTCCGTCTCTCTCGGGAGGGCAGGCCGACCGGACGGCCTTCGGCTGCAGCTGGGACGCGCTCGGGCTGCTGCGGCCGCGCGGCGGGGTACCGGGGATCTGCCCCCGGGCGGTGACACCGGAGGGCGCCCCTGAGCCGCCGGTGGTGTCCAGCCATGGCTTGGATGTCATGGTAACGTACCCTGCGAGAAGACACTGATGAATGTGGAAGGAAAATGTGTCCAGTTTCTTGAAATGCCGACCCTTCTTGGAGCACATGCTAGATCACCAGTTGACATGACGTCATGTGGACCTTGTATGTTAAAACGGTCTGGTGATCTTCCAAGGCGAAGCGTCGATGCGCCCGCGTTCCGTTCGTTACCTTGACTTTACATGGTGTGCGGGTCCAACCACCTTCCTATGTCTTCAGTTCGTCAAGCAAAGCATGGCAGACTGCTACAAATCATTCTTACGACGTCCTTTGGATTCTAAGATTGCTTTGAAATAATGCGTAATCCGTAATTTCGTGGCATACCGTTAATCTCTACGCGCTTTGATATGTCCATGTGATATGTTCCAGGTTGATATGCGTGATGCCGTTTTTGACTCATTACTGCTGCGTTCTCGAGTTGACCAGTTGTACCCAATATTTTTCCTTTGCTGTATATGACATGCGATGGTAATATCTATTCACTGTGTATTTGCCTTAACCCTATTCCCGGCAGGGGGGGGGCTGAATCCGCCCCCCTCAGGTTTTTTGCTAGCCGATTCCAGGCTTTTTAACGCAGCTTCACGAAACTTGGTGACTTTTCCTAGTTATTCTTTCTACGTGCCGTGACAAAATTTCAAAATTCTATTTTTCTCAGGGGCGGAGCCAGGCAACGTTTTTGGGAGGCACCTCATGCCATTTTTGGCCATGTTGAGGGTAGAAGGAAAATGTCTACCAAAAACAGAGTTTTGAAGATAGAACTTAAAACTTTATATGGATGAATAGCTTAATACTTGGGCAATGTGCAGATGTAATTTTGTTTATCTGAGGTTATTTTACAAGGTCAGGTCAAGGTCAAAAGTCAAAATTTGTTTTTTCGCAATACTTCCGGCGCCGTTTTTTCAAATGCCAAACCCAAAATATACATGACGTAGAATGGTGCCTTCTACTTGTGTACCAAGTTTCAGCTTGATATCAGGTCGGGTCATGGAGCTATGACCTAAAATGTCAGTGCGCGTACCCTATATCGCAATAGCCATAAAATGAAATTTTTGGAATAGGGTGGATTCAAATGGTTGAAAACGTTTAAAGATAATATTAAATCCACACGAGATCATTCCAAGTGACTCCAAGGTCACTGGAGGTCATTTAAGGTCAAAGGTCACAAGTTGATCTGAGAAACGTGTGACCATGACAGCTCCCCCTTTTTCATGTCCCTGGCACCGCCTATGCTAACATTGTACAAACATTGTAATGCGATTTGTACTTCTTTAGTATAACATGACTAGCAGAAACCAAAAAAAGGTGTTTGCCTCTTTTGTTCATTCATTTGTTAGAAAACTAATCCTCCTATTTTTGAAACCCTTTGAACGCCCATGAATTTTCTCAAAATTTCAGATTTGCGGACCCATGGTAAAAGCCTTATCCATAATCTCTCGATTCATGCCAGTTTCATCGAAATCAGTGGATAAGCAATGGAGTTATAAGAAGTCCAAAAGTATCCCCCATTGTGACATTTTTGCCCCCCTGTATCCAAAAATTTCAAAATTTTGAAAATTTCTTTTTATAAAAATGTAGTTTTCGTCACGGAAAATCGATTGCCGTTTGGTTGCAATGAAATCGGACGAATAGTTCTCGAGATCTGGGGGGGGGGGGCCGAATCCGCCCTCCTGCCGGGAATCGACCACACTGTCTAGCCCTCCGGGAATAGGGTTAAGCCATAAAAAACAGCTCAGTTACCGTCTGGTATACTGGCGGCACGCCTATTGCGTACCAGGAGTCATTTACGCGCTTCCAGTCAGGTTTTGGCTGCAGTCTTTGAAGGTTTCAAGCCAACCAATGCAGAAAACACGGGTTTCTAGCATGTCTGTGCCGTTTTCCTTTGGAATTACCGCGAACCCAGGTGGGGGTCAATTTGACAGGTATTAAAAAATGTCTAAGTCTTTAAGATCACCAAGAAGGAGCGGATCAAAGTCAGGTCATAGTTCTTAGAAATGGTCGTTTTTAAGGTAAACTTAAAACTGCTGCTACGAACATAGTTTCAAAAACAAATTTAAACTTTTAAGGGTGCACAGAAACTCAGCTGAAAAAATACGAAAATAGTTTGGCTGATCGGAGGTCAGATCACTAGGTCGGACCGAGGTCATAGGTCAAAAATTATTTCCGAGCATAGAAGTTCAGTTTTTATTATCTCAGGCTCAGCAAAAAATCGGAACATATGTAAAAGGTCAGATTATTTTCTACCAGTGTACCAAGTTTAAAGGTCGATTCAGGTCAGGTCACGGAGTTTTGGACCAAAAATGTGTTCGTGCGTACCCGTTTTCTTCAGAGGCCAAACAATGAAACGCCACTTATTTGTTGTTCAATGCCTAATTCAAAGTTAAAATGGTACAAAATAATGCCAGGGATGACTTAACATATCTTCCGTTGGTTTTGGTCTCTTCTAGGTCATCTTAGGTCACTGATTAGTGATGAACTATATTTGCCGTGATACACCCGTTTCTGTAACATTTTTTTCTAGGATGTTGTTTTGACGCTCATTTCGAATTCAGCGACCAAAATTACCAAGGTATGGTACGCGTTGGTGTCAACAGGTGTCAGAAGGAAATGGATGACATGGATTTTGCTTTCGGTCGAGCATTCCGTGTCCGCATACTATTCTGACGAAGCCGGCTACGCAATGAAGTTTTTACTTACCAATGCTACATACTTCAGTGTCAAAATTGTACCGGACCACGGTAGCCTGCTCTGTGGAGCACATTTCCGCCGTTTTCATTTTTTCATGTCACTTTAGGTCATTGACCTAGGTTGACCTCAAATGAGGCTGGCCTTGGTGGAAGAAATTTTAGCCGTGGGGTATTTTTGAGTGTCAAATTCGCATTCAGCCCCGGAATTTACCCTGGCATACCACGAAACAAGATATATAACATAAATGCCGTAAAATTGTAGCCATATGGCTTAAGTTGCGCTGAAGGACTAATTTAACCTGCGCCCGACTGGCGGTCAGCACCTCTAAATGTCTACATCATCCCACACTAAAAAAGTTTTGAAGGAAAAAACGACGACATATGCTAAAAATGGGATTGACCTTAGGTCACTGGTCCGGAAAATTCCGAAAAATCTGAGATAGTATACTTGCTGCATTCATTAAGATCTCCAATCCCTGAAAGTACTATTGTGATATCAGGTTTCCCAAAAAAGTAACAGGGCGCTAAACTTTTTTGGGCATAGGTCCACTTGACTTGACATAGGTCAGACATCTGACTTTACCTGAGGTCAGAACTTTGACACAACGTGTAAAAATGATCAAGGAAAAGGTACATGAAGTTTCTTGGCGCTGCGTTTGTTTGTTCTCTCGCAATCTTGGAAAAACCTCAGGGGGCGCCCAACCGCCCTCCTCTCTCCAGTCGGGGACGGGTTAAGCGTAAGTGCTGACCCAAACATTCCAAAGTATATACCATCTATTGCAGTTGTGTGTGGCCTACGAAAATGGCTCCACACATCTTGGCGCTGTGACGAGCGGTTTGCGGAGCACAAGCAAACGTCTCGCGAGCCGCGCCAAATTTGACCCTCTTTGGCCTCATCTGACCTTGAATGTCACATTCTAGAAACATCAAACCTTTGCACAAGAGGGTTCCAGAAGGGTTGCATCTTCGCGGCATTTTTGGTGGATGTAGCTCAGTTAGTCTTCGAGATTTTAGGGGGTCAAATTGACCCCCTCATGAGCGCGTTATTTTTGACAGGCCTCTCGTGCGAGTGTTAATCAAGAACGCGCCCACATCAGGCCACTGATGCGGCGTGGCTGTGAAAACTGGGGCATTTTCGGCCGCCTGATTAACTGTCCTGCGTGCAGGGGCACCCACACAGATGAGGCGCCACAACGTGGTGCTTCTTGTGTGACCGCACTGGCGGATCGAGGAGTATAGGCTTCCGTTTTGTTGGAAAACAGGGGCCAGCACATCTTTTGGTTCAGCACCCTTCTCGGACAGAAAGGTGTATTTTTTTGTTATGAAAACTTTATAATGCATGTTAGCATTCGAAACTAGCAAAACAGTGGCCCAAATCCGGGGAGAAAGCAAAGTTCTGGGGGAAGGTTAGGTTACATGAATGGGAATTCAGCCTTCGCTCCCTAAGCACATGGTCTGGATCCGTCCTTGTCTGGTATGGATGGGGAGGGGCCGCCCCAGCTGAAGCCTGTGCGTTCGGCTCATCATCGACCGGCAGCGGCGCATACCAGAGCGCTGCCCCCGACCGGCATTATTACTGTCGGATCGCGATGGTATATTGCCGGCTGATCGATGCATATTCGGTCCCGCTGTCGCCGTACGAGACGCATCCCTCGTTTGACAGACAAATGATCTCGCAGGAGGAAGCGGGGTGGGAGGATAGTCCCAGTCCTCCCGATCTGGGAAGGGGAATGCGTGGTGCCATGAGAGGAAGTTTCTGAGAATTGTTGGGGTTTAACGGTGTTGTCGGCGACTGCTGTCAAGTGCTAACTGCTGTCACCCGCAGGCGCCAGTGATCGGCCATATGTGCTGCCATCGGTGGACGTCTCAGCGCTGGGGCTGGCCGTCTGCGGATGGGTCATCGGTGCCGGACCATGTCCCGAACCGGCCGGCCGGTGCTCAGTTTTCGTCTCTTCGGGCCGGTCGTTACCCAGGGCCCCTGCTGCAGGGTGCCAGTGCCCAGTGTTCAGAGTCCTGGCTACATTGGAATGGATCGTGCGCCTGCGGGTCCGTGCAGGATCTGTGTAGTCCGAGACACATCCGCGCTTTTTTCTTCTAAGTTTGACATTCATCGTCGCACGAATCTTACAGGGACATGTATGCAGTGTCAGCACCCGACACCAGGCCACCACAACGGCAGCGAAGCGGGCCGCGCTCTGGGACTGCCTCAGCAAAACCACAGCGGCATCCGTCCTGTCGACGACAGCGGCACGTTAAGAGCCTGGCGCCGGCACACCCTGCCGTCCAGTCGCGGGACAGCGCCAGTGCCGCTGGTGTCCGCCTGGCGTGTGGGCCGCGCTGCCCCAGATCCATCTGGCCGATCACTGACCGCTGGCCGGAGCACGGTCCGTCCCGGCCGGCGGCCGCTCCGGGGAGAGATCGGAACTGCGACTTCAACCCGTGCCCTGGCCGGGGTCTTCCGAGTTCCGCATACTTCGAGTCGTATGCCAGCCTCAGGCAAAGTCAGGTCACGGAGATTTGAGCCCATTTTCGAAGGCACGTTTTGTGATTTCGCTTTTGTTACAAAGTAATGCATTGCTCGTACACAAATAATTCAGTTTGCACGCAACCTAATTGGAGGCGCTTTAAAGCCACCGTGGCATCTTGTGACCTTTCATATATCATGTTTGGGGGATTATCAACAGTTTATACACATGATGGGTACAACAAAAACGACGACCCAAACCGGTTTGGTATCGCAGGTCATGAAGAGGCTACATGGTGTCAGGTAACATGTGCTGGAAACAAGTTATCACGTTGACTGACGATTCGCAGCCAATTTGCCAGTCACTCGAAAATTGATCTGAAGCTTGATCTAAGATGCTTAATTGTCATGACCGAGGGTTATCGTGAAGTTCTGAAAATCACGTTTTAAGGCTGGAAGCACGATAGAGCACAGATGAGAGAAGCGCTGCGTGAATTTACACATCAGCTGTAATAAAATGTATTTCATTTATCCGAGAAGCAAAAATTCTAATCGCACTGACCCAGCTGGTGAACTGCAAGAGCTTGGACTTTCACCGTAGAAGGAAAGCAAACCATCGCATGGCGTTCATTCGAACGTTCCACCACAGCTCGTTTTTGAATGGCAATGGGCCCGATCGGAGCGGTTCGTCGGCCGCGTTAGATTCGCCAAAGTCTTTCCTAAACGACCCGTGGCCAGAGCTCGTGACGCAATGCGCACTGCGACGAAGTCCTGCTCGGCCCAGGCCCGATGGTGTGTGGGTCGGCGAGCGGGCGGCCGCCGCGCCCGGCCGGCCGCGGTGTTCGAGACCGGCCGACGGGCGAGGCTGTCCCGGTGTCCGGCCGACCGCTGGCGCTCGCAGGTGGCGTCCTGCGGCGGCCGAGAACGGCAGCCGCAGCCGCAGCCGCAGCCTCCTCAGCCCGAGCCGGCCGCCACAGACGCACGAGCTATTCGCGTTTATTGCGTCGCTCGGCGACGGAAAGCAGCGGCGCCACACGAAAACAACGGGCAACACCTCCACATCTCAGGCGGGGCGCCCGCGCGGCGCTGGTGCCAGATCCATTTTGATTTGCGTGCACACCGGGCCCACGCGGCCTGCCGCCGGGCATACCCGCTCTCCAGCTCACTAACGACCGAACAAGGAGTGGAGGGGTCGTGCCCGGCGGCGCGAGTGCGTACAACAGCGAAGTAGATAACGCGTTAGTCCAATGGTGATAAGATGAGCAGGTGCCCGAAAGGATCTGCTCGATACAATGCGCCTTGAGTTCAGACCTACGGCTGGCTGACGGACTTCGCTAAAAGGTATTCTTATTCTATGTGAACCGGGATTCCTAAAGGCGATGTCAACACGATCGTCAGAGAGGTTCTCGTGATGTGAGGAAATCATTTATGCGTATTTCCTTATAGATAACAACAACGTAGTCTATCAGTCTCGACAACAAGGAACGCATTTCAGGCAATGCTACTGATAATGCGGCCCGATGGCCGTCCAGCCGGAATGGTCCGAACCGATCCCAGTGATCCGGAAAAGCCCGCAAACGTTTTCCATTCATGAAAGTGATCCTATGGCGAGCCCCCGCGGGTGTCTGTCAATGACGGGCCGCGAACAGGACGACATCGGAGACTCCTCCCTCCCACGTCTCCCGGGTCCCGCGCCGTCTTCCAGTGACGGGAACGACCCTGCCTGGCGACACAGAGGCCCTCTGGACCTCAGACGGCAGCCTGGTGCGGAGAGCGAGAGGCTGGCGAAGAACGGCGAATTGCACGGTGCCGGAAGCAGGCCAGCTGTGTAGTTCAACAGGCGCAACGCCGACCCTTTCAATGAAACGCCTCTCAAGCCATCGGACAAAAACGGCCGTGACGTTCACTGGGCACCGCCTCGTTGAGCCGCGACTGGCCTGGCACCCCACACCTGCCGCCGGTCCCTCCAGTGTCCCTGCCGCGCCGCTGCGCGCCGCCCGCAAAGCCGCACCTCCCTCGGCACCACATAAAGAACCGGCTGCTGACCTAGTTCACCCGGCACGCCGATCGCCGCCGGCGGCGAGGCGGACCGCGTCACGCAGCGTCACCGGCCGCATTGCGCGTCCGGCGCCACCTCCACGGACGTCTACGGCCGTCCCCAACCGACGCTACCGGCGCGTCACGCAGTGCCGCAGCCGCCGCAGCGTCGCGCGCACCTCCTTGCGCATGCGCGTCGAGGTGGCCAGCAGGATGGCCGGGTGGATGAAGAACTCGGAGTAGACGATCATGTCGCAGACCAGGATGCCGATGGGCGGCAGGATCCAGCCGTGCAGGCCGATGACCAGCAGTGTCGGGATGTACAGCACCAGGTGGCTGAGCGTGATCAGGAAGGAGGCCATGGCGGTGCGCTCCAGGCCGCGGTAGTCCAGGATGTGCACGCTGGTGGCGTTGCTCGCCGCGGCCACCTGCTTGCGCCGCAGGAAGATGGCCACCAGCACGTAGCCAACGATGATGGTGAACAGGGCCAGGCAGTATATAACCAGGATGAAGATAAAGAAGACGGAGGGCAGCTTAGGGATGCACAGGATAATGGCCGGCTCGAAGAAGGCGTCGAAGCCGGTGGTGACGAAGACGGCCACGCTAAAGGAGAACACCCACGAGAGCATCACGATGAAGCTGATAAAGCGGATAGGAAAGAGGGGGTATTTACCGATCGGTAAGCACGACGCTAGCACTCTGTCGATTTTCAGCATGATGAACATGACGATATGCTGCAACCAGAGAAGTACGTTGATGATGCTGTTGATGCTGCAGACGACCTCGCCAAAAGTCCACTCGCCCTGCATGGTGGTGAAGAGCGGCACGGGCAACACGCAGATAGCGCCGATCAAGTCCACGATGCACAGATTCTTGATAAGCAGAAAATGGACGGTTTTCAGCTTCAGATCGTTATGGTAGATGTTCTGAATGACGCAGATGTTCAGGATAACGGAAGCGGTGATAATCAGACAGATGCACAGTGACTGGGCAGGCTTGTTCATGATCCACAGCTCTGGCTCCCCGTTTTCCTCGTGTTCTTTTCGCCTTTTCCAGCATCTTCTCCACCTGGTCAAAAATGTAAAAAACATGGTTATTGACGTCATTTGCAGGATGTGATCAGACACGAAATAGCTATTCGGGAAGTTAAATAGCCTTTAACATTCTACGGCTCGGATTTCTTCTTCTTATATTGTCCAGTATTGACGAAAGAGAAACACAACTCCCTACTGTTCCGCCATTCTTGAACGACTCACAGCGGATGGTTTCCTTTTTGAGGAAAATACATTTTTATGTATATGTATGTATCCTGTATATCAGACGTTAGCTTAGCGAAACGGCAACGGAACAAGGGATCGCACCCCATTTGCGCCTCACGCATTTGCACCCCCAAATTTATTATGCTGAACCGTCCCGGCGGGCAACCTGACAGGGCACCAGTCCACCGAGCCAGATCGGATAAACGAGTGCGTCCAATCCGGCTGAGCCAAGGAAATCTCGCCCCTCCGGTCGTTGGCTAAAGGAGCAAGTCGGCGGAGAGCGTGCCCGATTCCAAATAATCGGGAGAGCGATCCCCGTAATACTGTCGGTGTATCCGATGCCGGGGATGACTCGGTTTCAGGGTGTGCGGTGACTGGCCTGAGCGGTCTTGCGGTCAGCGAAGGGATCTGGCCGACGGAAAGTGGCCAGCATGACTCCGTCGACTGGTCTCACATTACTGAACTACTCATGTGTTTTGGGCGACGGAACGCAGCGCTGAACATGCGGACGTGAAGACACAAAATTTACTGCCGGAGAGGCTTGCCGCTTCGGTCGTCAAAAAAAAAATGTTTTGACGGGAGGGTTTGGTGGCCCCTTGGCGTACATCCAACAATTCAGCGAGCTCTCTTTTTCATATCCCATCCTGCCTGCCCTACTGAGGTGATGCTACGCAACCCTTCACCTGAGCCTGTACTGGCAACAAGCTTTCACCTGCCCTACATCCGAAGCAAGTATTGCCATCACCATTTGCCCCGCTGTGCCCTACGACCCAACCAGTCCTGACAAGGATCCCCTCGGCGGCTCGCAGACAGCGTTGGCCGGCGGCTCCGGGCTCACCCATTCGTCGATGATGGTCGAGTAGTTGGAGAAGGAGCTGAGCAGGCTGCGCCAGTCCTCGAAGTCCGGCCGCGGCCGGGCGGCGGGCGACGCGGTGGCGGCTGCCGGCTCGGCGCCGGACGCCGGCGGGCGGCCCGAGATCGCCATCGATTGGTGTCCGCTGATTGTCTTCAGGATCGGCCGCTCGTCCACGTGTCAGCGTTCGCCCTGCGGAAGACGGAGGCCGCTGATCTGACAGGGCCGAACCGTGACCAGTGGTCAGCCGAGACCAGCAGTGTGGCCTGAGCTTGGCCGACAGGGCCGAACCGTGACCAGAAGTCAGCTGTCACGGGGAGACCGCGACCTGAGCTCAGCCGACAGGGCCGGACCGTGATCACAGGTCAGCTGGTGCGGGAAGACCGTGACCTGAGCTCAGCTGTCAGAGGGGACCGTGACACGAGGCTAGCTGACATGGGCAGACTGTGGCCTGGGGTCATCTGACAGGGGCACGCTGTAATATGCAGTCGGCTGATAACGCGCCATATTTGTGCTGATTGCGACGGTTACGGAGTTACATTTTAAAGTTCGTCACATACGCAGTAGTTTGTTTATTAAGCTTACCGTCTATTTCAGACCATTCATCTATTTTGCAGCAGCGGACTAATCTAGGACTATTTCATACAAATGGTACAGAAACGAGGGGGTATTTCATCCTACTTCACGGCGATTCTGGTTGAATCGCCAGTGCGTGAAACTGTGATTGGTGTAAAGTTACTAAACGACTAGCACCGCTGGCAACGTATCAGAGCGGGAAGCGGAGGGCGGATTCCGCTCCTCGTACGTACGGGAGTATTGGGCCACATTATAGCTGAGTGGAAGGCACCGCCTCCGAGCATGGAGCTTACCTTCTATTGACACTAGCGAGAAGCGCTAGCTGCTTATCATTTCAGACAGCCTCAGAACCCGCCAGAAGCGGCGGAACGTGTTCCGGCAAGGAGGGGGGGGGGGGGTCACCGGTTACTTGCCGAGCCGTTTCTTTTCATGCAACGCCACAGTGGCGGTTCTTCCATTGAGGCACATACTACAGCGCTGCTTCGCCTGTGGTTCTGGGTTTCACCAATATTTTTGCATTAGGTTATTCGTATCAAAGTTTCTTATCAAAATGATAGAATACAAGTCTTATGAAAGCAGAACATTGTTGACGGCTCAACCTGTCCATTATTTTGAGAAAATTAAATCATATTCCTTTAGCAAATAGCACTAGTTCTCATTCCAAGGTCATTGGTAAAAACTCTGAATGCGGCAAACGCATACGGCTCCCATATAAAACTGGCAGCGCGCAATTTGATGTCGTTTTTGGCACCTCAGACAAATTGGTTGTTGAGTGCTACTACCGTGCATGAACTGCACGTGGGTGCAAGTGTCCGTGTGCGGAGTCAACTCGCCTGTTTCTGGAAGGTCTGAACCGCGAATTTGTTACAGGTAGCGCTAAGTTTCCTTTTTTGCCTGTAGTAGCAGGAGTAGTTGTAGCACGTCAACCAACTTGAGAGTGAGAGCTGGAGTATGTAAGAGGTATGATTGAGCTGACTATGGACATGAATGGGAATTGTTGTGGGGCGGGTGTGGCCTCCGCCACACCTGTCCCACCGGGTGTACCCCATATTTTGCAAATATCGGCACAAAACATACAACGCACAATGCAGCTGGTGTAACACCGAATGGAATGAAAACACTCGCTGCTCACTCCTCGCCGCTGCTATTGTCGCCGTCTTCGCTGCTCGCTGCTGTTGCTGCTGCCGTCACTGCCGGTAGCGGGACGCAGGTGCTGCCACCCCTTGCTTTGGCCTCGGCTGTATACACCAGGGCTTCAGTCAGCAGGGCCAGGGTCTCCGGCAGTAGCCTCTCCTGGCGGTTGGCGTAGATACGTCCGCGGCGATGCAGGCGCAGACTCCTCAGCAGGGGGTCCCTAACTACCATGAGGTAGCCAAACATGTCGGACGTCAGGTGGAGGCGTGAATCCTTCTTTGGGCGCCTCAGCCTGTACTGGCGGACGCGCTAGTTGGCGGACTCGGCGGCTTCCTCTGACATCAGCCGATTGGAAGATGGCATGACTCCAAGACCGCTGTTGAGTGAACTATCAGCCTGTGAAGGATAGCGAGCATGGGAAACCATACATACAGAGCCACGCAGCGTTCAGCTGTGCGCTGGAGAGGACGGACAGGGCGGCTGTGTTGACCTTGTGACAGCAGCTGATGGTCCGCAGGATGATGTACATGTCCTTGATGAGCTGTTCGTTGACCGTAGTGTAGGCAGCGAAGTCAGCAGGCGAGCAAAGGCACGGCGGGCGGCATTGCCGTTGCTGGTGTCGCCGCTACCGCCGGAACTCGGACGGGGCTCGTCCACCCGGAGGCCTGTCCTCCGCCTGAGCACCGCCTGCCTTTCCTGCTTCCGCCGCCGGCACTGCGGTCTGTCCTCAGCTCGCACCTTCCACCTCTGAAGCCACAAGAAGCGACGAATGTGGATCAGGCACTCAAAGCACCGGATCCAGCCATGGAGCGTGTTGAGTCCGTGCTCCAAGTTGCTGACGGGCAGCGCAGCGACAGTCTTGATGTTGCTGACCTGTCGAGGAGTGGAACCACACACTGCATTCTGCCTGGAGTTGGTCCGGGCGGCGACGTTGACAACCTTGCTGTCCACCGTCCACCGACCGCGTGCTGCGTGACCAACGGCTGCAGTGCGCCAATCTCAGTCTTCAGCCGCTGGATCTCCTTCTGCGTCAGCTCTTTGCTCTCCTTCGCGAGCTGCAGACCAGTGGGCCTGCGGGGCGCGTGGAGCCGGGCGTGACGTTCGTTCAGATCACGTTTCCACGGCCGGAAGTTGGAGCGGCACCAGAGCTGCAGTGAAATCTACTGTCTTGGTCGACACCAGCCTGTTTGTGTGGACAGTATTCTGACGACCCATCCATGCCCCACCTGCAGTACAGGACGAACTGGGCTGGGGCGTCGCCCGTGATTCGGTCCTGCGGCAGCTGCTGCAGCACCACGCGGACTACGTCCGGCTGCAATGTGATGGCGCCAGGTGGCGACAGACAGGCTGACTTAGCGCCGGCTGCCCGCTGGTAGGTAGGGTGCAAGAGGGACTGGTGCCACCTAGCAGATTGCTGCAGGCTGGTGTACTGGGCCTTGGAGAGATCCAGGTCCACCATCAGAGCAAGCTCCTCTCCAGCGGTGTGGGTGCTGTGCGCCTCCCTGCTCGTCCTGGTCCTGGTCACCAGCAGGCCTCCTCGTCGCGGGGAGCCTGCTTCTTCCACCAGCTTCGAAGCCTCACGTCGCTCCTCTCCACGCATGGAAGAGGCTGCCAGAACACCGGTTCGGAGCTGCTGCATGTGCGCCAGCTGTCAGCAGCGGTAAGAAAATTGACTAAACGCCCTTCTGCTGAAAACGGTATCATCGGCCGCCCAGCAACAGCGCAAGGTTTGGTGTACGACATACCGGCCTCGGCAAGCACTCTTCCACAGCCAACAAGTTCTCAGACCGGTGCAAAAATATTTCTTCGGTCCGTTTGGCCGTTGCCCATCGCTTCTTCATCCATGCCAGCATATCCCTGACGCGCGTCTTCATTGGTAAATCCGCGCTCTTCCGTAACGCATTGTCAGAGACAGCCGGCTGCATTCACCCAAAACGCCGCATTGCTGCGCTACTTTACCCAACAAGCCATTTAAGTCAGGGGATGGAATTTCCATTTGCCATCACTGACAGTGCATACAAACTGAACATCTCGTCGTCTTGGCTGCTACAGCGAGCTGAATCATGCTCAGAACGAAGTGAGAGCCCAGTGGTGCAAGTTTCGATGTGACGTCTCTTGACTCTCATTGTTTTTACATGTTTTCAGAAAACGCTTCCAATTTGGGTATATTTTGATACTCTAGCGAAACGAATTACTACGGCAATGAAATGTAATGAAAATACAATTAATGCATATCAACAGCTTGCTGGTGATAGTACCTCTCCGACAATATATATATATATATATATATTTTTTTTTTTACTTGGAACGTAAACGCAGACCACTACTCAAGACATCACATGCAAAGCATATTTTCAGTCTTTTGAGGCCTGTACGGTCGACATCACGCAATGATGTACCTAAAGCGACTATTTTGGTGCAATGCCGTACATGGTAAGCCAAAATAACCTTACAATCGAAAACTTCAGACATGTTTGCATGCATGTAGGAAAAAATGTGTAGCAAATGTGAAAACGTTGTTGGGATTCATTCAGGCTAAATCGCAAAATGTCCCACTGTGAGATCGTGACATGCTTTTCTTCCTTGGGTACTAAACTAACCATAGTGTGGGGATAATATTTCATATGAGGTCTGGTATCGGATGAATAAAGAACCGGGCAATAAAGTGTCACGTGTAGCAGGTGCTTGGGATTCGAGTCTCAGAAGTCACCTGCCGAAGGGCGAAAGTCAATCGGTAACGGTACCGTGTCGTGAGATTGCACTGCACCATTTGGCTATCCAGTGCTATCCGATTCGACTCCTCGGGCAACATTATTCCATTTGGAAAGACGCGGGCACGTGAAACATTGCCAGGGTCCATGCAACAAGGTTATGTCCGTCTGTGGATAATGAGATTTGTCTTAAGATTTTTATTCGAGAAATGAACGGAAAAACAGAAATGAAAAACCGTCTTTGGTCAAATCAAGAGAGCCAGTCCGTTGAGAAACCCACATTTGGGGCGAGGTCAGGTTGTCTGGCTCTCGGCTCGGTCCTACTAATCATTCACACAAAACGGCACCACTGCGCAGCACCCTACCAGTCCAGGCCAAGAAGAGTTGTACGTGGCAAGGTAGGTGCATAAAATTCCACCCGGAGGGTCAGAAAAGCCAGGCTAAGCGTTGGACAGATGGTCGCATGTCACTCCAGAAGCGCCCTGCGGCCCCCGGGGAGTCCGTTTTATCCCGGCCGCCCGTGAGGCAGCAGCAGAACCTCTGCGATGCCGACAGAGAGCGCTATCGGCACTGGCGACGGCAGGAGGCGTCATATGGGTACCTGTTTCATGCCAAACGGCCTCAGAAGATATATGGTAGGAGATAAAAATAATAATTTTCCCGTATTAGGAATAACTACGGATGCGCTTATATGCGCTAGACAAAATAATTGTCTGATCTATAAAAATTTGAACTGTATAGCTCCAGGTACATTTTATATGTTGTGCCACGTTAAAAAAAAACGTGAAATCCTTCCCACCATTTGCCTCCACCAAGCCATTTGGCCCTTTCAAGATGGTCGACTGGATCTATTTCCAGGCAAAAGCCAAATCGGACAACGCAAGTACCTCATGCCTAAGACCACACCTACAGCATCAATGTGATGCCGATTTCATGGTGCGGGTGAAACGAATTCGCAAGGGCGCCTCAGTGATATCAATTGGGCGCCATATCCTACTAATGTAGCTTCTTAGAGGGAATGTTCCAACTCCCGCTTTGAACTGAGATGGCCAAGTTCTAGCTTGTCTTCGAAATCCGTTTATGCTGGACCTATGACTGAAAATCTTACACTTCAGGATTTTCGAATCGATCTCCCGCGCATTTTCCTGTCGAATCTTACTTATATCAGTTCTTTTGTCAGCAACTGTGTGGCGACATAAACGGACGAAGGACTAAAGACTTCGGCAAGAAATCGTACCATGCTATGCCAGTAGATGACATCAGAATATAGTTGTTCGTCTTTTGCACTTTTGATGCTTCCAAGCATTTCTCAGAAAAAAGGTTTTGGAAACGTCAAAGCGACAATTTTGCAGCTAACGTAATCTTGTCATGAAAATGACCAATGTGGAGTATTCCCTTTAAAGGAAGTATTTCGCTATAGGAGGCAGGAACATGTATGTCAGCACACGGACCGGTTTGGCACCTGAAGGATGTTAAAGGCTTTCGGAAACCGATGCCAAATTTACCCCGGAGAAACGCTAAAATCGGATACCAAATTTCTCTTCATGGTTTCCCATCACATCGCACGGGCGTCTCGCAGGACGAAAAGAGTACTGCATTGCAGCAAATAGCTCACAATGAACCACAAGAGCGCGTGCGAAGAATGGAATTTGGGGCGTACCATGTCGCAGCGGAGCCGTTGCTGGCAGGCTGCTAATTTCATAGCAGAAAAGCCGCGGGCCAGCGGACCTGCTGTCGCTTAGAGGAGCACCAATATGACTAAACTGGTCGGCTTTTCCTAACAGAAGACAGTTTCAACTGCTGCTGAGCGAGCGTCGTGAAACATCAAGCGGGGACGCAAGAACATCTTGCCTGCTTGCGAAGACACCGCGGTAACCTAGGTTTCGCTTCTGCTCCCGACGTACGCCTGCGTTAAGAGAACCCTTACAAACAGGGATGTAGAAGCTCACATAGGGTGCTATTGACTGGAAAATTTTAACATAAGCCCTGTAGTGCTGGGTGGAAAGAAAAGGCATCAGAATGGCTACAGTCCCACCAACTTTAAAAACGCTCCTGTTTACGCAGTCTCCACACGTATCGCCGCACGTGAGATGTTTGTCGGAGTGATTGGAAGCTCTCAGCTCTGATCCGTTCAGCTCATGTTATCGCAGATTCTTTGGTACATCACGGGGGATACGTGCCCCGGTAAATGAAAGACAGCTGCGTCACAATAGCGATAAAAAGACAATGATGTCGCAAAATGTGAACAAACCCCGTGTTCTTCTGGAGTCAGGTGCAGCGTGGTCGCGACGTGGAAATGAATGTGCGAAAAACCTCTCACGCATCGTGCCATTCGTCCTCTTCACTTCATCAGAAAACGATGTGGTGCTTAGCTCGATTAATTCCGTCGTGGTTTTTGGGTAAGCCAACGACGCTCTGAACTGCCAAGGTCAACTCGCGTCGCTTGACAACCACGCCGGTTGTCGCGGAGGACGGCGAAATGTCGCTTTTACCCGGACTCGAACCGGGGACCTTTCGGCCACAAGACGAGCATGGTAACCACTACACTGCGCGGCTATATATACACTACCCTGTTATATCCTCTGAGGTTTCTCAATTACCGCTGGCTCACAGGATGGCCACTCGCTTCACGTCTCACCAAGCATGATGATTTTAACCAGCCTCTAACCGACTACAGACCCTCGCCATCATCCTTGCTGACGTCCGGGTAGGATCGGTACCATTGTCCGTGGAGGGGGCTGGGGTAACGGGGACGGGGAGGGGTCATGACCACACCGCCCGCGACGTCCGGTAACGATCCAGGGCGGCGGCCCGCCTGCCCGCGTGAACACACCCGTCTGTCCGCTGCTGAATGGCCCAATGGCCGCGCCGCGCCGGCCGAGGCGTCCTAATCGACCCCGGCCGCGCCGGAGGCGCCTGATCGTCGGAGGTCGCCGGACGGCCGGCGGGCCCCGGACCTGCCCGCTGTCCGCCCGGGGCCGTACTGCAACCCTCGTCACGGCCTCAGGCGGCATCACCAGGCGGCCGCTCAGCGCCGCCAGTCAGGTGAAGGCGAGCGGACGGACGGCGTGCTCGCGCAAGAGCAGACGCTCGCGGGGGGAAAATTTCCGTCTGAATCCGTCCGGACACAATCCTCTGAGCTTTAACCGTTTAGACGGCTGTGTCCGGTTTCGTCTGCGGCACGTATGTCGTGAGTCCACGGCGGTGCCAGCGTCTCCCAGTCCGGTTACGGAGCGCGGACACCTGCCGGTCTCGGCGTCGGCCGCCCGCTGCCGTCGGCTGTGTCGGCAGCTGGCTCTGCACCAACAGCTCAATATCTCACCAGCCGCGAGGCACAGCTGTGGAACCTCGTCGCCAGGCACGGCCGAAATCTTCACCGGGATTTCGTCTGGATGGGAGTGATAGAGGCAGCAAAGTGGGTTCAGTTAAATCCATGATAAAAATCTGTTCAAGGTATCGATTGACAACCTTTGTTAGTAGATTTAAACGTTTGGTTAACTGACATCGATTATTCATCGTATCGTCAGCTGGCAAGTACAACAAGCACCTCATGATGGATATATGGTCACAAGGCTTAAAAGCTATTCAATCATAGTTTTACATTCAAATAATTTAAAACTGATGTCGCCAGTGAGCGCATTCAAGGAACAGAGCTAAATTCCCCAAATCACTCCGCTTAACTGCGGTGGCAATGTAATAATACCGCGTGGTTTTGGCATGCTTACGTTGTACCCTGAACGAGGGAAGAATATCTGGTCTGTTTTCGTATCGGAGGGGGGATGGCCAATGTCGTCCCAGCGCTGTTTGGTACGAGAGCGATTGGAAAGCACCCCATCAGGTTACCGCTGGCTTAGATCAAGAAGCTGGAAACTAAACAGACCATGGACTGGGGGCGTCGCCTTCACTGTGACGGGACCGGTTTCGGACGACAGGACAACACATTACAATTGCAGCTCATGGCGGCTGAATTAATTTTCGGTATCCCCTCAAAGACACGCAAAATCAAGTCCCTGCCAGTCACCGTAAACCTTGCTTCCCCTGGCACATGTTTAAGGTCGTTGGTAGTCTTGGAAGTAGACCGCAAAGCTCCCTGTGCTCAGCCCAAACAAAGCTTGAGTGGTGAAGCGCATGACCAGCGCTGCGAGGAATTCACTCAACGAAATGCGGAAGAGTGGCCATTTGAAACCTCCAGCCGCGAGCGATAGCCCAATCTCTTGAGACCGAATACGGTCCAAAGCTAACCGGCCCTGGTCCACCTCTGACCTTATGTGATCCAGACCTGACCAGGCCTGGTCCACCGCTGGCCCACTTGTGTGGTCCGGACCTGATCGAGCCTGACCTACTCGCGCCTACGTCCGCTTTAGTCTGGCCAATGCGGGCGAAAACTGGCTGTGCCGGGCCGACAAGGCGGCCGGCACGACTCGTCAGTGCAGTAGCCTGGCCGGCCGCCCGGAATCGATGGACACTGCCGCCACGCCGGCGTGCGGTACCTCGGCCGCGGCTCTGGCGGTCAGGAAGCCACCGAGACCAGCGACAGCGGAGGCCCCGACCGGCCGTTATACCAGAGGACGCTCAGGAGGCCACCGAGACCAGCGGCAGCGGCTGCCCGGACCGGCCGCGGCTCTGGCGGTCAGGAGGCCACCGAGACCGGCGGCAGCGGAGGCCCCGATCGGCCGCGGCTCTGGCGGTCAGGAGGCCACCGAGACCGGCGGCAGCGGCTGCCCGGACCGGCCGCGGCTCTGGCGGTCAGGAGGCCACCGAGACCAGCGGCCGCGGCTGCCCGGACCGGCCGTTACAGCGGAGGACGCTCAGGAGACCACCGAGACCAGCGGCAGCGGAGGCCCCGACCGGCCGTTATACCAGAGGACGCTCAGGAGGCCACCGAGACCAGCGGCAGCGGCTGCCCGGACCGGCCGTTATACCAGAGGACGCTGAGGAGGCCACCGAGACCAGCGGCAGCGGCTGCCCGGACCGGCCGTTAGAACAGAGGACGCTCAGGAGACCACCGAGACCAGCGGCAGCGGCTGCCCCCACCGACCGTTACAGCGGAGGACGCTCAGGAGACCACCGAGACCAGCGGCAGCGGCTGCCCCCCTGGCCATCATACCGGAGGACGCTCAGGAGACCACCGAGACCAGCGGCAGCCTCCCCCCCGGAATTGTCGAGGAAAGGCACGTCGGACGCCGGCCAGTATCGTTTACGACGGTCCGTCACACAGTGAATACTGTGCGACGGTTTGTATGTCAGCTGTGTACTGTGCAGTGTTTAGGACGCAGCGCATCTGCGCAATATGCACAGCAGGCTCTTGCAAATTTATACAATCCTGCCGAGACCCCAGCACGCCACTTCATCGTGCGAATTGAAGGAAACCACTATTGCCTATCTTGTTCAACATTACACGATGAATTTGCTTACATGGCGTCACGAGCATTTTTTAAGATTGCTTGTTTTAGTTCTTTGAGTTGATTCCTTCTTTAAGGAAGACAGCACAAGGTTCCATCCGATCCCGGATCGATGTCCGACCATTGACAGCCATAGCTGGCGCAGCACCGTTGCCTGCGGGAAAAATATTGCCGCCCTCACCCCCAAGGATATCTCTGGAGCCACTGGACAGATTTTAATCCACTGATCGGTTTGATCGAACACCACATCATTCGACAGACTCGCAGTATACAATGTCAACTGCATTTTTCAAGCATCAGGTAGCAAGTCAAGGTCAGACGACATCAGTGAAGTGCAATGATATAAACTGCAAAAATATTTGACCCCTCACGATCTAATATGAGGCCAAGAGACATCTGCGGACCTGTCATGACATAATGACACGTACCGCAGTTTGTCAGCGTCTTGGCAAGTCTATTTGTACCATCATTGTATAAGGCGAGGAACTCAAATACATGACCGTCTTCACTGCGTCATTTTGGAATGAGCTTGAGCAGCCTTGATATTAATTGTCATACCAGAGTGCGAATATTTGATGTAAATAAAGAACTGAAAGTTTTAAGCCGATGCATCAGTCTGTATTCTCCAGGGACAATATTTGTCCGTCCAGTCAATGACAGGAGAAGGAATTTATCACAGAATAGGCTCCTTAGAAGGGTTTCAAAACTTACAAGCATAGGCAAAGAGGTTAACTTAAGACGACGTAAGCATCCCTATGCACCTCATGACATATGCAGCTTTTATGTCTCCCAAATGGTCGCTTTCTTCTCATATATGACTCTGTTATAGAAATGTTCAGTTCCCCATTCCCTTGTGAGGTCTGATCAGTCCATTGCAGAGGTTTGATACTCATTGAATGGAATAAATTAACTATATCATTCGACAAATTTCTTCCAACCGGCATTGATTTGGAGTTCGCGCTGAGCAAAGTGGCACTTTATGAGTTCCAAGAGACAGGGTTAAAGGCAAAAGGAGGGCTTCCCTGGCTCGTTTTTTTAAGCATATCCCTGAACATTCGCTCGGTAGCTTCATTAACTTATCATTTGGAAATTTGTCAGTCCAGACGCCTAGTTCGTTAAGTTTTGTTGAAACGCGTTCCGATCATTGCAAGAAAAGATGCCAGCGTGAATTGTACTATCTTAAACACATTTGTTATTCACATGGAACAAGGTTGCGTTGTACATCCACGTGCGTAGACACATAGGACCCTAGACCATTGCTCTTCCAGCTTCGAAACTGTTCGAGGTAATGCCATGGCAAGTTTCATTTCAAAGTCCTATTTCAAGGAAATGGAAAATAAAGCAATTTAAAGACTGCCTAATTGCGACAAACGACCAGAGCCAGGAGAATAAGTATACATTTAGACCAGGACTGGGTTCTCTCGCATAACCTTCTCCTGGCCACCAACTATGTACCACGAGCCCCGCCAACTTAATTTCACCTATACGCACGCGTTTTACCGACATGAATTCCATCAGGACCTAGTAATTAACAACGAAATACGTCGGGCGAGGCGCAAATTGTTTTCAGAAGGTTCGGCATCCATGGACCTAAGTGAAGCTGCAGCTCGCATGAGTCGAGTAACTGTGAAAATGCATCAGGCAATCGGATCTTAAGTCCAGCAATATGCGGGCTGCGAGATGGACGAAGGTGACTGTGGTCTCGTATAGCCGAGTTGGGTGAGGGGGCGCTGTACGGTCCAATGTCTGCCGGGGGTGCTGGAACGGTTCGATGTCTGCCGGGCTGCTGGCACGGCCTCGTGTCGGCTGGGGGTGCTGGGACGGTCCCGTGTCGGCGGCGGGGGGGGGTGCTGGGACGGTCCCGTGTCGGGGGGGGGGTGCTGGGACGGTCCCGTGTCGGGGCGGGGGGTGCTGGGACGGCCCCGTGTCGGCGGGGGGGGGTGCTGGGACGGTCCCGTGTCGGCGGGGCGGGGAAGGTCCCGGGTCGGGGGGGTGCTGGGACGGTCCCGTGTCGGCGGGGAGGGTCGGGGGGGTGTTGGGACGGTCCCTTCGTGCCGGTGTGGGACGGTCCGTGTCGGCGGGGGGTGTGGGACGGTCCCGTGTCGGCGGGGGGGGTGCTGGGACGGTCCCGTGTCGGCGGGGGGGGGGTGCTGGGACGGTCCCGTGTCGGCGGGGGGGGTGCTGGGACCGTCCCGTGTCGGCGGGGAAGGGGGGTGTGTTGCGACGGCCCCGTGCCGGCGGGGGGGGGGGTGCTGGGACCGTCCCGTGTCGGCCGAAGGTGCTGGCACAGTCCGATGTCTACTGGGGGTGATGGGACAGTTACGTGTCGTCCGGGGGAGGGGGCGTGCTGAGACGGTCCCGTGTCGGCCAGGGAAGCCGTCGTCGGCAGGTGTTTCGACTGCTACCACCACAGACCCCAGTCGGATTCCTGTGGACTATCGTGACAAGACGTCGCCACGTCCTCGCGCCGTTCCTCAGTGGCGTCACAGGGCACTGCTGACGTCAGGACGGCCAGGTGCAATCGGTCAGCGCTGGTCCCCAGAGCGGCCAAGCCGGCTGCGAACTGTACCTGGGGGGCTCGGGCTCCTGACACGGTGACCTGGTCCATGTGGCCACCATGTGGTCCATCCATGTGGTCCAGGGATCGGACCGGGCTCGGGTGGGACCGGGACGTGGTCCAGCCTGCCACGAGGTCACAGGGCTCGGCCGGGGCTCGGGCTTCTGACACGGCGACCTGGCCCGACTGGTCGCAGGGTCACGGGACCTGGGCCGCCGACCTGGACGGACGGTCGGCGATTTCAGGCCGGCGGGAAGACTCGGCAGCGGCGCGATAACCCGCGTCTGCTCCGCGGCGTCGGTGCGTCGGCCTGATGACTCCGTGAGCGTCTGTTGACGCCGGAACAGGAGCGGTGTCGTGCCGCGCCAGATTGCAGGTGGGCCGATAAGCCGTACCGGCGCGCACGCGACTTCGGTGATGGCCGGAGGGCACAGACCAGGCGCTGCCTGCCGCCGCCAGTCTCGGGCGGGCGGCAGTTTTGACAAGAACGGAACGCGCCGTCGCCATGACTTCTCAACATCCAGTGTTCCACTTGCTTGCGTTGACCCCCTTTGATTGACCGTGTTGGATTTTGATTCTGAAACTGCAGCGGCCTGCCACAGCCACTGCGTGCGCCCCCGGGTCGAAGCATACATCTGGCCGTGGAGAAACTCGTGGCGCGCCGTGTATTGGTTTGGCCATCATCGCTCATTTGCGTTACATCGACGTTTGCGTCATTTTTCTTTCGCACAGCATTCGTCTTTCGGGTCGAACTAGAAAGGTGTGGGGCAGGGTGTAAAAGACACTTTGTGCCCCTCACCCCGGAAGATGGAGGGCACATGTACCCCTTCCGCCCCCAGTGGCGGCGCGATGAACGTCATGGGCGATCCATTACTCAAGACATGCTTCATGCCCGATGCTTGTACGACTGTCATTTTTATGCCGACATGAAACGTTTGCTTTCGGGTTAATGGGACCTACGTGGGACCCGCGTCAAGGCCGCACGGCACATGACATACCAAATAGCTCAGAGAGCTGTCAGGAAGCTGGAAGTTCAAGCCGCTATTGGTCTAATTCACGACGTCTTAAACTTTGCAAGGAGGCAGCTCAACTGCGCCAAATCGCGAGGATGTCCAAAGTTCCGACAGGAGTTCCTCGCACTTAAGTGCATTTCTATTACTTCGGCAATCGGCGACAGCTCTGCATATATCAGTCCAGGTGTTTCGCATCTATCACGAGGGCGATAACGGTGGCGTCATCATGATGATGGCGGCGTCATCAGACCATCGGCGGCCGTCACACGGTCGGGCTGCCGGTGCTCGTTGCCAGGGGGCATCAGTACAGCCGGGCGGTGGAGAGGTTCTACCCCGGCCCAAACTGAGCAATACCATCACCCTTTGGCGACCGGGCGGCGGCGGACAGCCTTCACACAGTCGCCATCAGACACCGACGTCAGCATCAGGGACTAAGCCGGTGACGGCGGCGGAGGACAATGGGCGCCACGGACGACCGCTTCAAGCTGTCACGGGAATCTGACATTAAACTCCCGAATATGGATGTAGGGGGCCGTGCGTATCTTTGCGAGTTTGGACATGACTGTTATCGAATTACATGAAAACAAATTTCCTCAAAATTATGCATGGTCTATGAACTTGAACACTGATCATCCACGACCGGCGCTCGGTTGCATTCATAACAGAGGACGTGCGCCAGTGGCAGACGCACACAGTAGCTGGAAGCTCCGCAGGCCGATTACGCCCATACTGCAAACCGGGTACATCTACATCAAGAGTCAGTTGTCATCACATCAGGTGGGAAGGAGGAGAGGGGGGGGGGAGGGGAGGCAGGAGCGGTGGGACCTCCGTGGAGATGGGGGGGGGGACAAACGTTATTTTTACCCCTTTCTTTCCGTGTGGCGCCATAGGGTTAATGTTAAACGTTGCCCAAAGTTGGGGGACAGCTGCCCCCCGCGGCCCATATTTAACGTCCCTAGGGGGAGGGAGAACGCTGCTGCCACTCAGATCGGGGCTTGGTGGTAGGCCTGGAACCAGCTAGTCAGCCGCTCCTAAACCCGGCACTGACGCTGAACATTGGCGTCACGGCAGGTGCAGTTCGTTGACGCAGATCATGGCAATTTATACGGCGTCTTTTAGACTGGTGTTAATTTCACACCTTCCAAGCACAGACCATGGGATTTAGTGCGAATCAAGAAAGTTGCATGCTAGAAGCTTGCTGTTCCCTGCTTTTTTCTCCAGAGCATGACAATTTCGATCCGAGTCGCGTCAGACACGAAACACATCGGCGACTTTGACGTGAAAGGTACACCGTGGTAAAAAAAGAAAAACGGTTCGAAGCGTCTATCTTAATAAATGGCATCAGTAAGTACCACGCTGACAATCCCAGGGCAACCCCCGAGGATAGTTCGATAATCGGCCATTAGAGGCATTGAAATTCGAAGAAACTCCATTTGTTCCCGGCCCTCTGGTTTTCTTCCGACGATTCCTGTTCCCGCGACTGAAACGGCAGCGGACGAACGTTGCGGCGATCGCGCCAGGCAGCGAGGGAAGCGGCCGCTCTCTGGGGGCCGTCCAATGGCGGCTGCACGCCGCCAAGCCGGCCGAGAAGGCGCCCGGCTCTGGCCGAGGGGCGAGACTTGGCACCGGCGACCTCACCTGCTCACATGGCGGCGGGGCGAGCCGGCACAGCACTCGGCCGCCGCCGCGGCACGGCCCGTTTTGCGCCGCGCCGCCGCCGGCCGGGATCAATGGCTGCCCAGCGGCGGTTGCCGGCCGACGCGCGTCGGCCCGGCCGCTGACGTCAGCGGCGCATCTCGTCTCCGGGCGGAGGAAATCTTTACGGCGCCGGACGGCGGCGGCCCGCGAGGGCGGCAGCGGCCACGGAGAACGCCGCCGGGCACCGGGCCTCCGGTCAGTTGTCGGCGGCGCACCGGCCGCGAGGGGGGACGGCTGCAAGACCTCAGTCGCCGCACGGTGGCCCGGGCAACGGACACCCTGCTGGCGGGCCGGGTTGGCGGCGAACCTCTTTCCTGCCAGGCGCAGGCCCACCGCGGCAGGCCAGCATCGATCGACCGTTGGCCGTCCACCGGACAGAGGGCCGGGTGGCGTACCCAGGAACCCAGGAAACACCTCCGGACAGAGGGCCGGGGAACACCTCCGGACAGAGGCCGGGGAACACCTCCGGACAGAGGGCCGGGGAACACCTCCGGACAAAGGGTCGGGTGGCGTACCCAGGAACCCAGGAAACACCTCCGGACAGAGGGCCGGGGAACACCTCCGGACAGAGGCCGGGAAACACCTCCGGACAGAGGGCCGGGGAACACCTCCGGACAAAGGGTCGGGTGGCGTACCCAGGAACCCAGGAAACACCTCCGGACAGAGGGCCGGGGAACACCTCCGGACAGAGGCCGGGAAACACCTCCGGACAGAGGGCCGGGGAACACCTCCGGACAAAGGGCCGGGTGGCGTACCCAGGAACCCAGGAAACACCTCCGGACAGAGGGCCGGGGAACACCTCCGGACAGAGGCCGGGGAACACCTCCGGACAGAGGGCCGGGGAACACCTCCGGACAAAGGGTCGGGTGGCGTACCCAGGAACCCAGGAAACACCTCCGGACAGAGGGCCGGGGAACACCTCCGGACAGAGGCCGGGAAACACCTCCGGACAGAGGGCCGGGGAACACCTCCGGACAAAGGGCCGGGTGGCGTACCCAGGAACTCAGGAAACACCTCCGGACAGAGGGCCGGGGAACACCTCCGGACAGAGGGCCGGGGAACACCTCCGGACAGGGGACAGGGCACCACCTCAAGACACAGAGGCAGGGAATACCTCCAAAAAGGGACCGGGAACCACTTCTGGACACAGAGTCAGGGAACACCCCCGGAGAGAGGGCTGGAGGCGGAGGACCCGCCGAGCAGAGGGGCGTGGGAGGGGTGTATCAGGGGATATCTCCGGGTGGGGCAGACCTGGGAATATCATATCACCCATCACGGATAGAAGGTTCGAGACCTAACGTGAACATTCGATCTCCTAGACTACCGACATGGGTGACCTGGCCATGACACGGGCACTGGCCACTTACGGCACCGGTCCTAAAACTGCGCATCTGACTGGTGGAAACAAGCTTCTGTATTGTAACACAGCCGCGTAGGAGCATCGAACAAGAGGGGAAAATATATTTCTTTTCACATAACGACAATGTTCAGTCTCCGAAAAGGGGTCATGCCTTACCCCCGCCCCCGGCTCTTACCGATCTTTCGCCAATGTTGTGACATGTGCTTTGACAGCCTGCTTTTAGAATCGTTCAGGATTTCTGTTACACAAATTAGGAGGCCTCCGCAATACCGAATCATTTGCAGCTGCAAACCGAAGCAAAAGCTTTTCCACCAGCCTTGGTTTTATGCTCAGTAATAAAGAGATATAAGAATTACGGATGACGGATAACGAAATAACTACTGAATAACAAACCTGATGCACGAGATCTAGATTTATAAACCGTAGTTTTGTTTTTTTAGTTTTAATTTTAATAATTTTATTCTAATTTTTTTACTTAATTATTAATTTGATAGTACCGAAATTTTAAACCGTAGTTACTAGATGTTCGTAGCTCATGCAGTATTTCGCAGATGCACATTATGTTGTCTCAGTCTGCAGTTCATTCATTCATTCATGGTGCAGTGCATGCAGTTCAATCTAAATCTGCTCGATTTTTTTTTTTGTTTTGCTGCGCACCAGTTTAATTATGCAGTTATAGGATGGAGCTCGACAGCTTTAGAGGTGGCAGGTCAGGGTGGTTATACACACGCTCCATAATGTAATATATTGTCTCCTTGACAGGTACGTTAGTGGATAAGCTCTCTGCATCCAACGACGCCAGCATGCCTTTTGGAAACTACACCTAAGATGTCTAGGAATTCAGCAGTAGAAAAGAGCCTGTGTTTTGTTGGCGTGTAGGGCGTGATAAGATTGTTCAGGCGTTTATCCAAACGGTAAGAGGGTGTTGGTATTTACGATATTAGAGGGCGCAGGGGACATTCACCCTTATGAGTTTTAACATTACCGTACGCATATCCTAGTGCGTATTTCCCAGTCATCTTGGTGAAGCAAACTCCTCGTAGGACTGCGTTGACCGCTGTTATGGTTGGCACTGACTTTGAGTTTGTCTGTCATATCACGGGTCACTTTTTCAAACTTAGAGACATCACTTAGAGTGGCGTTCATTTTCGAAACGGAGACCTCCTTATCTATGACAAATATATTTGCCTCCTGCGCTCGCCGGATGACGATGTTTTCTTTGCTTTGCAATGCACTAGAGGTTTGTTTGGGAATGTCCGGAAGCAGTGACAGCTTGGTGACGCACCTTGGTACTCTCACCAACGAGAGAATCTATAAGTTCATTACTGGTATTTTCTTTGTTATCCTTCTCAGGGCGCAAAATATCCTGATACAGCAATTCTAACTTAGTTACTTTTTTACATTCTCGCCAACTCTCCTTCCCGGCAACTCTCCTCAACATGACATTTGGAACTCGGTTTGAGAGCTTCTCTTTGGTTATCTGTGAAGTCAACAGTTAATAGACTGATATACGAGGATTGTACTGGAAGTAATATTTGTTTGCGATTTTCTCCGAAACTCATGATCCAAATCAGATACTTTTGCACCACCAGGTAGAGTAGTTCTTACTGTATGACTGACATTATTAATGTATTACTAGACGTTGCGTAACCATGGATATCAAGCAGACGCAAAGAGCAGTCATCGAGTTCTTGACCAGAAAAGGATATACTGCTGCTGACATCCATAAAAGGCTCAGACATGTGTATAGTGGGGCGACAACTGATGACAGCAATAAGAAGAGATGGGCGAAATAGTTTAACCCACGGCCGACTGTGGGTGGCCGCCATGCACGCTCGACTGGGGGTTGACCGTCCCCCTCTAACTCACGAACGACTGGTCGCACGATAGAAATAAGCACACTGTTGGAAAGCTCGTGACGAATAGAGCTCGAAACGGGTCTCATTTTTAGCTTTGGATAGTATGTAAGCCATTTACGCCCTGTCTATGTTTTCTCATAGCCGACCGCATGAGACCGAGAAACGGTCTGAATCTCAAGGGCTGTGACTAATAAAGTCTAGGTAAAGGCACCAGCGAGCAGGTAAAAGTCCGCAGATGCCGATACACCCCTAATTTCTCTGATTTCCTTAATATGTACACGGAAACCTTGGGTTAAAGACATGGTGATTTTTGCAACGTTGCATGGCGGGTGCCGCCGATGAAGGCGGCATAAAATTTACGGGAACTAATCTTGGCGTTCTTTTATTTTCGCGAAATATGTCATTCAAAGTGTTGTTTCTTGATCCTAGTGGTTCTTGGGATGATTTCTCATGCTTAAAGTTTGGAAAAACTCACTAGTTATGAACCTACACAATGGGAGGAGCTTTATTCGCAAAAGTCTGTTTATTCCCAAAATATGTAATTTCTTAAGCTTTTTGAGCTTCCTGGTATTAGTTGAAACTGTGCGAGCCAGTTCTGCCAGTTTCAACCCGATCTGAGTCATTCATCGCCGATTATGATGGCTGTGCATTTTGACTCATAACAGTTATTCGTGACCTGACCTCACATCAATGGTCAGAGGTCATTGAAACTTTATTCATTGACGGAGACTACATGTCTGGAACTCTCCGCACTCAAATTGCTTCAAAAAGTTCCGTCAATTTTCCAAAAAACGACGACTTATGTTGAAAACGGGCTCGACCTTAGGTCAATGACCCAGACATTTCCGAAAAAATCCGAGATAACAGATTTGTTGCGTTTATGAAAATTTCCAAGCCTTATAAGTTTTACTGTGATATCGTGTCTTGCGAAAAAGTTACAGGGCACTAAACTTATTTGTACTTGATCTAGGTCCACTTGATCTAGGTCAACCACCTTACTTGACCTGAGGTCAAAAATTTTATGCAAGGAGTAAAAATGATTAAGCAAAAGGTACACAAAGTTTTGTGGCGCTGCGTTTCTTCGTTCTCTCGCAATCTGGGAAAACCTCAGGGTGGCGGTCAACCGTCCCCCCCCCAATCGGGGGCGGGTCAAAGAATGTTTTAAGAGTTTTGAAAAGTTTTAAGTATGCTGCCTCCCTTAGATCAAAGAAATTGAAAGCCAGCGCTCAGTGCACAAAATTATGGCGAATGTCTTCTGGGATTACAAGGAGGTGATTTAGCTTTATTTCCTCCAGTGCGGGACAACGATGAACAGCGACTGCTACATTGCATCACTCCGCGATAATGAACGACCATACAGTTCTTTGACAACATCACAGGTTTTTGCGCAAATGAGGTGGTCATTGGAGACACATCCTCCTTACAGCTCCGATCTGGCGTCCTCAGACTTTCACTTGTTCGGTCGGATGAAGGAAAGTCTTAAAAGACGGCACTGCGATGCTACAGGCGAAGTGCAAAACGGTATCAGAAGCTGGACCATGAAGTGCCCGAAAGAGCTTTTCCAAAGTGGATGTGACAAATGGGTTGAAAGGTGGCACAAATGCATCGTCACTGGTGAAGACTATTTGGAATACTATCATATTGTAGACGAGGAACTCTACACATGTATGTAGTTTGATATGTCTCATGTGGTTAATAAAGGAGTTGTGATATGCAGCTATTATTTTCAGTAAAACCCTAGTATCTGTCTTAAGTCTCCGGCACCATGAACTCAAAGCCAACCAGCCCATAACAGCGACCAGCGCAGTCTTAGGAGTTCACTTCACCAAGATAGCTGGGCAATAAGCGCCAGGATATGCGTACGGCAATGTTGAAACCCATAACAGTGAACATCCCATGCGCCTTATAATATCGCAAGTACCCATGCCAACTAAACGTCTGGCTTAATGCCTCAACAGTCTTGTCATGTCCCATGAGCCCACCAGGTACAGTCTCTCGTCTACTGATGATTTCCTAGACATCTTACATGCAAAATAGGCAAGCAGGTGTTGTTGGATGCAGAGAGTTTATTCACTAAGGTACCTGTCACGAAGACAATATCTTACATTTTGGAGCGTGTGTATAACCATTCTGATGTGCTGCCTCTAAGTCGTCGCGCTCCATCCTAGAAAAAGCTGTTTGTATCCTGTACAGTTGAAACGCTGTCCTGAAGGCCGGAGGGGCAAATATATTACGAAAGGGGTGGTGTCGCCATGTAGTCCTCTCTGGGGTCCATATTTTCGCCATATTAAATGGACAAGGTAGAAAACGACGCCCTCGATGTGACTGGCACGACTGACATATAACCAGACGTCTACAGAAGTCTACTGTCGCTATGGTGACATCTTTTGTTGACGTTCGCGATGTGGACCACCTACAACTACAACAGACATTCCAACAGACCTCTTGTCTTACATTCACATATGAGATTAGCACGGACAATACACTATCCTTTCTTGGTGTAGATATCGACGCGCGTGAAGGGACGTTCCGCTCCTCAGTGCACCGGAAAGCCACTGATAGTGGACACTGCATGACTGTTTTCAGTGTCCAGAGTCAGTGTCCAGAAAGATATAAACTAGGGTCATTAACGCATTCCTCAGGTGTGCCTTTCGCAGCTGTTCGGAACAGATGTCACTCGATACGGAACTGAATAGTGTGAAGCAAATTTTAGTAGATAATGGTCGTTCTAACCAGTCAATCGATGAACAAATCAAAAGGCACATGGAGATGACGGGAAATAAACACCAAACTCCAGACCGGAAACTGTCCACAAACATTTTCTACAAAAATCAGATGAATGCTTCACCTAAAATGGATGAAAAGATGATCTAGGAAATCATACGTAAAAATATCACTTGTAAGTAGCTGGATAAAGAGCTTAACCCTATTCCCTGAGGGCTAGACAATATGGTCGATCCCCGGCAGGGGAGGGGGGGCGGATTCGGCCCCCCTGAGATCTCGTGAACTACACATCCCATTTCATCGCAACAAACGGCAATCGATTTGCCATGACGTCAACTACATTTTTATAAAAAGAAATTTTCAAAATTTCGAAAGTGGTGGATACAGGGGGCAAAAATATCAAAATTAGGGGTATTTTTGGACTTCTTATAATTCTGTTGTTTATGGACCCATTTCAATGAAACTGACATGAATTGAGAGATTATGAAAAGGACTTTTACCACTAATACACACATCTGAAATTTTCAGAAAAATAATGGGCGTTCACAGGGTTTAAAAATAGGAGGATTAGTTTTTCAACAACTTAATGAACAAAAAAGGCAAAAACACATTTTGGCTTCTGCTAGTCATGCTATGCTAAAGAAGTACAAATCGAATTACAATGTTTGTATAATGTTAACATAGGCGGTGTCAGGGACATGAAAAAGGGGGAACTGTCATGGTCACACGTTCTTCAGATCAACTTGCGACCTTTGACCTTAAATGTCCTACAGTGACCTTGGAGCCGCTTGGAATGATCTCGTATGCATTTGATGTTATCTGTAAGCGTTTTCAATCATTGGATTCACTCTATTTCAAAAAATCTATTTTATGGCTATTGCGATATAGGGTATACGCACTGGCATTTTAAGTCATAGCTCCATGACCCGACCTGATATCAAGCTGAAACGTGATACAGAAGTAGAGGGCATCGTTCTACGTCATATGTATTCCGAGTTTGGCATTTGAAAAAAAACAGCGCCGAAATTATTACTATAAAACCTGCGACTTTTGACCTTGACCTGACCTTGTAGTGTCCTCACATAAACAAAATTGTATCTGCATGTTGCCCAACTGTTTTGCTATGCATCCATATAAGGTTTTAAGCTCTATCTTAAAAACACCATTTTTGGCGGACATTTTTCTTTTACCCTGAACAAGGCAAAAAATGTCCTGAAGTGCCTCCCAAAAACGTTGCCTGGCCCCGCCCCTGTGCAAAACAGAATTTTGAAATTTTGTCACGGCAGGTAGAAAGAATAGCTGTGAAAAGTCACTAAGTGTCGTGAAGCTGCGTCAAAAAGCCTTGAATTGGCCAGCAAAAAACCCGAGGGGGCGGATCTAGCCCCCCTGCCGTGAATAGGGTTAAGCTCATCATATGCTCTCAGAGTAGGCAGCGGCCATTCTTCCGCTGAGACACGTAAGACACTGTTTCACTTGCATTGCTGGGTTTTATCAGTATTTTTCGTGTTTAATTACTCTTATCAAAGTTTCTTATCAAAATGCTACACTGAAACTGTCGAGAAAGCAGAGCGTCGATCACAGCTCAACCTGTTCATTATTTTGAGAAAATTAAAGCACATTCCTTTGGCGAACAACACTAGTTCTCATTCGAAGGCCATTGGGCAAAACTCTAAATGAGGCACCCTCACACGGCTACCATATCAGATTGGCAGCGCGCTATTTGATAATGGTTTTAGAGCGTCAGACAAATTAATTATTGAGTGCCATTTCAGTGCATAAACTGCGCGTTGATCCAAGTGTCTCATGGCGGCGTCAACTCGCCTGCTCCCGGGTAATAACGACATTTCGCCGTCCCTCGCGACAACCGGCGTGAGAGGTTGCGACGCGAAATGATCCTGGCAGTCGAGAGCGTCGTTAAATAACCCAATAGCCAACCAAGCCTGTTCCCAGTAGATCCGAACTGCGAATGTGTTACAGTGTTTAACTTCATTTTTTTGCCTGCAGTTGCAGTAGTAATAGTAGCGCGTCAGCCAGCCTGAGAATGAGAGCTAGCTATGGTCATGCATCAAACATATTATGATTACCAGGCGTTCTATGCCATGGTTGTGCCCAGTAAGATATCTGAGGTTTTGGTAAGAGGAGGTCAAAGTTAAAATAAAAGGACTGTACAGTGTTCAAAATAGGCAAGATGTGAGTTCAGGCGATGCTGTGCTCTCCTGCTATACATAACAAATATTTTATAACTGGACGTAAGGACTGCACTTTTCTTTCTGATTGGCGTTCAACCCATGCATAGGCTGGCAAACAGGGAAGAGGGGTATCTCATTAGAGTCCCACGGAAAACCCCATATTTTTGGAAGTGATGCCTGCCCAAGTAATACTGGAACTGACACTTCCGGAAGACGAACGTAAACAAAATATACACACGTCAACGATAACAGTAAAGGTCAAAGCCCCACTCCAAAGTAAGCAAGCGAGTGCTCCCGGGCTGTGTTGGAATATGTGCGCCACAAAATAGAAACTAATGATGCGATGCCTTTATTTGAGGGTGGCGGACATACGCCAGGTATGGGAACATTGGTAAATTACGAAACGTGCCATGTGGGGATTGTGGTCAGCTTTCTGCAATTGGCTCATATCAGAAACCAAGCCAAAAAGGCGTTGCGAACTAGAGAAATGTAGGCAAGAGTGTGGCACAGTTGCTGCATGTTCCTGACTTGGCGTTGAAACGCTGAGCCAAGCTAAACCTAGCAGGGATGTCGATTTCTGTAAATCATTGCGAGGCCGAGCCGAGAGCTCGACAACCTAACCTTGCACCCAAACGTGGGTTTTTCAACAGATTTAGCCCAGTTTATTTTGACAAACGAACATTTACAAGTTTTGTTACATTATCAAGTGAAAAATTGCATTAATCATTATGTATACTGATATAAATGATGTATATATATATATATATATATATATATATATATATATATATATATATGTATATGTATATGTATATATATATATAAGATAGAAAGCAAGATAGATACATTGTTTTAGACTTATTTCTTTACTTTCTGCCTATCTCTTATCTGTTGCGACCCTTCTTCTCGTCATTATTGTTCATTTCCCTTTAAAATCGGCAGAAAATATGGGGGGCCCAAACCAACATTGGGTGGCCCAAATCAACACTGGGTGGGCCAGGGCCCCTTCAAAAGAATGCAAATCATCATCCCTGATACCTTAAACGAACCTGCCGTATGATTTCATTTTTCTGGTTCCTTGATAATGGTAGGCACAAAACAACAAAAGCAAACGAAAAAAAGAAACCCCACGATACAAATTAACCCTAATCTCAGAAGAATGGGCTGAATCCGCCCTCCATCAGGGTTTTTGCTTACCAGTTCCAGGAGTTTTCACATAGCTTCACGAAACTTGGTGTCTTTTCCTAGCTTCTTTTTTCTTCTTTTCCTTCTACGTATTGTAACAAAATGTCAAAATTTTGTTCTGCTCAGGGGCGGAGCCAGGCAACGTTTTTGGGAGGCACTTCAAGACATTTTTGGCCATGTTGAGGGTAGAAGGAGAATGGCTGCCAAAAATAGCGTTTTTAAGATCGGACTTAAAACTTCATATGGATGTATAGATAAATAGCTGGGCAACAAACAGCTACAATTTTGCTTGTCTGAAGTTACTTGACGAGGTCAGGTCAAAGTCAAAAGTCAAAATTTGATTTTATTGTAATAATTTTGGCGCTATTTTGACCATGACAATGCGTGTACCCTATATCGCAATGGCCATAAAATGAACTTTTTGAAATAGTGAATTCAAATGATTGAAAACGTTTACAGATAATATTAAACGCACACGAGATCATTCTAGGTGACCCCAAGGTCACTGGAGGTCATTTAAGGTGAAAGGTCACAAGTTGATCTTAAGAACGTGTGACCATGACAGTTTCCCCTTTTTCATGTCCCTGGCACCGCCTATGCTAACATTATACAAACATTGTAATGCGATTTGTATCTCTTTAGCATAACATGACTAGCAGAAGCCAAAAACTGTTTTTGCCACTTTTGTTCATTGAGTTGTTAGAAAACTAATCCTCCTATTTTTGAAACCCTGTGAACGCCCACGAATTTTCTCAAAATTTCAGATTTGTGGACCCATGGTAAAAGCCCTATCCATAAGCTCTCGATTCATGCCAATTTCATTGAAATCGGTCCATAAACAACGGAATTGTAAGAAATCCAAAGCACCCCCCCATTTTGACATTTTTGCCCCCTGTATCCACCCCTTTCAAAATTTTGAAAATTTCTTTCGATAAAGATGTAGTTCACGTGACGGCAAATCGATTGCTGTTTGTTGCGATGAAATCGGATGAGTAGTTCTCGAGATGGCATGTGGCACCGATGCATCCAAGCTGGGGGATGTATCCGAATCGGCTGGTCACGCTTGTCGGCGGAACATCTACTGCTCCGGAAAAATACAACCACATCCGGGCTAAAATCTTGCTGGATGCGCTGGACGATACGCTGCACGACCTCTCCCGCTGTAGCAGAAAGTCGCACCAGAGCTGCAGGAGCTGCCGACGAAAACGAGGGTGGTCCCGGACATGGCCGTCGTTATATCTGACCCAAGAGGTCCGACGTAAATTGGCCAAACTTATTTCCTATCATTAAACTGAATGATCGGACCGTGCGTCCGGCTGCCTCCGCGACCCGCTCGGCTCGGTGGGCGCCGGGATCAATGACCTGCGGGTTTCCAGGACACTGCGAGCTGTCGCCGAGTGGTGTTGGCCCTCAGTCCCGCGGCCTGTACTAGGAGGTGTAACGCTGTCGTTGAGGAAAGTGGGAAAGTTGTTTTGAGAAGGTTGTTGAGGAAGTTGCTCGCCCTCAGGTTAGCTATTGAACTATGACGGACGGATTTGAATGGTTGCAAAACCGATCAGCAGCCCTGTATCGTGCGACCTCGGGACGTGAAAAAAATTAAGTTCGGCGCAATAACGAGGCCGCAGGTCAAGGTCAAGCCCAAAATCGTTGTATCTTGTAAAGCTTGCCGGCCAGTGTAAGATACCTTCACATTCCGTGCACACCGAACACAAATATCTTAGTTGTTTCACGTAAACTGGCAGTACCTTCAGGATCATAAAAATCGAGCTTTGACTGATAACCTAATGTGGGATACCCAGAAACCTAGAAAAATTGTCAGGAAAGAGTGATATTTGTCCCTCCACAGTCAATGGCGGGCTAATCGCTATTATTCGGGACGTCGGGCGGCCGGCGGGCCGAGGGAGTCGGCACTGCGCCCAGTCATCCTTTCCGTCACAGGTCGTGACGAACGGGCAACAGCAGGCCGTGCAGGCCGCCGCCCGCCAGGCCGGGCAGGACGCTGCCCACCGGGCCGCTGCCGCTGCCCGCTGGAGGCGTGCCAGTCGAGAGCGTGGGCGACGCCGGGCTGGTCCAGAGAGCAGCCGAGCTCACCCGGCCGGCCCTGGACTGGGGACTGGGCGACTGGGGACTGAGAACGGGGGAACTGGAGGACCGACTGCCGGGGTCAGGAGACCGAAGGCCGGAAGACTGCGGGCCTGGACCGGGGCCAACTGAGACTGAGACTGAGCCGAGGAGTGGGGCTGGGGCCAAGGACCGATTGCTGGAAGTGAGAGCCAGTGTACTTCTGGATAGCCGTGGCAGCATTGTCTACGAGTTCGATGCGTGCAGCCCTGGTCCAACCCACCTGGCATCCAAGGGAGTCTGGGACTGAGGGCGGGACCGGGTTCAGGGACTAGGGACTGAGTCCTGGGGACTAGGACTCGTCAATTTAGGACTGACGTCTGGGGACTGGAGTGCCGGGAAATGATGGCTGGAGACTGTGCGCTGAGGACTGGGGCTTGAGGGACTGGAGACTGGGGACTGGGACTCGGGGATTTGCAGACCGAGGATTTAGGGGATGGTTGTGTCCGCAGGGGATGTCCGAACGGGCCCAGCCGGAGTCGATTTGTGTGAAATGTTGACTGTAAAATCGGTCCGGTCGGTAATTCATTAATGTCATCTTTGATTGAATTATTTTGGCAAGTGTTTTACCATGCGAATAATTCGATGTCACTTTTGATAGCTTTCCTGACCGTACTCAGACAATTAATGATGAAAGTCACGAGAAGAGATAGCCACCCGGAGAAGGCTATCATGTCAGCTCCACAGGAGGCCAACCGTGGATCGAAGCTCACAAACAGATCACGGTTCTGGCGTTTTCATTTGCGGTTAGGTCACGACCTAAAGTGAGGTTAACTTTCTTACTGACGCAGAGAACCGTGGACGTGGGGCAAGAGATGGTGCCGGAGACCATTATCCCATTATCCCGACTTTTTGATACTACAACATGGTAAAAATTAGGTCGCTTTTTTCGAAGGGGGAGGGAGAATGAATCTGCCTGTACAGGAAATGGCCTACGTTGGAGTTGAGTTCCATTTTACTCGTTTATGTCATCACGCCACTTCCATTCTCTTCTCGTAACGTATCGTAGAAAGCTGTTAACTGCTGATTGCAGTTATGCTGGTTTCAGGAGAAAAACAGCTCTTTTCCTCATTTTACTCCGAAATTTCGGAAATACTCGTAATCCGGGCAATGGACGCCAGGATACCGATATATATACATGAAATATATATATATATATATATATATATATATATATATATATGTATATGCAATGCACACAAAGATACCGAAGTTTCTGTGGACCAAATGCTGCAATGGAAGGAACTCAGGTTTGCTAGCCTGTTCTCAGGGACATGATGTTCTGCTGACGTGGCTACTAACGAGAGAGAGAGAGAGGATCCGTGCTCGGGGAGTATCCTTAGTAAGTTCCCGCTCGGATGGCTGACACTGTGCTCAGTTCAGAGTACCTCCTCGGATTCGACTGGCGGATCGTGTGGACGTCGAACGAGCCTGGCCGGCTCGGCAAGGTGCTGCGGACCGAGGCTGGGCCGAATAGTTTCAGTCTGGTTCAGCCGACGACGTGCAGGAGAGGTTGCCATGGAGACCAGTCCAGTCTTCCTGGAACATCAGCACTTCAACGGACACGGTCTGCGGAGCGATTGGCCCTGACGCGTGCTGTCCTTAATGCATCCTCGAATGTTTTCAGGTGGTCTGGTCACGAACGCCAGTCGAAGGCAGTAGGCTGATGTCATCTCAGCATAGTTAATAGGCCAGTCTTTCATGGGGAGAAGGCAGCTGCTATTAGACGTCATGCACCGAGAGGAGGAACTTAGCCTGCAAGACGCTTTCATTAGGGACGTGGAGTGGTTTTCTGCGCGGCGTTCAGGAGACATGAGGGTACATTATCGATTGAGAGTGATATCTGATTGGCGCATTGCGCTGGAGCAGCTGACACACCCACTTGCGGACAGCGATCGTCTCGCGGTAACGACCGACGAGCACTTCGCGGCGGTGGCAGAACACCGCTGTTGAGGATATCAGAACGCTTTGCATTTCTTTGCGTTAGTTTCAGTTTTAGACACCGGGATTATTTCATTACAGTCGAGTTAAATCAATGGGGATATGTTGAAGACTGCCAAGAGAATACAACCAAGCAAAACATTTTTCGAGGACCAAGGGAAGGGGTCAGGATCATGAGGTTTTAAACATTTGGCTGCATTCAGTGGCGTGTTTCAAATGCCGGCGATGTACACATTGTTTACCCACTGAAAAACAACGTTTTTTGAGCCATTTCATAATGCCGTTTCATCATGGAAGCAGTAGTAGTGAAGACAGCAATAGCTTGCAAGAAGCTTCATACAAAAATATTTGCATTGTTTGCACCAGCAACTGTTAAAATCAGTTATACAAAGATTTTTTTTAAATAACATGTACCTGCCTGACGCTCACAGAACGGCTTCACCTGCCGAAAGTGAGGCTTGCCAGCACCACGAGGTGTTCTGGGTACCGGGCCGCGTCGGAAGGTAGTCTGCCCAGTGAGGCACTGGGCGTTTCCAGTATTTGTGAGTTTAGGACGGCAGGCCGCAGGTGGAGGATGACCCAAGTTGGAATCAGATTTGATCTATGTATTTTCTTTTCAGTTTTCATGCGTACATTTTTTTGCCTTTCCCGTTTAAGCGGCGTTTTCTTGTGCTTTTTACGATGCAATGTCCTGAAAGAACTGTTCTCGCATGATGGAAACTAAAAAAATAAACTAAATTAAACAAGCAGCTTTTGTATGTAATGTTGATTATTCGTTTGGATGTCAATGCTTCTAAAAACTTTAACACTTTCGCTTAGTTGACTTAAATTTTCCGGAACTAAGTTGGCCATATATAGCTGACAAAGATATAGTGGGAACTAAAAGACAATAAGGAACCAGTGAAAGAAGGCTTGGATAACGATAACGCATGTAAACAAATTAAGAAGACGCAAAAATCTTCATAACTTTGTGAAACTCATGGGTTGCAGAAGTTTTTGACGGCTTCCTGACAACACAAGGCAAGCTTCATACAAAGTAAGCAAGTGAGTTCTTTAACCCTATTCCAGGAGGGCTAGACGGTATCGTCGATTCCCGGCAGGGGGGGGGCGGATTCGGCGCCCCTGAGATCTCGAAAACTACAAGTCCGATTTCATCGCAATAAACGGCAGTCGATTTGTCATGACGTAAACTACACTTGAAAGAAAATCAAAATTTTGGAAGGGGTGGATATAGGGGGGTAAAAATATCGAAATGGGGGCACTTTTGGACTTCTTATAACTCCGTTGTTTATGGACCGATGTCGATGAAATTGGCATTAATCGAGAGATTATACATGGGGCTTTTTAAATAAGTACACACATGGGAAATTTTAAGAAAATTCATGGGCGTTCACAGGGTCTCAAAAAATAGGAGGATTAGTTTTTCAACAACTGAATGAACAAAAAAGGCAAAACAACTTTTTGGGCTTCTGCTAGTCATGTTATGCTAAAGAAGCACAAATCGTATTACCATGTTCGTATGATATTAGAATAGGCGGTGCCGGGGACATAAAGAAGGGGGAACTGCCATGGTCATATGCTCCTCAGATTAACTTGTGACATTTGACCTTAAATGACTTCCAGTGACCTTGGAGTCACTTGGAATGATCTCGTGTGCGTTTAGTATTGCCTGTAAACATTTTCAGTCATTTGAATTCACTCTATTTCAAGAATTCCATTTCAAGGCTATTGTGATACGGGGTACGCGCACTGACATTTCAGGTCATAGCTCCATGACCCAACCTGATATCAAGCTGAAACTTGATACACAAGTAGAGGGGACCCTTCTACGCCATATACATTCCGGGTTGGCATTCCAAAAAATAGCGCCGAAATTATTACTAAAAAAACAAATTTTGAGTTTTGACCTTCACCTGACCTTGTGAAGTGACCTCAGGTAAACAAAATTGTATTTGCATGTTGCCCAACTACTTAACTATACATTCGTATGGAGTTTTAAGTTCTATCTTAAAAAGGCTAATTTTGGCAGCCATTTTCCTTTTACCCTGAAGAGGGCCAAAAACGTCCTGAGGTGCCTCCCAAAAACGTTGCCTATCTCTGCACCTGAGCATTAAAGAATTTTGAAATTTCGTCACAGTACGTAGAAAGAATAGCTAAGAAAAGTCACCAAATTTCGTGAAGATGCGTCAAAAAGCCTGGAATTGGCAAACAGAAAACCCGAGGGGGGCGGGCGGATTAAGCCCCCCTGCTGGGAATAGGGTTAATGAGATAAGCCAGTGAACGGGAATTGGTATGGTTAAATTCTAAACGGCAGAAACAAAACCACTTCGTTCCAGGGAAGCACGTTGCAAGCAAATTGACTGATAGAACTGCATGTTATCACAGTCCGTGCATTTGCGGGTGTGCCAAAGACGTACTTGAATATTTTGGTAGTGCCATTGTATAGATAGTTTTCTTCTGATGAGCCATTTGGTGATTTGTGATTGAATGAGACATTCATTGTCTATGAAACTGGCGCTGAACGCCAGTTTTATATTACTTATGTTTACCTTCTTCACAGTTCCGTGAAAAGGAGTTGTGAAGAAAGACAAATGAAACTTGGAATCCCCGCGACGGTATGCCAGGTAAGATGTTCGTAGAAGTAATTAAAACAATAAGATGTTGTTAAACAGTACGTGTGCAACTTCCGAAGAGTTCATGTCTTGGTTATCTATTTTAAAGGCTTCATCACCGTCCCTGTCTGCATTTGACCCTATTCCGTGCCCCTGCCCAGGATGTGCGATTCCGTGCGGAGGGGAGGGAAGGGGATGGGGCCCGTGATCTCGAAAAGTATTGAGCTGATTTCCTAGCAGAAAACAGAGTTCGATGGACGTAGCAGCCTCTACATTTCTTAAAAAAACCAAAGAATTCAAAAGGGGGATAAGGGGCCAAAATGTGGATGTAAACAGCGGTTTAATTATACGGGCTTCCTGACCACATTACATTTCCGATTTTGTTCTACTCCAAGCCATTCTTCCGACAATGGATTAGTATATCACATATGTTAGGAAAACGACGATTTTCAAAACTCATAGCCGTATCCAGCACAGATGAAAAGAGGCATATGTTTTTAGGGAATGCAAATTCATTCGCCAATGTAATTTGAGTCTGGCGAGCTAATTTCATATGCATATGACAAATCCCCATAGGCGGATCCAGTTATCGGAAAAAGTGGGGTAAATGTCTTCATGGTAAATTATTGGTAATTGGTTTTCATCTTCAAACATAATGTGAACAATTTTTCGCATTGTGCTTAAAGTTTGGTTTTGGGATCATAAGTGCATAAGATTTCCAAATAACGGAATCACAGGTGTAACCAGGGCACTTAACACGGATATTTTTGGAGAGAAAATGTGAAGTCTGTTCGTCATATATTCCGAATTTTGGTGGGATAAGGTGCGGCAGGAAAACATTTCCAAATGTGTCGCATGCCATATTATGTACCTATTGTATGTGCCCATGGGCGGATTCATGCACCAGAAAAACAGGGTCAGTAACTAGATGATAACAGCTGTGTTTTGCTCCGTAAACTGAGTTATTTCTCAGGAATAACAAGAAATCAAATACGCCCTTTAACGTTACTCTGGAGCCGCCTCTGATTTATATTTTTATTGAAATATATTTTTACTGAAAAACGTGACATCTCATCGTAATATATGCGGAGCTAAAAAGCCTGTTTTCCTCTCGTCGTTGGTCTGCACTGATCCAGGGGCTCGCGCAGTCCATACTTGCATCCTTGAGTAGTCCACACAAATACACATGCAGGTACTTTTACACTCACAGGTACTTGTACACTCACACATATAGTATTCCAAGTATTTTCGTTTTTAAGTCTTTCTTGCAGACTATTAATTTTTCTAGTGACGGAGCCCACCACCACCAAAGGGAGCCAACGCCGTTCAAGGGTCCCCTGAAAAGTTGCTTACCCCTCATCCGAAAATACCTTCTGCCGCCACCGTCTGACGCGACGCTTGCCATTGCATTTTTTTTAAATTTGTTTTACTACATGGTTTGCAAGTGAAGAAGTATGAATCTCTTATTTTTGGTAAAACTGGAATGAATGTAATAGCACGTCGAGTAAACACAATGAAAAAACTAAAGATTTTGGCCTGTAGGTTTGGCATTGCCCTCATAACAGCAGTTAAGCTTTAAAAAGACAACGATAAAGCATGATGTAAATGAATAGAGCTCTTAAGTAGATTTGGGAGATTTATTAAAAGCAGCCAATTCTAGCATTTTAGTGGAAGCTTATGGAAGATTTCACATTTTTAACAGCATTGCACATAATGCCTGCAACAAGGAAACATTGAAGAACCCATTGAGACCTTCCCTGCCGTGACATACAAAGATGCATATGAGCTTTAATTTCATTTATCATACCAGTCTGTAGATACATGAACTTACATTCCAGCTATGAGCTGTCGCAATCGTCGATTACAACTGTCATTTTTAAATAAATACAACACCCCGCGTGGTGCTCTCCAGGTTACTTTCCGAGGATCCTGTGGGTATGACAGTGAATTTGGCGAAACTTTGTTTTTGGTTTAGCTGGAATTCGTTCCGCAAAAGTTAATAATGACTACCTTGCTGGGTTTCATAAGTTTTTCATCCCTTGTTTTTGCCTTGGATTACGCTGTTTCAAATAGAAACAGTTAAAAATTGATCAATGGTTCAAAAGTTTAAAGGAAAACAGGGTTAATTTTGTCTTCTCTTCTTACACTAAAAAAATATTTACACCCACAGATGCGAACAAAGCTAAATGACACTATTAAAATTCCTCTAAAAACGGCATCAGTACCTTCAAACACCCATTAACCCGCCATGGACTTGAGAGGTTTAACGCCCTCCCCCTAGCGCATTTCTGAGATATCCCCAAACGAATAATCGCAGCATCCTGAAACTTTCAGTACTTTTTTACACCAATTCTACACATGCTGATAAAAAAGAAATTGAGATCGTCTTAAGTCACACCTTAATGACGTTATAAAGACGACCAAGTTTTGTGGTTTCACGTTCAATTTAACGTCACTACCGTAGTGTCGGTTATTTCGCAATGAATGGTGACTAAGGCGTGGTTGGTTGGTTATTGGGTTATTTAACGACGCTCTCGACTGCCAGGGTCATTTCGCGTCTGGACCTGTCACGCCGGTTGTTGCGGGGGACTAAGGTTTGCCCTGGATATAAGTAGGGTCTGAACATTCAGTGTGGAGCTTCTTTGACTTCATGCTAAGTCATCTTAGGTCAAATATGTATTTTGGTGTCTTGGATCCAATGAGAATACGTTTTAGAAAAGGAACTGAATAAAGTGATTTATGGATACGGTTAGATAGATTATCGGGCATTACTGCAACAAACTACACATACAAGTTACCCAGCAATTCCTTCCAACATTGCAGTGTTTTTCCTAGTTTGACCTTTGGTGGTTTTATGCACCGAATTTGGTGGCGTCTATATAACGTTCTGGATGACCGGTGTGGAGATATTGGCCTTTGCAATGTTATGCAGCATTCTGTGGTAATGTGCACCAACTTACTTGTAGAGTCATCCAAAGACGGCAGATGGACGTCACCAGCGTGCCTGCGGAACTCCGAGCTTATAACGAACTGTTGCAATGGTGCCTGTGCCGATAATTGGGGCCATTTCAAGTTTTTTTTGTGCCCAAGGCTCCTTGAAAGTGTCTTTCAGAAACTCCACGTCAAATCGCCAGAAAATATGCATCGCATGGCACTTTATAATGGAGGTCAAATTTGACCCAACCAGTGGCCTTGACCTTGCATGGCGTTGGGTTAGTTGGCAGTTAGGATATGAGACTGAACTAGAAACATATTGCCGCTCAAAATGCAGTCTCGTTATGCTTTTCGTTGTCATTAGGTGACTCTGAAGAAAATGGTCACTTTCTCGTGACTCGTGACGTTTGACGTGACCTGTGACAATTATCAGTCACCCAAAAGTAAGAAAATGCCTATGTCGCAGGACCACAAGGTTTGGCACTATCGATTGCCGTTTGAATGAGCCGAAATGAACGATTGGTTTTCCAGATAGACGGGGGGGGGGGGGCTAAACGTCCCGCTAGTCAATGGAAGATGACGAAATCAAGGTGCTTGGTTGGCTTAACTGGCTTCAGTATTCCCCTCCCCCAATTTATCATGCGGTGCTTACGTTTTATATACGGGTGTTACTTAAGCCAATGAGTTAACATAGCCCGTGTTGGGTGCAGAGGAGGCGAACGGCGAGATGCTCAGCAGGATGGTGAGGATCTTGCGTTTCTGCGCATGCGCAAAGGCGTGACCAATCGTGTTTCAGCGTTGCCGGTGTTTCATTTGTCCGTTAAGCACCACGTCAATAGGTAGATCGATGACAGTCAGCGAGTGTAAATGAATTCCGCATGTTACATTGAAAGGTTTTAGGGCAAAAGTTCGTATCGCAAAAGTACGCCAGACTAAAGTTCGTCGGACAAAAGTTCGTCTTGTAAAAGTTCTTCTAGGGCAAAAGATCGTTTAGGACAAAAGTTCGTCTAGGGCAAAAGTTCGTCGAGAGCAAAAGTTCGTCGAGGACAAAAGTTCGTCTAGGACAAGAGCTCGTCTTGCAGAAGTCTGTCTAGTGCAAAAGTTCGTCTAGTGCAAAGGTTTGTCTGGGACAGAAGTTATTCTTGCAGAAGTTCGTCTACGACAAAAGTTTGTGTAAAGCAAAAATTCGTATGGGGCAAAAGTTTGCCTTTGATAAATGTCCCTCAGTTGAAATCACCATTATTATTACAGCAATTTGTCTGGAACAAGAGTTCGTCAAGGACAAAAGTTCGACTAGGACAAGTCCGTCTCGGTAATGGAAAAGGTTCGCACTGCAAAAGGTTTCCATGGAGAAGGTTCGTAGGAAAAGGTTTGTAAGGGAATGAATTCGTGAGGCAAAAGCTTCAAAACCAGAGGTTAGTAAACATAAGGCTCGTATAGGAAACGATTCGTATCGGAAAAAGGAGCGGACCTAAAATAGTAAACTAACCTAATCCAACCTAATCTAACCTCTTTGTTGGACCGAACCAAGTCCCATCGCACCTTTTATCGGCCTGCAGCTTCTAATATCCTATACAACGCCTTCGGCGCAAACCCGGAGCGACTCCTTTCTGTACAAACCTTTGTTCACGAATCTTTGGCTACGAACATTTTTCGTTACGAACGTTTTGCTTTACGAACCTTTTCCCACGAATGTTTTCCATACTAGCCTTTTGCAGTTCAAACTTTTTGCGCCGCGAACGTTTTCCGTTAAGAGCCTTTTACCATACGAGCCTCGTGACTACAAACCTTCGGCTATGGACCTTTTCCCATACGAGCCCTTGAATTACGAGCCTTGGTCCGGCTACCCATTCGCCTGTGACTCAAGCAGGTCAATACGGTGCACAGTGGCTAAAGTTGGATGTGCACAAGTCTGAATGGGATCAATTCCGGGTCCGGCCATGGGTAATCAGAGCCTCATTCGCCAGCATGATTCCATTAGCTGTCGCCTCACAGTTGGTAATTTTTCTTGACTAGACATATATTGCCTTGAAGGACTTTCGTGCGAGAAGCACATAACACGGACAGTGTTTTTCCCAGGCAAACTTTTGTCTTAGACGAATTTCTGCGACAGGAACTTTTATCCTGGACAAACTCTTCTCCTCGACGAACTTTTGTTGGACGAACTTTTGTCTTATACGAGCTTAACCCGTCCCCGACTGGGGGGGGGCAGTTGACTGCCCCCCTGAGGTTTTCTGGGATTGCGAGAGAACGAACAAACACAGAGTCACGAAGCTTTGTGTGCCTTTTGCTCCATCAATTTTACGTCTCGTGTCAAAATTTTGACCTCAGGTCACGTCAGGTGCCTGACCTAGGTCAGGTCAAACAGACCTATGTCAAAAAAAGTTTAGCGCCCTCTAACTTTTTCGCAAAACAAGATATCTCAATAATACTTTCAGGGATTAGTGATCGTCATAGATGCAATAATCTGCTATCTCAGATTTTTCGGAATTTCCCGGGTCATTGACCTAAGGTCAAGCCCATTTTTCAGACATATCGCGTTTTTTTCGGAAATTGACGGAAAATTTCATAACATTTATAGCGTGGAGTGAAGCAGACATCTAGTTACCGTCATTGGGCAAAATATCAGTGACTTCCAGCTATTGACCTGAGGTCAGGTCACGAATAACTGTAGTGGGCCAAAATGTACCACCGTCAAAATCGACGATGAATTACTCAGAATGGGTAGACAATGGCAGAACTAGCTTGCACAGACGTAATTAATAACAGGAACCTCAAAAAGTTTGAAAAAGTAACATATTTTGGAAATAAACAGGCTCTCGCGAATAAAGCTCCGCCAACTTTGTAGATTGGCAACTAATCAATTTTTCCAAAATTTAAGCATGAGAAATCATGACAAGAACCACAAAGATCAATAAAATTGACATAGGTCGTCTTTTTTCGCGAAAATAAACGAACGCTAAAATAAGTTTCCGTCAATTTGATACCGCATACGGCAGCGGCGCATACTGACGGCTGACGGGAGAATTACGGTGTCTTTAACTCAACGTTTTGGCGTATATATTAAACAAATCTGAGGAAATTAGACATGTATCGACACCCGCGGAGATTTCCTTGTGTGCTGGTGCCTTTACCTATGCGTTATTAGTCACAGCCCTTGAGATTCAGGCCATTTCTCGGTCTCATGCAGTCAGCTATGAGAAAACATATATAGGGCGTAAATTGGCTTACATATTATCTAAAACTAAAAATGAGACCAGTTTCGAGCTCTACTCGTCACAGGCTTTCCAACGGTATGCTTATTTTTATCGTGCGACCAACCGTTCGTGAGTTAGAAGGGGGGCAGTCAACTGCCCCCCCCAGTCGCCGATGTTCGGGACGGACCGACGGTCGTGCGCGGGTTAAGCGAGACGATCTTTTATCCCAGACGAACTTTTGTTCTATGCGAACTTTATCCATACGAACTTTCGCGAGACGAACTTTTGCCATAGACGAACTTTTGTGCTTGCGAACTTCTGCCCGACGAACTATTGTCCTACGCGAATTTCTGCCCGAAAACCCATTAAGATGATGTGTAATCTTGTCCAACAATTTGTGTAAAACGTGCGGTGAACTCGTTTGAATGGACAGGAGGGATGGCATGAATAGGCTATTGCGTGGTAACCAGAGACGTAGCCAAGGGGGAAGGGGGCCATGCCCCTCTGATTCAAGCGGTCTTCACTAGATGTATAGCGATTTTTCAAGAATACGGAATAGTGGTCATAATATGTTGCAAAAGCAAACATTTTATGTGTTCCTGTGGATTACGCATGAAGTCAGTTGCGTGAAATTACTGCCTTTTCCTATGAATTTCGTCATATGCCAGTGGCCTATGACAACGTTTGACCTTTGTTCACCCTCTGAAGAAAATCTTGGCTACATGCCTGGTGGTAGCCGTGATATGTTCTATACTCGTTACTATGCAATGGGTAGGCAATGGCGTCCGTAACTGCGCATGGCGGAAGGTCCATGCACTGGCAGGGAGATATCTTAACAAGCGAAGTTATTGTTAACATAAGAATAATCTGATGTACTGAATAATTCAGATGCCGCAATAATCACGGTAAGCTGGTTCTGGAACGGTCCGTTAACTACCAAACCGGATGTGGTTGTATGTAAATGCATGCTTATAGGAACTCTGTCATAATGTTTGTGCAGAAAATGATGGACTGGTACCTATAATCGCTGTCCGACGTAGGCCGTATTGCCAGCTTCCGCAAAATCCGCGTCAAGCTCTCACGAGATCCGTGCGCAGTAAAAACGTGGCGCCGGCCGCCGCACCTGCCATTGTGCTGGCCGCCGTTACCATATCTTTACAGCGTACGTGGCGCTTACAAGCCAGGAAGAACCGTGCGGAAACCGGCAATAAACACGACACTGTCTTCCAATACTTCATTGTCGACACTGTTGCTTTGTCTTATAGAAGACGGGATTTAGGGAAATGGGGCCAAAGTTTCACGTGGGAAAGGGAGCAGAGCTGACACTTTTGAGCCAGCATGCCTACAAGGAACGGACCGAAAAAGCCCACCGGGATTTTGACGGGGTCTGCTGGCCAGTTGGTGTGGTTCTGTGAGATTTTGTGAAATTTCGTATAAGAAATGTAAAAGTAAAATGAAATGTTACATGCAGTTTTATCAAAACTACACAACGTTGTTTAAATTTGGCAGCTTTGCTCATAGTTTTGGCCTTGACACATCATTACAGTCCTCCAGAATCAATCTGAAATATTTACCAAAGGTTATTTCGGTATCAAAGTTAAACTCCGTTGTTTTAGCTGTGGGCTTCTGAGATTTTTTTGAAATCTTGTTCCGTTGCAGGTGGGCTGGCCTTTCACGTGGCAGCTTTACAAATGAACATATGTTTTCCAAATTTGTTCAGGTTTAATTTTAATGATAAACTGCACTTCAAACATTAGTCCTCATTTTTCAGATGGTTGGCCCTGGGGTCAGAGCACACTCTAAGCAGCTTTCTGCTCGTATCCTAAACCCACCATCCGATAATGCAGCTCCAATGCGACGGATGGTTTTGCCTTCGACCTTTTTCGTCAGGTGGGACCCGGATTTTTTGCGTGTTCTTTCCCTGTCAGCAAATGCATGAACTCGCCTCTTCCCTGCCCTTTAAAATTTTATGCATTTGATAACATTCGGCCCACTTCGACGAGTACCAGACGAGCCTCTCGCTCCCTGCATCTAGATGGTGCCAGCCATCCGTGCTAGTGCATGTGGTCTTCTTTGCTAATGAGGCTACCGACGATGCTGGCGTACGGACGCCGAACTTAATTGAAAGGAAATTTCGCCAGAGAGTTTTTGGAAGTCGGCTTATGGGCAATTTCCATTCGCCTGTTTCGACGAGTAGGGGTCGCGCACCCGTACACGAGGCAAGGAACCCGTGCTCCCGTACCAAGGAGCGAGCATGGTGATCTAATTTTTCGACAAAACTTTTTTTCAAAGCAGTGCAGTAGCCACAAGTCGTAAGAAATATCAGCAGCTTAGTAAGCAAAGCAGGCCCTGTCCACAACTGCGGCCGGCCAACGCCATATTTGTGAAAGGAGTACGGGGCCCGTACTCGTCGAAGCGGGCCGAGTGGAAATTGTCCATTGCTCGCCCTTTGGTACCGGCGCACGGAGACCGCTTTGGCGAGTAGTACGGACCCCACATTCCCCTTCAAAATGTGTTTTTTTTTAACAGACATTCATTTGAATGCTTTGCAGAGACGAATTCGTGATCAGAATCGATGTTAAGCAAAGCGTGTTGGTAGACGTTGACTCCACTACCTTGGAAGTGATGTTTTTTTTCCAAAACGTTTCACGTTCTAGTAAGCTCTGAAAAAGTCCAGCAAAGTCCCGTAGAAATGTACGAAATTCAAGAAATATTTTGCGCTTCTTTATGTCCCCCAAAAACGTGTTTAATGTTTTCTGTCAAATTTTATGTAAAACATGCTTAGATTGTAGTAAGGCGTAGCGGAGTTTCGAAGAATATTTAGCATATTTCGCGTAATAATCCGTGAAAATTGCTGACGCAACTTAATGCGCTGCATACCGTGAGTTATCATTCAAAGGATTTGGCGAAAGGCATAAAAATGTACCTGTTGCCAAGCTGGTAGAAATTCGTTGCGTTATTGTCGTTTAAACGGGTATATATATATATATATATATATATATATATATATATATATTTTCCTGCTGTGAACGTTTAACCCACATTATCAAAACTTTAGAGTTTAACAATGACGCATGGCCAATACACTTGAAAGCTAAGTTGTGTTTTCGGAAGATATCGTTCAGCAAATTCAGGAAAAATCGCATGTTTTCGGGATGTCACATCACTGAAACATTGCCACCAATACCACTGAGCAACTGTATCACATCCTCCACCGATTTTGACCATAAACCTCAAGCATAATGTGCTCTTCACATTATGCTTCACACAGGGAAAAACGTATAAATGGAGAAACCAAAAGTACAAGTCTGATTTTGATGTTTTGCATTTTATCTCAGGGGCATCCCCGTGCCAACCGGATTGAACGCCCTGTTTGGTCTCACCGCGATGATGGCCTACGCGCTGAAGGAAAGCCGCCACAGTGGATCGATTCCCTCTAACGCCTGGTATTTCCCCAACAATGAGGGAAGCGTTTACCAATGACGACCGTGCTGTGGGTTTTACCAAACATTAAAGACCGTGCTGAGGCTTTGGCTGGATGTCTGAGGTAGAATTTTCCCATGTTTGGGAGCATTTGGACGGCGGGAACCGAGGCCCGTTATATAAGGTATGGTCATTAGCATAGGTGGACACTGGTCCGTTACTCCGTTACTCCGTTACTAACGAAGTTACTTTTTTGAGTAACGGAGTAACGGACCCGTTACTTTTATTTTACTGTAACGGACTGAGTAACGGAAGTTACTTTTGTGGTCCGTTACTCCGTTACTTTTTGGTCCGTTACTCCGTTACTCCGTTACTTTTTATACTCCTTACAGACACCGCCCGGCTTTATTTGCATCGGTACACGCCATTGGCTACTTGAATAGCCAACACCCAATAGCGTGCGGCGATACAAGCGCGGCTGGGCGCGCACTCAGCTGACAATCGCGGAGTCGACTTGTTGACAATATTCGTCAGCTGATAAACGTTGACGGCAAGCTGGCGGCAATGGTTCAGTATAAGGGCCAGCTGACTTTGGTCTCTTTTGGGACAAAAGTATTGAATTATGCGTAAGTTTGATATGACTTAAAATTATAAATTAACCAGTCGTCATTTTTCAGGCTAAAAGATATCAAAGTTATTGTCATTTATACTGGAACAGCCAGCTGACGGCAGTTTTCAATGTTGTCTCAAGTCAGTCACGGATTGCTTACCACCGCCACACGGTTCCCCGCCAAGATCACTCAAGGTTGTTGAGCACATGATTACTGCCGCCATGGTCTTGGATCTGTGATGTCCATGGGGCGATGGAGTGGTGATTGATTCTTGACTGGCCTGAAATTTTTACCACCTGACACTAAAATGTCCCATCAAGGCGTCTTTACGCCGCCACTGGAGGTTGAAAACCTTGACTCCGAGTCCGACGGTGCCTCAGCTTCGGAGGCAGAGGACGAGCCCGGTCTGGGTCACCCATGGCCACATCTAGAAACGTACTTTGAGTTTAAGGAGGAGGGGAAAAACGCCATTTTTATGTATGTCCTGTGCCGACCGAAAGAGGTTATAATCAAGGGTCACAAGAGTAGCCTTTCAAACCTAAAGGCACATATCAAGAGGAAGTATTATTTACGGTATTTCCAGGTGAGAACAGAATGTGCACAATAAGTTGTCAGTAGTGAAGCATAATTATGAAGCTTGTCGACTATTGCTTGGACTATTTGCCTTAACCATATTCTCTGCAGGCAGTGAGATTCACATTACCCTGGGGGGGGGGGGCAGATCTGCGGTAATCTACCTTTCGGCCGACGCTTACGCGTAATTTTTGGAGACGCGGAAGTGGCAACACAAGTTGTGTGAACAATTTAGCCCATTCAGGTATTTTTCTAAGCACTGGCCCCTACTGGATGTGTAAACTGACTTGGTTAGGTAACTCTTGAATTTTGATTCAGTTGACACATGTTTGCCTTCAGCCGATACGAGCTAACCAAACCAAAAAACAGGCAAATTGAACCTAACAAAAAATTAGTTTTACATGCCCACCTAGGGCAATCCCTGCAACCATACAGTAGGTTTTAGGTTAGGTTAGGTTAAATCATTTTTAACTTGGAGGACAGGCTACATTGTCCATGCGATTCGAGTTACCACTTCTGCGTTCCCGAAAAAAAATATCAACTGGCCGAAACACCTTTCGGCTGACACATTATTTTTTGTAGACGCAGAAGTGAGGACCCAAACTCAAACATGATATGAGCCGTTGCCACTTTTGCACCTTCGAAAAATATGCATTGGCCGAAAGGTGAAGATTACCAATTCTTCCCCCTCTCCTCCCCGCCCTTCCAGAGATCTCGAGATGCATTCGTCCAATGTTGATGGGATGAATGCCATTTAATATGTTTCAACGAGATCTCCAATTCCGGACCCCAAAAATTCCAAAATTGCGGAAATAGGGCGTGGGGGGCAAACAAACTCCAAAATTCGGGGATTTTTGAAAGGTCACTGCGACCGTGTTTACCAACCAATTTTGATGGGAATAACACGGTTCAGCTTGGAATGTCCAAGTCTTTTATATACCGAAAGCTGAAATTTAAAATGGAAAACCATAGGCAGTTCCAGGGAGGGCAAGAAGGGTGATTTTTGAAATAAGAAATCTTCTTTGTTTTTGTTTGTTTTGGGTGATATAAACATCAGATGTACAACTAGCAAGCCAGTTTAAGTTTATATGTAGCGCAGAGGTGGATCTAGGTAAACAAAATTGGGAGGGCACCATAAGCACAATAATGTGTTCCCACATTTTTTTAGTACCTGGGTGTTCGTTCGCCTGAAAATGTGTGTGCATACGCATTGTTTAGGATGTGTATGACTATATAAATGAGTCAGTGATCTTTATTTCTACTCAGAATGTCACGATAGTGAACCGCACAACTTTGCAGCTTCACGCACAGCACATTACCGCCGCAAACGGGGGCTTGGAACCGCCTCTGCGGGACGGTTTTTTTTTTAATGTTGACAAAACACGTGTGTATCAATTCCATGAAATGCCAGAAAATCTTGTGGCGCTGCGGCAGACAGTGTGGGAGCGACAAGCAAAAAGACACAGGTAGCAGAATCTGTCCCCCCCACAGGGAATAGGGTTAAATGAAGTGTTTTTAACCCGTCTCCGGCCGGGCTCAGAATGCCCTTTGCCCGGCCGGAGGGGGAGCGCGGATTTCCGCACCTCCCAGGATCTCGGCTCCCATATATCGCACGGAAAAAAAACGAAAACACCGGCGGAAAGGTTTTGTGAAACCGAGACGAAAACATTCAAGAGTTTTGACCTCAGGTCAATTTTGAGGCCACCAGACGCCATGAAAGGTCAAAACACGTCCTTGGAATTAGGTAAATAGACACAATACCTTGTCCCTGAAAAGCTGAACTTAAGCGACATATACTGAACCGTAAGACAATAGCGAGTTCATTGATATCAATTTTGGCCTTTCACAGGGGTCAGGTCAGGTCACGTCATCGTTCCAAAATGTTCCATTTGTGAACGGCTAACATCCTCCGTTGCATCTTACTTATGACCATGTTTTTATAGCTAATTTGGCTTTTCAAGGGTGCTGAAGAGGTACTAAAGCACCTTTTTTTAGTCTTTTATTTCACAATAATAAAATCCATATCAGTCATGTTTTTTTGAGTCCTTCGTCGTTTGGTATTAAAAAAACGTCCGGGTATCAGGAATCTTACCTCCACGCACGCGCACGTACACAAACTAATACACACACATAATTTCAAAACAAAACAAGAAGTTCGCGAGACCGAAACGAGCTCTGAACGGAGACCATTATGTTCAGGGCGGATACTTCGAGAGGCATTGTTGATCAAACCCAGTCGATAGATGTCCGCTGTTTGTCGCATTTTGCATGCGTCCGCTCCAGCGCCGGTTGTTCCCGCTCCGTCGGCGCCGCGGGCAATGAACAGGAATTCGTTGGTTTGAACATTGTGGCTAACACAGTGGTAGAATACCCGCCGCGGCTGTTGTCCCGGCGCCGCCGACTCTACAACGGCTGGTGAGGGCAGTGGGCAGCTAGCGGAGTGTTTGGGGTGAGCTCTTTTTGTTTCTTCCCTTTGTATATGGAATGCGTTTTACAACCACAAAGCAGCATTAAAGACTTAAAACCCGCGTTCGCTTGGTTTTCACTGCATTTAAAAAAGTAACGGAATAACGGAGTAACGGTAACTTCCGTTACTTTTTAAGGCAGGGTAACGGAGTAACGAGTAACGGACTGGCTTTTTTGAGTAACGTAGTAACGAGTAACGAAGTTACATTTTTTAGTAACGATGCCCACCTATGGTCATTAGGCACTTCGACTTGCATCTGTGATGTCAACGGTCTACGATATGAAATGCTGTCATTCTGTTGGGCTAAAATGCCTTAAACAGCTTTTACAAACCGCCAGGACTTTACGTAGCGATCTTCCTTGAGGAAAATAACAGGTGGATCCTCGTCATGTTGTACTGCGGAACTGAAGTCCTGCGATACTTTTTTTAACGATCTGTCACTTTTTATGCGTGTACGCTTTACCAAGCCATGACTGCAGCTTGCGGAAATACATGCTTCCACACAGAACTCTTCGTGGGATATCATGCAAATTTGGCAGAAACGTGGTTGAACAAAATTTCCAGTTACATCAAGGAATTCCAAGTCAAATTACCCTGATTGGCATATTGCCCTGCCTTTGTTACGCGCGCTGTAACATTCTCCATTTGTTTGCATTTATAAGTACGGAATTTTTGTAAACGTGCCATGGAGAAATGATAAGGCGACAGTAGTTTGTTAAGTTGTGTATCAGTTATTTCAAGCCTTCTGCGGTGTTAAGCCCTACACAATTTTGTGCTGAAAAATAAAGTTTTGGGTCAGACTGCCCTCGGGATTTTGATTTGCCCCCCTCCAATCTCTGAGACATGGCTTCACCCACACCTGCTTTGTTCAATTTAACTGTCACACGCACGCACTGCTCACTTACTATCCGCAGTGCTCTGCAAGAAATGCATACTCTGCATGCTGTCACAGAGTTAACCGTCTTCTCCCATCTATCCAGCTGCTGTTGCTCGTGCCAATTCATTTGATACAGCTTGTATCTTACAGGTAGTGCTAGGTGTCATAAAATATTCTGACCAATCACTTTATCACGACATATGGCTGTAGCAGAATGTCCTACTTAATAACTCTATTTTTACTACTACTGAACAACACTCGCAACCATGTCCTAATGTGATATTGAATGTTGCAACACCACACAAACAGATTAAATCCGCATCACCTATTTATTGCATCATTTAAAATGATTGCGTCCCACCAGTTTAGCTGAAATGCACGTCTAAAACATAATAGCAGCCCAACCACCACCAACTCGGGCCTTTTGACTAGGCCAAGGCTCCAGTTCCTTTGCTAATGAACTGACGTAGTAAGTGCACCCACACCATGGGATGAATACCGAAAAGAACAAAACTCTGCGTTACAACGACACGAAATCCTCAGCCGAACTCGCCGGTTGCTAACAACCGTCTTGTGTCGTTGAAATTCCACATACGTCGCAGAATTTGACAAGGCCTGAATATCGCACAATTCAGCAGTCACCAACGACACCTGCGCAGACGTTGTCTATCGCGCACAGTTCGCTGAAATAAATACACTTGGATTACCAGTAATACTTCAGAAGTAATGGAACTCCACCCAAAGACGCGCGACGAAAAGTGGGAGTTTTTCCAGTGGAAAAGTGAGAGTTCTCAGTGAAAAACGCTGCTTGAGGTCATAGTGTCCCCGCCAACTGTTCGCCAGGACTGGGCGCCAAGACCAAAACCAAAACAAGTTCTAGATGGCTTACAGTGCGCATTCCGATGGACCCCACAAAACGAGGAACGTTAACTCGCCATTGACTGGGTAAGGGGTGGATGTGTTGAACGCCCCGTATCGTATCTTTTAGGTATTTCCCGAACGAATAAGCCCAGCGTTCTGAAACGTTTAGTACCTTTTCTTTCCTCAGTTTCGCATGTATTGACCGAAAATTTTGAAACTAGGTCATCCTAGGCCACGTCTTAATGACGTCAAATAGACGACCATGTTTTGCGATTCAACGTTCAGTTTTATTCTGCCGCTGCATTGTCTGTGCTTTTACATTGTACGGCGACTGTCGCTTGCATTGCATATAAGCATGACTCGAAGGCTCAATATTGAACTTCTCTGACGTCATGCCAGGTCATCCTAGGTGAAATGCTTTCCAGTGAGAATACATCTTTCGGACCCAGTGAGAATACCTCTGGGAAACGGGACTGAATGAACTGATTTTTGGATATGGCCAAATGAAATGTCGAATTTTTAGGCCACAGACTGCACCCGGTGGTGTTACGCAGATTCCAGCTTAGTCATTAAATTGGTGGCGTCTAGACGCCACCAGTTGTTTGCTAAGCTGTCAGAAAGGCTCGTCTGTTTGGCGTTTCGGTTGGCCATTGTGGAGATATTGGCAGTTGTAGTGTTGTGCAACATCCCGTGGAAATATCCAACATGGAGCGAACTGACTTGTAGGGTCGTCCAGAGATGTCAGTCGGAGGTCACCGTGCGCGTGATAGTCCGAGTTTGAAATTACAAAATGCTGCGGCGTTGCATGTGTACGATAATTTGACCATTTCAGGGTTTTGTGCCCAAAGCACTTTGAAAGTATCTCTTTAAGAATCTCCGTGTCAGATGGACCAGAAAACACATATTGCATGGCAAGTTATAACGAAGGTCAAATTTGGCCTAACCTATGACCCTGACCTTTTACGGCCTTGGGTCAGGTGGCACTTGAAATATGAGACTAGGCTGTCAGAAACATTTTGCCATGCAGCGTTCAGCCTCGGTCAGCTTTTCACTGGAATTGGGCGATTCTGGAGAAAATGGTTACTTTTCCGTGTTTGATCTGACTTGTGACATCATTCGTGATCCAGAAATACAAAAATGTGTATGTCACAGCTCCTCAAGGTTTGGCGTCATCGATTGGTGCTCAAATCAGCCGAATCAGACGACTGATTATCGAGATAGACAGGAGCTAACCTCCCCCCAACTAGTTAATGGAAGATGGAGAAATAACCGTCATTACCGGGTTAAATGGGGTGCACGTTTCTCTAATTTTGAAACTGCAAGCGGGCTATCACTCTAAACATTTTCGGATCTATATCAATCCACGTAAGAACTCTCATATGTGATATTTAGACATCCAGAGGTGATCATTCCGTTCACTGTAATGATAAAATATTGGGATAAATTTGCATTAGAATGTTTTGAATTGCTGGAGTTCAATTATTGAAAATTTCACGAATGGGTTCATATCAGTCATTAGTTAGATACATACCCACGGAATAATACTCCGGTCTTCTGCGTTATTTCAGTTGAGTTTTTATAGCCGTGTGCTTTCTGTTTTGCAATACCCTTGCAGTGTTTTGACTTCAGTATGGAATTATTTGCAGACCCGTCAAAAACGGAGGCACTCATTATATTGTTGTACTTCATGATCGCTCGCCAGTTTCAGAATTCCCCCCTCCCCCGCTCCCTAATCTCAGAAACACTCGAGTTAAGAGCAGTCGGCCAAGAAAGGGAACAAAAGCCATCATTCCAGTCCTGGCATTACGCCACGCATTCTCACGCCATGATCAGCAAACTGGCATATGCTGCTCGGACTGATTTGTAGGCTCAGTGGCTGCAAAGAATTCATGTCTGTCGTGGTCATGCATTGGGAGATGCTGTAGCGACATGGTATGGAGGAAAATCGCGCCATAGCTTATATTCATTTTCGCAAGCATGGTAAAGTGATAGAGATCCATGTGCTACCTTGTATGCTTCAAACTACATAGAGATATTAAATTTCCCTATCGTAGCATCGGCACCTGCGACTAATCATCAACTTTGCAAAACTGGTACTGGTGCGAAATTATGCTGTTTTCAATGGCAAAAGATTCTCTCGTCCGTGCGACTTTTAGTTTCGGCACGTGTTGTCATGGTTCGTCCACCTTGTGTTAGCGCACTGGAATAGCGCGAGCGTTCTAGTGCCGTTATTCTCTTACATTCATCAGGTATGAAATAGATGAATACTGCAAGCATCTCAAGGCCCTGGAATTGACGCATATTTTTTTCCAACAAGTCTAAGATATAAGCAGCATTTCATCACAGTGTCGCATATCCCTTGAGAGTTGTTTACTCATGACTGTGTATTAAAATGGGTCCTGCCTGCTTTTGAGGAAAGCTCTAAAGCAGGCTCCGGCCATTTTGAAGGAAATATAGTTGCATAAAACGTCGGAACCGCAAAATAGCAACCCTCGCCTCCAAAAGACACCTCAGGGGTACACCATGTGGTGGAGACAGCCCCTGCTACAACTTTAACGACCGGGGTCGGCTATGATCGCCTTCGTGCTCGCTCTCACCAGGTTTAACCGAACGTTCACAAAGAGGTACCGGGCGATGGGGCGCTCCTGCGGCGCTCTGTTCTGAATGTCCAGGATGGCATGCAGTTCCTGGAAAACGCCTTTCCTCGTGCAGAGGCTGAAGAAGGAAGCCGCGCTCGCTCCGCGACGCGTTGCGTTGTGGTCCACGAAGGTGCTAGTTGCAGACCGTTTACGTATCCGCTGTGCAAGCGCATGCCGGCGGGCACTGCAGCCGCAGATCTGACCAGTAACCAACCCGTGCGCGTCAGTGATTCACGTGTTAACTGTTCCAGCATGTGAAACATTGCGGAAGCACGAATATGATCGCGCAGCGGGGCGCATGTGTGATCTCGTCATTCTTTGAGTTGACACACGTTCGTCTTTTAAAAGTCAGCAAAATTAAAGTGGTGTCCTTCGAAGCGTGATCCCGACATATTCGTGACCCAAGGACTGGTCCACGAAGATGATAAGATGATCTGCGGAAGGCTGTTTTATGTTTGTTGCGAGAAGCCTTCAAAAGCTGTTTAAGGCTTCTGGCGTATTCTGCATTGTGTGGTCGTTGCAGTGGCTGCCTCCATACACACCATGATTTTATATCCTCGTCCCTCTAATCACACAGGTTTGAGCCCAACCGGACCTGGGATCTAATGCGGACCCACGGCTTTGTTGATTTGGATTCGGACCCAGAAATTAAAAAGCATCATAAAAGACTCTAACTTGAACTCAGTAACTCAAATAAGGGCTAATGAGCATCCTTCTAACCATACAGGCATCTGATTCCGACCGTACTCGCAATATAGCGCGGAATCACGGCTTTGCTGCATGGGACTCGGGTTCGAACTCATTAATTTAAAAAATGGTGAGCTCAGAGTCGGGCCCTGACCCTGACTCTGACATGACTCATACTCGACACGGACTCAAGTTTTTGGACTCGGACTCGTGTCAGACTTATAACCATAACCATTCCAGGGCTGAAGGGATAAATCTCGAGGATTTCGGTTCTGCGGCACAGGGTTCGAGTCTGAGAAAAACTAGACTCTGAACCCGACCACTATACAGTGGACAGCTCGCAGCTTACAAAAGAGGGTTAGCCTGAAGTAGGGTGGCCGTGTCGCACAGCATTAATACACAAAAGATCCCACTGTGGTCATGCGTGGGGCCAAAAAGGCCGGATGCAGAATTGTCTGTTCACCTGGAATTGTTTCACTGTCTGGTTGGTTCAGGGTGTAAACAGCAATTTTCACTGCTGGGCTTGTACTCTGGTCCTATGACTATGCCCAGATGTTTGTTGAAATACTTTTTATTCAGATGGTTTGCCTACATGGAAATCATTCGGGCAATATTCAAAATAATTATTTTCCCAAGACTGCACCCTACCTCTGAAACAGGTCTCATGGTACACCCACTTAGGAGCCGAATTTTTGGCTCCGATGAATCGAGGTAAAACTCGGATTTTCAGAGGGAATGGGTGCGATCTTTGTACTTCTCGGACTTTTTGAGCCAAGGGGTGTACAGTCAAATCTCGTTACTATGCCACCCGTGGGGACCGAGCGAAAGTGGCATAGTAGCGAGAGTGGCATAGTAACGAGGGTTTGTAAAACGGCTTTATTCTCTCAAGTTACCCATCAGCTCAACCCAAATCTCTCAAGAATCGTCGGCTGGCGCATCTTCTTTCAGCGGATCTCGTGCATCTCGTTGTCTAGCCGATCGCACGCTTGCATCACACCGGGCTTCCCCCTTCTCTGCTGCATGAACTTCCGGACGGTGCTCCATGCGCAGCATCTCCTCAGCAATCTCCTCCAGCTCGTGATCTCGTGAAAGACCCGCCAGTCGCGAGGCGCTCGTCGGCTTCGAGAAAGTCACACAGCTCGATCTCCTCGTTCTCGTGCAACTTTTCCTCGGCAGGCAGAGCTTCCCAGATCTCGAGCAGCTCAGCATCCTCTGGCTCAGTTTGGATCTCCTCTTCGATGAACTTGGCCTTCGCGAAACAGTTCCTGATCGTCGACTCGCTGACCTGCTCCCAAGCACGCGGGGCGACGTGTAGAGCGTCGAGCAATGTGAACTTGAACTCCTTTCCCTTGTCCATGGCCTCGAGTCGGCGGCACAGCAGGAACTTCTTGTAGTGGCGCTTGAGGTTCTCTATGATTCCCTGATCCATTGGTTGAGAATTGGCTGTCGTGTTTGGTGGGGGAAAAAGACCAGTTGGATGTTGTCCAGCTGGAGCTCGGGAGGGTGGCCAGAGAAGTTATCGAGACAGAGCAGCACTCTGTGTCCCTGCTGGCCGAGTCGTCCGTCCCACGCACGCAACACCTCCTCGAAAAGCTCCGCCGTCATCCACGCCTTCGAGTTCGCCTTGTACTTGACCGGGATCTCCTTGTTCTTGAAGGCACGGGGTCTCTTGGAATTGACGATCGCCAGAAGAGGGAACTTCTCGCTGCCGCTCATGTTTGCCCCGACCAGAAGAGTGATCCTTTGCTTGCTTCTCTTTCCTCCAGTGCACCGCTCTCCCCTGAAAGCCATGGTCTTGTTCGGAAACAGCTGCCAGAAGAGTCCAGCCTCGTCCAGGTTGAAGACGTCGTCTGCGGAGAACTGCCCGAGCAAGGACCGGAGAACCTGTTGTTGCCACTCAAGAAGGGATTGCGAATCCACCGCTCCAGCTTCGCCCTGCACTGTCTTGAACGTGATGCCGTGGCGCTTCTTGAAATTGTCCAGCCAACCGTCGCTCGCAATGAAGTCCGGGATGTGCATCACCTCCGCCAGTCTCATCGCCTTCTCCTTGATCAGATCGCCACTGACTGGCAGATTCCGTCCTCTTGCTTGCTTCAGCCACATGAGCACCCCCTCATCGAGCTTCGGGTCGTGAGCCTGCGTCAGCTTCATGCGCTTCGATGGAACTCCAGCTTTGATGGCCGCCTCGATTGCATCCTTCTTGCTGAGAATGCCCTTCACGGTGGTTCTCTTAACTTCGACGCCCCATTTCTTGTTCATCTTCCTGGCCAGCTTGGACTGATTCGGCTCCTTCTTCGCGGCATCGATGATCTCCTTTTTGTCCTTCAGCGTAAAGTCGGTTCGCTTGCGCTTCTGAGCTGACATTGTGGGCTGAATTTGAAAAAAAATTGAATTCGAAAAAACAACACACACAATCGTGGCATAGTAGCGAGATTAGGGGGTGGCATAGTAAATTTATTTTGTATTGAATTTTGTCGGGCCCGAGCAAAAGTGGTATAATAGCGAGAGTGGCATAGTAGCGAGGTGGCATAGTAACGAGATTTGACTGTATCATGAGAACTATAACAGCTGTTACAATGGGTGATGAATGACACTCATAATGATACACAAATAAGCAATTTTAGTTTCCGCACCTCTTTACCAACCCCCGAATGGGGGGTTGACCGCCCCCTGAGGTTTTTCGGAGATTGCGAGAGAACAAACAAACACAGCGCCACGAAACTTTGCATACCTTTTGCTTCATTATTTTTACACCTTGTAACAAATTTTTGACGTCAGGTTAAGCAAGGTGTCTGACCTAGTTCTGGTCACGTGGACCTATGTCCAAACAAGTTTATCGCCCCGTAGCTTTCTCCCAAAACATGATATCACAAGAAAATTTTCAAGGGTGGGGGATTTTGACCAGTAGAACAAATCTGCCATCTCGGATTTTTCGGAAATGTCCAGGTCATTGACCTAACGTCAGGCCCGTTTGCAACACGTGCCGTTTTTTCGAAAATTGACGAATTTTTCATAACGATTTGAATGTCGGGAGATCCAGACATCCATTTGCCGTCAATGGGCAAAGTTTCAATGACCTCCGAGCAATGACCTAAGGTCAGGTGACGAATAACTGTTTTAAGTCAAAATGCACTGCTATCAAAATCGGCAATGAATGGCTCAGATCGGATGGAAAATGGCAGAACTGGCTTGCACAGCTGCGAGTAATACTAAGAAGTTAAAAAAAGTTTTGGGAACTGCAAGGTTTGGAAATGAACAGACTCTCGTAAATAAAGCTCCACTAGTTGTGTAGATTGATTGCTACTGAATTTTTCCAACATTTAAGTACGAGAAACCATCACAAGAATTATTGGGATCAAGAAACAACACTTGGAAAGGCATATTTCGCGAAAATAGAAGGACGCTAAAATCAGTTTCTGTTCATTTCATACCGTCCTCGTCGGCGGCGCCCGCCGTGCAGCGCTGCGAAAATCGCCGTGCCTTGAACTCAACGTTTCCGCGCTATTAAACAAATCAAAGAAATTAGACGTCTATCGGCATCTGCGGACTTTTACCTGCCCGCTGGTGTTTTTATCTAGACTTTATTAGTTACTGCGCTTGAGATCCAGGCCCTTTCTCGGTCTCATGCAGGCGGCTATGAGAAAACGTATATGGGGCGTAAATGGCCTACATATTATCCGAAACTAAAAATGAGGTTTGTTTGGAGCTCTACTCGACACGAGCTTTCCAACGGCGTGCTTATTTTCATCTTGCAGCCAACCGCTCGTGAGTCAGAGGGGCGGACAACCACCCCCCGTTGGGCATGCATGGCGCCGACCGACAACCGGGCGCGGGTTAAATGGCGTTAAAGGAGCCATCAGGGTTGAATAATACTATTTGAAGCTCAGCCAAACGACTGAAGCGTTGCCCACGTCATTATGATAGTCACTTGACGTTTCATAAAGGTGTTATTTTTGCGATTTGCGATTTGCGATTTGAAATTTGCGGCATTATGGGTGTAATATCTGTTTTTTCTGTGTAGTGTCCACGGCGCATCTGGCGGTGAGTTTTAGTAGTCCCTGCTCTGAAGCTGGCTGTGGTCATCGCTTGTCGATACTTGCTGTCTGACTGATGACTGTCAGACCTTAAGCCGTTCACAATTCGGTAGCAATATATAGCAGGACTTGTGGATGTGTTTTTTTTACGTAGTACACATATGGCCACTTATATTTTAGTTCGTTCAGAGGCAATTTAGCTGAGAATAAAAACGTATTTTCTTGTCATGAAAGGTACCTTTAAAGCAGGAAAAGGAAGTAAATAAATAATAAAGCAACCAAAAGCCGTTGTTAACAGATCAGCGCAAGACGGCTTAACCTGAATCTGAGCATTGCTAGGTGGTCAGGATATTAATGCTTCCCCACGGCAAGACTGAAAAGCTCGTTCAGTGATCCTGTGACATGTGCACGGCGGTCAAATCCTAGTCGGACCTTGCTAATGGTTTTGTCGACTGATTATGATGCAAGTGTGAAACTTGTTCGTGAAAATACTAATTCATTGTTTCATTGTAAAACATTCGTTCGAACCTTGGTCTGGTCCGGTCCCATTCTCGTCAATTCGCCATGGTATTAAGTTTCGTAATGAGCGGACCAAGATCATCTTGTTAAGCACGGCGAGGAACAGGCGCGTAGTCTGCTACGTTTTTGGCTAAGCATATGAAGAAAACTGGTCAAGTTTTTTTGAGTGTTGCCGATGACATGACACCAAGGAGGTATAGAAATTATGTTCGCTTAGAATGTATACGGATACCATAGCCATGATGTTTTTGTAATGAAACCGAGATGTGCTGTGCCCCTCTATTTCTGTCATACGCAGGAGGGGGTGACACCAAAACCCCAAGGAAAATATGACAATCACGCCAAGCGAGAGGGCATGCGGTGCGGCTGGCCAGGCCGGAGGTACCAATCGAAGAAAGCCTGAAAGTTGAAAAGATAACGGCAGCCCGACCTCCCCATTTAGTTTTACTCTTCTGATTCAAGTCACTTGTTTTCTCGGTCAGGCAAATTGTACGGTGACATGCCTCCATAATTTTACTGGATCGAAAACAGCCATAATTTTCTTTGATCTTTTCTCCCATTATTTACAAAGTTGGCATGATCTCTTCCTATCAGTTGTCGAGTTGATACGATACTGGCCCTTATTATCCTATGGGTGTATACGCACACAATGCGCTGCTAAGCCGCCTCCCACTGCTCTATCATCGCCGGAGATCGTTGTTACCGGCCAGTGATGCCTACCGTTGAGCTCGATCTCACGCAATGCTTGGTAGAAAGGCTTCGTGCGTATCCAAACTGACCCGGGTTTTGCACTGAAGCGATTATTCAGATTTTTGTCATGACGGTCCTCTGCACGAGACTGATCGGCTCACCTCACATTTTGCCATTGGCCATCCAGCTAGGACAATGTCACGCAGGAGCGCTGGACAGAGAAGCACTGGTCGAAGCCGAGCCGAGAACAAGTCAGTCGGAATAATAGCGGCTGTTTTTTTTTAGTCCAGCAGCTGCCCTCTGCCAGCACTGAAGGGGGCGACATCGCCAGCCGTCAGCACTGTGTGCGGTGACTCGACACCACAATCGCCTTCATCGCTGCCCAGAAATCGACGCCGCGGCGAGATGATCAGCGGAATCGGAGGCAAACTGACCGCAGAGTAAACATCAGAGGAGCCAGCGGTGATCACATTTCAGTGTGCGTCAAAGCTGGAGTCGGCTCTTGGCCATGTCCGCCGCCGACATGGTGGAGAACCCCTGACGACGGCCATGTGAGGCCTTCCTGTCCTCACACTTGTCTGTAAAATGTTGCCAACGTGGAAAACGTCAACTGGATGAGCGCCCACGGCCGAGCTACACACACAAGCTGTTCCTACGTGACGAGGGTCATGCTTGTAATAGTGGCAGCGTTATTGGGCAAGTGGTTTCGCTGGTAGCCGACACACAGTCAGTGAACCACGGAACGTCTGAACTCTGATTTAAGAACCGTGGCTACTTTGACGTATGTGCGCCCCGATGTCCGTTGTTTGACCGGTGGTCGTTAATGGGAACGAAAGGGCCGCGAAATGACGCACTAAACAGTCAAGTTCACTTTCAGACCATGTGAGGCGCACTCACCATTGCAGTTCAGGTATGATAAATTGCTGGCGATTGAGGAGAGCCATGGAATGGTCAAAAACTTCAACAGCTTGCTTCGCATTTTTGGGTTACGGTTTGTGAAGCTTGAAGTGGCACGCAGCTAGAAAATGAGGCTGGTCATGGGGTCTCGCCCATGATTAACATCCAGATAAGGCAGGTCATGCCTGGGTTCCACCGTCAGCTGAGCTGTCCCGCGAGCATTCAAGACGTGTCCTGGCCAGTGGATTCATTGGCGATATTCCCCATGCAGATGCATTTTTCTTTTTTTTTTGTCTCGGTATTTTTTTCTTTTTTGTCTGTATTTCAGTGAGTTTCAGTGGTTCTCGAGGTATCCCACTGTTCAGTACCAAGATGTCCTATGTTGTCCGGATATCCAGTCAGGGATGCCCCCCTCTCCGCCGGAGATGTCCCGCCGTCCCGCCTCAGACGTCCCCCACGTGGTGTCCCGGGCGCCGCGCGGCGGCCGCCTGGGCCGCGTGACGTCAGGAGGCGGCGCCGGCCTGTCCGGGCCCGGTCCTATCAGCGTCTCACTCACGGCGTGCGGCCCGCGCGGCCCGAGTGTGGAACCCGCACCCGAGCCGGCAGCAGGGCGCTGAGTCCGTCCGCGCTCACCAGTAGGCACGTCACTGCTGCGCCTGTCAGGAGACACCACCAGGTCAGCCGGCGACGCGCCTGGCATCGTGACGGCCGATGCCGACGCATGGTGACATAAACTTTCATGTGATGGCCAGTGGGGCAAGCTCTGTGCGCAAGCGTAAATGATTGTTCGTAGTGTCAGTTGCAGTACATCAGTAATCGCCTGGTGTCTTCTGAAACGTGTATATCGTGTACCAGGGTCGGATCCAGGATTTCGCCGGGGGGGGGGGGGAGCGAATGGTCAGTGCCTCAGGTCAGTCCTTCCCCGCCGGCACCCCCCACAGTTTTTGTTCTTTAGGTGTGAAAAACGTTGATTCGCGCGGGTCCAGGGAAAGGTTGGATGCAATTTTGCGTTTTTTTTTTTACCATGAAGAGTAACTGAAAAAAATCAAGCGCGTCACCTTATTTGAGAAGTTTTCGCGTTTTGTTCCTGAACAGAGCGTCCGTAATGAGACAAAAACGGCTAGATTTTTGACGGCTGCGTCTCTCGCTCTGTTTGAAATGTCATGTCTATGTCTGGCCCAGGAGCCTCTTTGCCCTCTTGTAGTTCCTGGAGACTTTTTTCTAGCCTAGGTTAGGTTCTCTCTTGCAGTTACAGGGGCGCTTTTGGTGGTCTCGGACGGTCTGCCGTGAGACCCTCTAGTGGTCTCAGATGCCTTTCACAGTTTCACGTGTCTCGAAGCGTCTCAGGCGTTTCTTTAGGAGTTTCAGGGGCACCTCAAACAGTTCCAGGGACCCGTCTGGCAGTTTCAGGGACATTTAAGCCTTCTCTTGTTCCCTGCTGTCGTCCCTGGGACATTTTCTGCCGGCTAAGGAGCCCCTCAGGCAGTAACTAGGGCCTTCTATGTGTATCTATCTGCCGTGACAGAGGCGCCTCTGGCAATCCTCCAGGCGCTTTGGCCGTTTCAGAAGCTGTCTGGAAGTCGCAAGGTCTAGTAGTTTCAGGGCCCCTCTGGTGGTCTCAGAGGCCCCTATTGCTGGAAACTGCTAATTAGCATCTCAAAGGCCCCTCTCTAGCAATCTCAGTGGACCTCTTGTTATCCAGGGAGGACCTTTTGTCTCTGGGAAACTTTTTGCCGTCTCAGGGACCCTCTGGCAGTTACAAAACACCTTTTGGAGATTTCAGGGTCCCTGTGCAGTATCATGGGCCTTTTGAACGTCTACGGTGGTGACCATGGCTGTATCAGGGATCTTCCTCTGTTACATGGAGTATATCTGACAGCCTTGGGCCTTTCTGGCCGTATCAGGGGGCTCATCTGGCGCTTCAGGGACCTCACTGACAGTCTCAGGAGAACTTTTTCCGTACCAAGAGCACACCTAACACGCTCGAGGGCCATCTGGCCGTCCAGGGACCCTACGCCGTCTTTGAGGCCCTCTTGTCGTCTTTGCTTCGTAGGGGCCCTTCGACCAGTCCGGCGTTCTCAGGAGTCATCATTCGTGTAGGGTTCCATTTTGTCGTCTCAAGACCCACCTGGCCTTCCTTGGGGCCCCTGACTGCATCAAGAACCCCTCAGGTAAAAAAAAAATGCCATTGTAAACCATTTGGGGTCCATCTCGATGTTAAGGCTACCGATGAATGCCTGTTAAGGGGCCCTTCTGGCTAGCCAAGGGCTTTGTGCCTCTTTATGCCTTGTTAGGCACGCTCTGAAGCTCTTACCGTCTCAGGGTCCTCTCCGGCATTTTTAGCGGTCTTGTGGGCCCTTTGCCGTGTTGGGCCCCTCTTGCTTCCAGGGGCCTCTGGAGAGCTTCAGGGGCCCTTCTGTTCATCTTAGGGACCATCTTGCCGTCTCTGGATCTCTTTAACCTTCCCGGAGAGCCTCGGACTGCATCAGGAAACTTCAGCGTTCCACGCAGGCCCGTGAAACCTACTGGGGGCCCATATGACATGCCAGGGACCCCTATGCCGTCATAGGGACTCAGTCTTCATCTTGGCCGTCTCAGAGGCCTTACAACCCTTCCGGCGGTCTCAGGGACACTCTGCCGAGTGCGTGCCCTATTGCAGTCTCAGGGGCCCTTTGCGAGCTTTACGAGCTGCGTCTGTGTGTTGTGTGTGCCTCAGGGGTCATTGCATCTTCCCGGAAGCTCTCTGACTGCATCAAGAACCTGTCAGGTTTTCACAGGATCCCGGGAAGCTCATACGGGTCCCTTCGGGGAACCTTCTGAGAGGTCCGTGAGAGGGGCCCTTTTCCAGGCCTGAGGAGGTCCATTGCCCCCACCCCTTGGATCCGCGCCTGCTGTGTGCCAAACATGAATTAACATTATGCACCTATTCGTTGGGCTTCAGAGGTTTCAGGATGACGCAGAACTCTCCAAAAACCATCCAGGTTTTCGCATGCTTCTGAGCATTCAGCGTACTGTATATCAGGATTCCACCATGTGCTGATAGTGATTTTTCTAGGTAGTTCGATGCTTTATTTTTGCTTTTTATGGGGATTTATGTGACATGCGTTTCCAGCACGCCCATGAAGTAATGCACTTATGATCCAAAACCTGGAGGACCCTTGTCCTCTGGAGGAACCAGAATGGAAGACGAACGGCCTTAAGCCAAATAGAGCCACTGAGAAAGTTGCTTGCGTCTTTTTCGCAGGGTACCACTGGCTTTCCCCAAAAACTCCGGACCCGTTGACATCTCACGTTATTTCTAGTCTTATTTATCGAAGCAATGAGAGTTGTAGGATATGGACTGGCGTCTCAGTTCTTGCAAGTATGTGAAGTCGTGTAGGAGCCACTTGTTCACCAAGTCGGTAATATAATACTGGTTATGTGTTTTCAAGCACGTACGATTTTAAACACGCTGAACCTGTTTCATCCAAATGATGCCTCTAAATGTAAACGGTTTTGATGCTTATATTGTTCTCACATTTTGACACCCCCTCCCACAGAAATATTGGGATGATTCATACAATCTGAGTACGAAAAATTGCCAGATTTATTGTTGCATAAATGCGTCATAAATCTCCCCACTCAAATCACAGCAAAAGGGGATGATATATCGGAGCATTACCGGGAACGTTTGTGTGGTGTAGACGGAAAGCTGTCATAAATTAAGGAACGGAAAGGTGTGGCTTTGACGAGTCCTGTCCTAGAATGCTCATATCAGCCGTCTGCCACTGAGACAGAGGACCATTTGGAGTAGTACGATTTACAAGTGGCTTTGACAAGTTCGGAACACATACCCAAAGCTATCGGTCCTATATTTGTGAGTGACTTTGACTTTCATGTTGTTTGATCGGTAAGGTTTTAAACCGTTTGAGTGTGCCTCTAATCGCCTTTTGGAGTGGCCGTAAGTGCTGTATTGGCATTGTTCTTGAGAAACATTCTGCGTTTAAAGAAATTGCATGGACGAAAAATTATTAATAGTTTTATATGCGTAAACCTAAGGCAAGGCTTTTGTGAACCCGGCTCTGTGACATTTCTCCATTTTCCATTTGCCGTGGACATTTTTTGCTGCTGCGCCTATCTCGAGAACCAGTTATGAGATTTCTGTAACCGAAATAACAATCGATAGCCCGCCACCCTAAAACCCTATAAACACTCTCCCTTTGCTGACGTTCAGGTTATCGATGACGTTACAGGCCAGATCAAGGCCGTAAATCAGACAGTGTCCTCTGTCTCATAAGCTCATTAACAGGACAAGAAATATCGAAATTAGTTACATGCTGTACCGAAGGTCCAAATGTTCGACGACAAACCATATTCTTGCAAACGAAAATGGCCTGAGATCATACTAGGTCACCAGGCAAAATTGGGTCATCACTTACCTTTGACTTCTTGCATGTTACTGATGTAAAATTTCACGAGAAGTTAAGAAATGACATTCGTTTCTCGGCATCTGCAGTACGATCCCAGAGTTGCTGGATTTTTTATTTGTATCGGCAAAGGGGCTAAGTCGACCCTGTGCACAGCCAACAGATGATCAGCGCTGGCATCACTAGAGGTCATATATGATGCTCATCCTGATACCTGATTTTCGTGTCATCCATGGTGAGCTTTCTCAAGCGATGTGAGAGTAGCAGACTGATGCCGGAGTCCTAACAGTACTGGAGAACTGGGTCCATGAGTCAGCTCACGACGTCATATCACTCGATCTATAGTAACCTGGTCGACTTTTTTGTCAAAGGTGGCTGTGTTGTTCAGGCAGAGACATTGTAAATTTGGGGCCGTTGGCTTTCGTCGTTGAGAAGCCGGACCGGAAAACCTAGGGGGCTGGATGTCCCAGTACCTCGCGAGTTGAACATTACGTTTCCAGCGAATAAAACGGCCTTCTGATAACCCTCGATTTTGCCCGGATGTCCAGAGTGGACGTAAATAGGAAATCTGAGCACGACCTGGGATGCGCTGTTATAATTCGCACTGGCTTACGCTGCATCTCGTCGGCTTTGAGTTGTTTTTCTTCGGTTTTTTTTTATTTATTTATCTTTTTATTAGATTTTCTGTGCAATTTATCTATTTTTTGAATTATGAAATTTTGAAAATTTGGAAGAATGTATCGAAGTGGGCCAGCCAGCTTTAAAATCGTTCCAGCTCGCCTGTGGTGACGATCGTATGGGGCTATCGTGCTGCGCGAAGCGGCGCCGTGCCTGGCGACTGGCGACTCTCGCCTGAGATCGCCGCTCGGCGAGGAAGCTCTGGTAAAGAGGGCTGAATTATGGCTCGTGGCTTGGAGCTCGGCCCGCAGTCCAGCAGGCGGTACCCGCATCGCGAGCCGTCTGGCCGGGCGCCCGGCCCCGGCCTCCGGTGCACTCGCCGTTGTAGGCTCGTGCAGACGGGAGGCACTGTGCACGCCGAACAGGTCGCGGATGCACCATAATGGTGTGCATATTTAACGACTGGTTTCTGCGGAGTCTCATCGCAAAGGGCTGGCAAAGTTCTCACCGGCAAACGGCGGCCAGTTTTGGCAGCCGTTCCGCCGACATACAACCACGGCTGTCTCGGGGCAGAGTAACCTCCCTACAGTCGAATTATGTTTTAATGTTTTAAACGTTTTAGCGTTTTAATGTCGACCGTGTTTCAGTGACGTCACGGAAGCCACCAACTCCGAACCGCCGCACTTGCCGGCAAACCTGGTACGAAAACTGCGCAGTGGTGCACCCGGCGACGGCGGCGGCGAAAACACGTTTCCAAAAGTGCCATTGGCGCGAGGAGTGGTCGATTGTCCCGATTAGAGGTGGCTCGTGACATCTTGACGTGCCCATAACCGGTTTTTATGCCCATGTATATGTGAATGGCGGCTGGGAACCGGTCTGGCTTCCGTCGGCGAAAACGTTTTTTAAACCTGAATAGGTTAGATATGTGTTATGTGCTTGGCGGGCTACATAAACAGGCGCTGACATTTCGTCACCGCCGGGCCACGGGGATGAGAGCAATCGCTCCTCACTATCCTTTTATTCACTGGCCTATACAGCCTGTGGATCAGATAGCCAAGTTACTATTCCGGAATTATTGATGCTGTCGCAGGCCTGGTTCAAGTCGCACATGAGAGTGCATTGCATCAGTTTTAAATTAAATGTTTCGCCCTGGTCGGTTGTTTATAAGAAGTCTTCTTACGTCTGAAAAAAGTGTGACCAGTAAGGTTCCCCGTGCTCATTTCTTTCGGAAAAATGTAGAAGCTCGGGAAAATGCGATTTACTAAAGATATACTATGAGTCATCCACCAATGCGAAACAATCGAGCGAGTGCAGGCCGCGAAACGGACGACCGCATAGGGCACCCGGGAAAACTGTGGGAAATGACCTCGGAGCACCTCATGCAGAATACTGAGACATAATGTACATTACAAAATGGCTCTTAGGGCTACGGAATGTAACTCTGTTGTCTCACTTCAAAAGACATTTTAAAATGGTGCATGCCCTTTAACCCTCGTCAGGGGATTCGTTTCAGGATCTCCCAGCGGTTTTTCCCGAATAACTTTTTGGTGACGAGAGACAGAGCACTGGTTTTTCTGTAGCTGAGTTTGTAACACTACACACATTGAATAAATTTTTCCAGAACTTTTTATGTAACACGTGGTGACCTGTGACCTTTTTTCAAGGTCGTGTGAGTCGCGGTTTTAACCAAATCGAATCATACATTTCATTTGTTTGATATTGGACGTTGCAATGTTGTGTTGCATGCTCCTTTTATTCAAACAGGTGCTCGATTTTAGTGTATGGGAAAGCTGAAGTCATCAGAGGTTAAGCTAGGTCAAACGTGCATATCAAACAATGACGTCAAACGCCATTGTAGTTTTGTATAGGGGATAAGGTATGCTTATAATTGTAAAAATGTTTTATTACGAGTCATCACGTCAATATTATTTTGAAAACCAACATCTCATCTTATGTAAAGCCAATTTGCAGGTCAATGTCGTGCTGAGTCAGAGAAATTCGGAAACTCGCAATTTAATTCCACCCCTAGCGGTGACCTCGGGAAACAACTGCGGCCGCCACAATGACGTGCTAAGATAACCGTGTGCCTGCCTACCTGCACAGCAAATTTGGTGGCTCTAGTTCGAGTGATTTTCGACAAGGAACGATTTCCGTAAAACGACATGATCAACCTTGGCAGTGACTTTGGGAACTAGGGCGGCCGCGACCCCAAAAAGGCGATCTTCTCCAGGTCCAAGGAGAGTCAGTGCGCCAAAAATGGCACGCGTGTTGTCGCTCGTTTGAACCGTAAACCAACAAAAGTGTGGCGCGAGTATCATGCCTCCCATTGCAAATTTGAGCTATTATGACATTTTCTTGATCTGAGAGATCACCTGTTGACCTAGACCCAAAAACCGCACGTTTTCCAGTGGCTAAGACCAAGTGTAATACGCCAGTGGTTACGGAAACCACTTACTTTCGTAACTTTGGAAACCATTTTGCTAAGAAAATTTCGAAATGCTTTCACATGGCCGCTGTGAAGTCATTACCGTGGTCTGGGAGGTCATCTGTCGACCTGAAACCAAAAACATTGTTCTCGTTGAGTAGCTGACGTGACGAGTAACACATTGTTTTTTTTGCGTTGCTCTACCTTTCTTTGTTCAAAAGTTAGCAGGGGGGTTGTTTCGGAACCCTTCCCCGCCCGGCGAAGATGTAACAATGGCCGCGCCGAGCGAGGGCTGAGGGAACGCAATGGAGATGTGCCAGAAGAATGAAAAGATACGCATGTTATTGCACATTTTACGGCGTCAGGCCTGGTCGAAAAGTTTAAACGCCTCATGACCCGGCCACTGTCACGATATTATTCTGTCCTAGAAGTCGTGAGAATCACTTTTCAGCTTCTCGAGCTGATACAATATCCCTGCGTAGGGCGATTTGCAATACGTTTGCAGCGAGATGCGTTTCAACGCAGACAGATTCTTTTTCATGATATCACCTCATAACGGGTGGGTGGATTGCTAATGACTCAAACAGTTGTCAAACAGGTGGGAAAATTCTTCCATTTTTTAGTGGTATTGGTATTGGTATTGGTAATATACGAATATACTAAAATTTAGTTTTGACTGACATCCCACCTTGAGCCACTGCTGTGCACCGACACAGCAAGGTACGAGAAGTCGCGTCCCTCCGGAGCGAGGCGACGCCCAGGTGACTCAACACTTACCCTGGTCAGCTTAGAATGCGACGCAAAACAAGGATAACCAGCATTCCAAATGGATCCCGGCACATGTCTGAGGCATGCCATGTTTGAAAACCGCAGCTATGTTTCAGAGATTGACGGAAAAACGCCTGGGGTTTCATGGTTTTGTGGACTTGCTTGTTGTTTTCAGAATATGGCTACATTGTTCACGTAAGGCTTTTGGAGACCTAGAATAGCCAGTTTGTGGGATTCAAAAGGTATGGCGCAAGAAAAACAGGACAGGCTAAAGCGCATCGCGGAAAAAGCGCGAGTTGTGTGTTGTCATCATACCGTGCGGGTTTTCTCTACGTTGATGAATGGGTAAGCATTACGCGGCCGACGCTACTTTTTGTTTGCACGTTTTTCCTTGAGAGGTCAGCAGAGCTTGACCTGTTTGCTGCCCACGATAACGGTGCGGGCATAAGTGCACGTCGGTCATACCGCCGCGAAATCAGACGGACCCGTCCTGGTGCACGATTCGTCAGATTCCCGGAATCACCGCCCGGATACGGCGAGCGGGCAGGGCGGCGGCGGCGGCAGCCCAGTGACCGGGTGCGCTGCGTAGTACGCTGCCCTACGACATCTCAATAACAAATACCGCGCCGACATCACTTAATCAGTGGGGCCGGCCTTGGAGGTGGCGGCGCAGCGACCGGGCTGTCGGTGCATGGCGTGCCGGGGGGACAGGTCGGAACTCGGCCTGTCCGCCGACACGGTATCTTCCTCTACACTCCGCAGTCGCCCTCTGTAACGAGGGACGGGCTTTGGCGACTCCATTAGCTCTATTTTAACCCGCGCACGACCGTCGGTCCGTCCCGAACACCGGCGACTGGGGGGGGGGGGCAGTTGACTGCCCCCCCTCTAACTCACGAACGGTTGGTCGCACGATAAAAAATAAGCATACCGTTGAAAAGCCTGTGACGAGTAGAGCTCGAAACTGGTCTCATTTCTAGTTTTAGATAATATGTAAGCCAATTTACGCCCTATATATGTTTTCTCATAGCTGACTGCATGAGACCGAGAAATGGCCTGAATCTCAATGGCTGTGACTAATAACGCATAGGTAAAGGCACTAGCGCACAAGTAAATGTCCGCGGATGCCGATACACGTCTAATTTCCCTAGATTTGTTCAATATATACGCCGAAACGTTGAGTTAAAGACACCGTAATTCTCCCGTCAGCCGTCAGTGTGCGCCGCTGCCGTATGCGGTAAATTGACGGGAACTAATTTTAGCGTTGCTTTGTTTTGCGAAAAAAGACGATCTATGTCAATTTTATTGATCTTTGTGGTTCTTGTGATGGTTTCTCATGCTTAAATTTTGGAAAAATTGATTAATCGCCAATCTACAAAGTTGGCGGAGCTTTATTCGCGAGAGCCTGTTTATTTCCAAAATATGCTCCTTTTTCAAACTTTTTGAGGTTCCTGGTATTAATTACGTCTGTGCAAGCTAGTTCTACCATTTTCTACCCATTCTGAGTAATTCATCGTCGATTTTGACGGTGGTACATTTTGGCCCATTACAGTTATTCGTGACCTGACCTCAGGTCAATGGCTGGAAGTCACTGATACTTTGCCCAATGACGGTAACTAGATGTTTGCTTCACTCCACACTAAAAATGTTCTGGAATGTTCCGTCAATTCCCGAAAAAACGGCGATATGCCTTAAAAGTGGGCTTGACCTTAGGTCAATGACCCGGAAAATTCCGAAAAATCTGAGACAGCAGATTTGTTGCATCTATCACGACCACTAATCCCTGAAAGTATTATTGAGATATCTTGTTTTGCGAAAAAGTTAGAGGGCGCTAAACTTTTTTTGACATAGGTCTGTTTGACCTGACCTAGGTCAGGAACCTGACGTGACCTGAGGTCAAAATTTTGACACGAGGCGTAAAATTGATCAAGCAAAAATTACACAAAGTTTCGTGACTCTGTGTTTGTTGGTTCTCTCGCAATCTCAGAAAAACCTCAGGGGGGCAGTCAACTGCCCCCCCCAGTCGGGGACGGGTTAAACGTATGCAGGCATGCCGTTAAAGAAGCGACGTCAAAAGTTTTGATGCTGTAGTGCTTTGCGTCTTAAATGATTTAGCTGAAATGCCTTTTTTGTGTGTGCTACGTTGCGAGAATGGACACATGCAATGATTTTCCGGTTCCTTTTCGTTCGACAGTTTCTGGTATTGAGCGTTTGTGGAAAGTGGTCAAAAGTGAGTTCTGGCCAGGTCTAACCAGCCCAAGCTTGAAGCCGGATCCGGAATGATGTGCTAATCGTAAAGACCGTTCTTGTTCTGGACACTGGTGGATGCAGAGGGAGGGATCGTGGCCATGACCCCCTTTCGTTGGAAGAGGAAGGTCAGCATGTCTAACATTGGCTTTAATACATTTTGAAATTCGAAAATGGCGAAACGAAGTGGTACAATGTGGGAAAAGATCAACGTTTGGGGCAAGCTAGGTTACGCGGGTGGAGATTTGACCCCATTAGCATATGGACTGGACTTGTCCTTGGCTCTGGAAATGCGAAACTTGCGGTTTATTCCTAAAGGAATGTTCTGCCCTATTGCGCTTTCATGCACATATTTCGCTGATCTAAGAAATGTTGGAGGCCGCTTTTTAGCCCCGCTTTTTCTGAAAACTGTCTACAACCATAAAAATGTAATTAGTCAAAAATTAAATTCTAATGTAACCCACCAATGGTAACGAAAATTGGGCCATCTGCTAACTTCCATTGGTCTGCTTCACTCATAACTGACCAAAGGACACGGATGAATAGGGCACAAAGGAAATTCTCCGGAAACCGTTCCAAAAATTCAGGAAATATCAAACTTCTGAGACTTCATGTATAATGTCAGGCTTCTAAGACTGCAAGATAGGTCTCTGCTGTCTCAGTTCAAAACGCGTGTTAAAGGCGGAATATTCTTTTAAACTCGAAAAAAATGGCGATGTAATGCACACTGAGGGGCACCACTTCAGGGGGATAATACGGTTCTTTGGCCGGGGAAGGGGAGAACCAGTGAAGGGGCGCTGCACCCCATGTTAAAAAGTTGGGGACACATTCCCATCCTTGTCGCCTCCCATGGTGGAGTAAACGTGCTGCTGGAAATAAGGCGTTTTTAGGGTAGGCAGCATCTTGCGACTGAATGATGCAGGCGCTTCAGAACATATTGATAAACGCATCAAAAGATCTTTCACAATGCCCGCGCCCCGTGGCACATGGTGTGATGACTTCTCCAGACACATCGACTATTTTGCTGCAGGTGCGCTTTCATATGACAAATGCGATTTAGACGAGCTCACTCGGGATCTCGGGAACTCGGGATCTGTGTGATTGGTTTTGCTAGCTCCACACGTATTATAATTAAATGTCATATGTCTGAGTGATAATAAAAATCTGAGGCGGTTCCAGGGTAACATAAAACGGGCGTGCCATTTCTTCTTACTCTGGGAAATTGTGACCTGATTTGCGGAATAAAACACAGCTACTACCATATAGTTATTACCCCCTCTTTTTCTGTTACCTGGACCCGCCTATAATTGTTAGCAATGTGTACATAATATAGCATGTGACAAATATGGAAAGGTGTTCTTGCCACACATAATCTAACGAGATTTGGAATGCATGACAAAATACTTCACCTTTTCCCCAAAAATATCCCTCTCATGTGCTCTGGTTACACCTTTGATTCTATTATTTGGAAATGCGCTGCGCTAATTATCTCAAAAAGCGAACTTTAAGCACGATACGAAATAGTATTCACATTATGTTTGGATATGACAGCCAATTACCAATAGTTGACCTTGAAGAAAGTTACTACGCCTCTTCTGGTAACTGGATCCGCCTATGGACAATTGTCATATGTGTATTATATGGCATGTAACACAGATGGAAAGGTTTCGCGAACACAGATAAGCTCGCCAGGTTCAAAACGCTTTGTGGAAAGAATTAACATTTCCCCAAAACGTGTACCTTTTTTATGTGCTCTGGATACTCTTATGAATTTTGAAAATCTAACTCTTCTTGACATATGTGATAGACCTGTCGACTGCTGGTAGAACAACATGAAGTAGAACAAAATCGATCATAAAGTGTGGTTAGAAAACGCGTATAAGTAAACTGCCATTTACACCATCATTTTTGCCCCCATCCCCCTTTTCAAAATTTCCAACATTTTTTGTTAGAAATGTAAATCTTGCTGAAGGCTATCGGACGCCGTTTTCCGCCAGGGAATCGGACCAGTCGTTTTCGATTGAGATCGAAATCGAGATCGGGGGTGCAAAATCTGCTTCCCCACCCTCCGCACAGAATCGTACATAACGGGCAGGAGTACGGAATGGGGCCAACATGAATGTTTTCATTCGTTTGGAAGTTTCACAATCGTTATCAACAACAGCATGCTATGATTATTTAAAAGGATGTAGAAAAGTCGAACGTATTAACATTCTGAGCATCTTACGAAATACGACTGTTTCTAAATGCCGGGGACTACGATACTGCAGTTATTCAATCCAATCCGAGTCCCCCAGCTATTTCACCGGTGTGGGCTCATGACCGCCGTCCGCTTCCAGTCGCGTAATGGTCGACTGCATCGAGCCAGTAAGCCTCTTTGAGGTGCTGAGACGTCTAATCCCAGTCTTTTGTTCACATTCCACGTCCACGTTAATCTCGTTTACCGTGGTGTCGCGACCAGCCAGCCGGTCCTAATAGTCTCAGCGAGCCGATTGCGCATGCGGAGAATGAAAGCCGCGTGCCGTCGCCGTGGCGTTGTGTCTGAGCTGGTTATGCAATCAGCGTGCCACTTGCTCCGTTTCCGAGCCGACCTATGGTCGATGCGACATGTTAACGAGCCGGCGGACGACACCATTCTGACTTCTGCATGACGTGGCCAGTCTGACGTCTGCAGCTCGTCGCGGTCGTAGACGTTTCCGATTTGGCGGGCTCGGACGCGGTCAGCGCTGTCGTCCATCTGACTTTTCTGCCCCCTCTGTGCTTGCGGAGCGGGCCGAATAGCTGCCTCGGCTGCCGAGGCGGAGCTACCGGACATTTGCCACGATCTGGAAAATATGGGTCCGGGATCCATATCCAGAGGCCAGGATCCAGGACTCTACACTATCCTGGATCCTATGTGCCAGTCTCGTCGAAAGATCCCTTCAGATCCTAGGTTATAAGTATACACTTCGTCGAAAGGTCTCTTCAGATCTCAGATTCTAAATCTAAGTTTGGCTGAAAGATCTGCTCAGACTCCACATCTCTGTTGTTCACTTTGTCCAAAGACTCAGAGTTCAGGAATCAGGATTCCGTTTTGTGAAGGAATTACTCCATATTGTAAATCCGACGTCTTGGTATGCTTTGAAGAGAGGTTATTAGGTGTACGGTACCCAGTTCTGCAGTGCCAGTGTAGGCAAATGCCACATACATGGGTAAATGAAATCTCCACAGCCATGGCAAAATCAGGCTTGAAGCACTTCTTTGATCATGGAGTGGGAAAAATACCCCAACTGCAACTTCATTCAAAGTCAGTAACACATCAGAAATGATCCTGAAGCGTGAGAATACACCCATGTTTCTTCCAAAAGCGTGCACATGGTCGCAGAGGTCCAGACACAGAGGTCGCACACGTCCATCTGCCACAGGTAAGACATCCACATCCACGGTCATAACAAATGCTTATCGGTATTTACACCTCGCACTTTACAATTCATTGTCGTCTAGGCCCATGCGGAACGTCATTTCCACCAGTTCGACTCAAAGGCAATGGTGCACTCAATGGTCATACATGAACGAAACTGAACCAAAGAATAGGGATAGGGATCATAGGGAGGGACATAGGGACATAGGGATCCATACCAGTAGTAAAATGAAGGTCTGTGCTGATATGAGCTTATATGACGAAACTTACCACTTATCACTGATCATTGTGGTTACGCGGATTAAAGGATGCGCGGATTAAAGGGTGCCAATGAGGAATGTCTCGGACTAGGCAACAACCTGTAGGTATCCACTCACAACTATACGTGCATAATCGTAGACGAAAGCTTGCTTACTAAAAAAAGAAAACGCTAGGTTAAATGTCGTAGATGCTTTACTCCAATGTCCACGGCAGGAACGTAACTTGTAAACAGGAGACGGCTGCTGCTATTAGACGATATGGGTGCCGCCATCTTTGTGGTTGGCATGCGGGTTTGCTTTCCGTAAAGCTTATGGGAAAATACATTTTAACGCACCGAAAGTTCATCAGCTATGACAAGTTTATTTTTCGTCCCAACCAAATCGAAAATTATAAACCAGTTGCTGATCAGCTAATACGATTAACACTGGTGTTGGTCACTCGAACTATTCCCACATAAATTTTTGGCGTTACAGGGTGGAAAATGGTCTTGCGGAGACTATTCTGCCTTCCCATTATTCACCTAGCTGATGCTCATGCTGTGTATGTATTTTAGTGAAACAGAAAAGCACCGTTTAAAAAGTCCTGGTATAATGACCTGCCCATTTGGTTGTGACACCATGATAACTGATCCTGACATGAATGAATGCCATATTATGTTTAATTCTCAAGCACAGATACTAAACAACATTACAGCAGACAGTTAATCTCATTACGCGCATTAGTTGGTTCAATACACCAGTCCGCTTTTGGCCACCAATAAAAGTCTGTTGTAGCGTTCATCACCCGTATTTAAGCTTGAATGTAAGGTATAGAAATGGGACTGTGCATGATTTGCATGTCAAAATTATATCAATCCTAATTACACAATGACAGGATGCGATGCTGGATGGCCTCATCGAAGTGGGAAAACGTTTGCCTTTTGCATCCCATTTGAACATCAACCTTCATTCCCCTGACTGCCACCATCCCCCGTGCCTTGACACAAGGTCGAGGTCAATGTCTGGTGCACGGGAACCCTTACCCACGTTTGACTGAAGGTCGGGGCCATGCCTTCATGCACGCCCGACTGGAGGGGGCGGGGGCGGTTGACCGCCTCCCTCTAACTCACGAACGGCTGGTCGCACGATAAAAACAAACACACTGATGGAAAGTTAGTGACGAGTGAAGCTCAATACTGGTCCCATTTTTAATTTGGATAATATGTAAGCCATTTTCGCCCTATATATGTTTTATCTTAGCCGCCTGCATGAGACCGAGAAACGGCCTGGATCTCAAGGCCTGTGACTAATGAAGTCTAGATAAAGGCACCAGCGGACAGGTAAAAGTCCGCAGATGACGATACACGTCTAATTTCTCTGATTTGTTGAATATGTACGCGGAAACGTTGAGTTAAAAACACGGCGGTTTTCGCACCGCTGCTGGGCGGGCGCCATACGCGAACGCGGCATGAAATTAACGGGAACTAATTTAAGCACTCTTATTTTCGCGAAAAAAATGCATTTCCAAGTGTTGTTTCTTGATCCTAATGGTTCTCGCGATGGTTTCTCGTGCTTAAAAGTTGGGAAAATTTAGTAGTTATCAATCTACACAACTGGTGAAGCTTTATTCGTAGGAGTCTGTTTATTTCCGGAACTTGCAAATTTTCGAAATTTTTTGAACTATTTGGTATTACTCGCAATTGCGCGAGCCAGTTCTGCCGTTTTCTAACCGATCAGAGTCATTCATCGCCGATTTTGATGGCAGTGCATTTTGGCTCATAACAGTTATTCGTGACCTGACCTCATGTCAATGGTCGGAGGTCAATAAAGCTTTGCTCATTGACGGGAACTGGATGTCTGGATCTCCCCAGACTGAAATTGCTTTAAAAAATCCCCTCAATTTTTGGAAAAACGACGACTTATGTTAAAAACGGGCTTGGCCTTATGTCAGTGACTCTAAGGTCAAGCCCGTTTTTAACATAAGTCGTCGTTTTTGACTCGGATTTGAATGACAATGACTTGAACATTTCCGAAAAATCAGAGATAGCAGATTTGTTGCATTAAGTTTTATTGTGATACCATGTTTTGCGAAAAAGCTACAGGACGCTAAACTTTTTGGGACATAGGTCCACTTGGCCTGACCTAGGTCAGACATCTTATTTGATCTGACGTCAAAAGTTTGGTACAAGATGTATAAGTGATCAAGCAAAAGGTACACAAAGTTTCGTGGCTCTGCGTTTGTTTCTTCTCTCGCAATCTCGGAAAAACCTCAGGGAGGGACGGTCAGCTGCTCCGCCCCCCCCCCCAGTCGGGGACGGCTTAAGGTATCTCGACCTCAAGGTGTCATGCCGTCGTGCTGTCAAGGTCCATCCAGCTAAGCAACCGAGATGGGTTGCTTAGTTGAGAGAGCGTCGGCCTCTCCATCCTGTCAAGACGGGGTCGAATCTCTTTTGCGAAGGATGTTTGGCCCTCGGGTCAGCAGAAAACTGCCGGAACTAGGCATCATACTCACCCACGAACGGTCGCATCTTATCCAGACTTATGCCTCATTACACTTCGGGGCAATCGATTCCGAATCAGACTCATGCTTTGCCGAATCGGTCGCATTTCCGGGTCAGCACCATTTTCCCATTCGGAATCAATTCCGATTCCCGCTCAAAATGAGATGAGCAAATTCCGAGATTGATTCGATTGTTGATTGCATCGATTGATTCGATTGAGATTGCATCGAACGAAGTTACTGGAACTGACTCCAGTCCTTGGTCCGTTTGGTCTTGGTCCGTAGACAACCGTTTCGTTCAACGCCGACGCTGATTCCGGCACTTGTGAATGAAATCGATTCCAACGCTGATTCTGTTCGGAACGGAATCATTGCTGGAGCCGATTCTGATTCTTGTGGAATCGAGCAAAAGTTTGATGTTGCAAACATTGCATTTACATTTACAGCTGCAAACATTTTTCCACGTGAAAGTACAAACCATGTCTTCAAAAAAATTCAACATCCTTAATGTTCAGTACATCGCAGAACTGTAAATGCTCTTTATCGTTTATAGATTCAATGAAAATGAATTGCCGCCATGTGTAAGCATACTTTTTCAAGACCGTCAACACATTTCTCATTTAACCAGATTTACCAACCTTTAAAAGCAATTTCTTGACAAAAACTAGACTCTTTACGATATCCTGTCGAGGCCCTGCACTGTGGAATGCAACAATAGCAAGGAATTCCACTCGAAGGGATACACCAATCCAAAAACATACTGAAAACATTTCTGGAAAAATATTTCATTGAGGCCTATGCATGATTTTGAACAAAAGGAATGAGGGCAGATACTCTGAGATGCTTACACCAACACTTGTCACCACTAAGCGCACGCACTAAGACATATAAACTGCAAACAACCCAGTTCATGGCCTGCTGGTTCTTAAAGCACACCCAGCAACAAACGTGAGCTTAGCTGGGTATGTCATGCTGAGCCAGCTCATGACTATGCCTGACTTGAATAAACTTCGCCCTGACAACTTGTATGAATGCAAAATTTCTGCTAACATCGGTAACGGTATTTTTGGCTCGGGGATGATGTAATTTGCAGTCAAATGCCGCCCGCGCATATGACAACTTTCAGCTTCTTCTTTTGTAATCTCAAGCGCACTAACATAAATATGCTTTGCAGTAGTTAAGTCGCATTTTTATGTTATTTTTATCTCCTAGGTGGGAGTGCGGTGATTATCTTTTTGTTTCGGTGTTAACGTACGGTGCTATTGTTGTTGATGGGTCTCACGACGGGGCACTCCTTGTTGCCTGTTTGTGGGTGACGATTGATAAAAAATGTTGTCATTGACGACATGTTAAATCTCCGGTACAAAAATCAGATTTTGCCTGGATTTTTCACCACCTGTTGCGGGTTTCAAGTCTGTTCGCCATTCAGCACGGGCTCTGATCCGAAGAATACCCATAAGAAATGTTTCAGACCAAATTTTTGAGGACCAATGAATAAAATGTAAAAAGCAATGACAGTTTCACCAAGGGCGGATGCATGCTACTAATCAGCGTAGAGCCGAAGAACTGCTGTTTCTCAGCTATCGCAAAATCGATATCGCAATTTCATCCTGAACGACGTGCAGCAAGCCATTGAAGCTGGGGCAGAGCTATGCGTCACGGGTGGAGTGCCGATGAATGACGGCCAGGAGTGGCATCTTACAGGTCCATGCACACTGAGGCTTTTGGCCGAGCATAGTTCTACTACTGTTCGTCAAAAACCCGAGACAGGCGCTGCTTTGTATATTGCAAGACCTTAATGATGTTAACAGCCTGTCATGTGAATGGCTCGACAGTGTTTGGATATTTAGGATACAGCGCTTTAGAAGGGTCAAAACAGTCATATACAAAGCATCACGTTCATGCGCAACCTTGGTGCTCTGTTAGACTTGAGAGATATTTAACACGCAGTTTACATGCAATGGGCGCACAGCGTAGAAATATGAAGGGGCAGAGAGCAGCACATCGTTTTTCATTCACGTTTACATCCATTTTTAACGTTGCCCATGCGATGTTGAAGGAAATAACTACATGTTTACGCATTCATATTTTCAGGTTTCTTTATGTGATTTCGACTTTTCGGATAACATTGAAGGTCGATCTCGATAAAAAATCAGACCATATATTTCGGACGATTTCTCTCGTCCTTGGACACTGTGTCCAAGGACGAGCGAAATCGTTCGAAATATATGGTCTGATTTTTTGTCGAGATCGATCTTCAGTGTTCTCCGAAAAGTCGAAATCACAGGGAAATAACTATTTGGAAACATTCAGATCTCTTTTCAGCGTGTCTCCATGCAGGCTACACCGAGGCCGTAGACACGGCTTGCACTGTCCATGAATACGTGTAAAGTTTACTCGAAGCTATGACGGGCCCTGTTGACAGACCGAGTTTTAACTCGGATTTACAATTCGTTGGATGTTTTATATCCTTTGTTTTATCCAATGAAACACTTCTCGTAAAACGCCGGAAAGTCTTCATCGTCGATGTCAAGGCATCCCGAGCTTTCAGACGCTTAGAAACTAACGCTTAGTCTTTTACTTTCTATGTTTTCATCCGAGCGTTGAAGTTTGTACCTAAGTTTGCTTATTCTGGTCGTAATATCAAGGAAGTCTGATGACACTCCGGATGCGGATGTAGTCTTTTGATCTCCAGTTCTGCGCAAAGTTATACAAACCAATGTTTTCAAATGAAGTGCAGCGTAGCAGTCTAATAAAATATGGCACGCCTGGCATGATCTCTAAAATAAACTTGAATACGCAAGCTCCAGTTGCACGAATGAAATCGTAGTTACTTGCTTAAGGCAACTCAGTTACTTAAATGAGTTCGGCGACTGCAAAACGCAATTGTTTTACGATAACCGCGAAAAATGATGTGCATGCAGCTCGGACACGGGAATATGAACCGCACTGAAATAACACTATAATGTGTGCGAGGAAAGTGCTTGAAAGTACTAAACTAAGTACTTAAAAACTTACGTTGTCAGTTGACCAGGATAGCGGCGCTCGTCTGTCGGCGTTCCGTCTCCTCTGTGACGGCCTGGCTGGTCTGTCCGCAGCGGCGCTGAATTCCCAGACCAGGCCGCCGGACCGGCCTGGTGGTCCGCTGTCGCTCGCCCCGTGTCCGTCCGGCCACGGCGTGTTCTCGGGAACACGGCGTGTTCCCGGACAGAACGGAGCGGTCTTGGCCAGAGCTGCCTTCCGCTCGCCACCGCCAGGTCTGATGCCAACACGGGCGCCGACATCTACAGCGCAATGGGGTCATCCCCCTGCTAGCACAATGCTTGTGCTGCGATGACTTGCCGGTTTTGTGAATATCAAATGCAGATTCATGGTTTCTTTTACGCAGGCGAAAAATCTGAGGTCGTGGCAAAGCAAAATTTGTTCGATTGCGACCCGGCGGGATATCACCACCACATCTCTGCGCTGTCTCGTCCTCTCACGTAGATATCAGCGGCTGGCCCTGTCTCGTCTCCTCACGCAGAGATCAGCGACTATCCCTGCCTCGTCTCCTCACGCGGAGATCAGCGACTATCCCTGTCTCGTCCTCTCACGCAGATATCAGCGGCTGGCCCTGTCTCGTCTCCTCACGCAGAGATCAGCGACTATCCCTGTCTCGTCCTCTCACGCAGAGGCCAGCGGCTGGCCCTGTCTCGTCTCCTCACGCAGAGATCAGCGACTATCCCTGTCTCGTCTTCTCACGCAGAGGCCAGCGGCTGGCCCTGTCTCGTCTCCTCACGCAGAGATCAGCGACTATCCCTGTCTCGTCCTCTCACGCAGAGATTAGTGGCTATCCCTGTCTCGTCCTCTCACGCAGAGGTCGATGGCTGTCTCTGCATCGTCTCCTCACGCAGAGATCAGCGGTTGGCCCTGTCTCGTCCCCTCACGCAGAGATCAGCGGTTGGCCCTGTCTCGTCCCCTCACGCAGAGGCCAGCGGTTGGCCCTGTTTCGTCCCCTCACGCAGGAGTGATCGGCGGCGGCGGCCGCGCGCAGGCGACGTTACCCCTCGCCCGGCGCCGGCCCCAGACGGTGATGCTAAAAGGGGAGGAAAGGGGGTGGAGGTACCGCCTCCTTCCGCCCGACACCGGCTAGACAAGTGACGCACCGGACCTTCGTCAGTCTCACGTCTGCACGCGTGACCTCAGGGCACAGTGTGGCCCGGCCTAACCACCTTGAAACGTTCAGATAGGTCGCTTATCGTCCGGTCTTTTTGCGTCGGCGTCTGGCCGGCAGCCGATAACATACTGATAGCGAGGAGAGCGAAGGAAGGGCCAGGTAGCACGCTTCTCCCAATCTAGAATACCGATGCAGGAGAAGTGTGATACATTTCTGCCGATTGGTCGGCAAGCATGGAGGAGAACATGCATCCCGGGACTTTCCAGATAACTAACTAAATAAGCATCGCATCCCTCATTCGCTGGCCTTTCGATGCACAAACAAACGATATAAGCTGTTTCCCTGATGTTCCATTTCGCCGGATGAGATGATAATGTCAACAGAACACAGAATGCTCCGAAAGATAGTACATGTTTGTGTCACATGTCTTAGATCATTGCAGCAGGGCGATAAAGCGCCCCGTTTATAGCTTTGTTAATATAGCTTAGTTTGGTGTCCGGGACCAAGATGTCATATCAACATCGAAAACCGGGGGGAGGGGCGGAATTTTTCATAAGGTTCTTGGGTTTAGTGCACTCCCAGTTGTACTTCATTTGTGAGAGTCATGACTGAACTGCAAGCGAAGCCCCATTACACGAGATTACCTGATGGGGAAATATTTCGGTTCCATGTTCATGGTGGTCATGAAGTGCTATTGTCAGTTACCACATCTGGTCACCTGATGGGGAAATATTTCGGTTCCATGTTCATGGTGGTCATGAAGTGCTATTGTCAGTTACCACATCTGGTCGCAAGGAGATTTAATGCACATGTCAGTGCTCAATAGAAAAACTACGTTTTCGTGTTAAGTGTCATATTGGACGAGGCGACGTTGCGCTGAAGAATCCAGTTATGGAAAGAAAACATAGGTACATAGTCAGGGACGTAGCCAAGGGAAGGCCATGCCCCTCCCCGGCCAAGCGGTCTGCACTAGATATTAAGCAATTTCACAGGAGCACGGAATAGCGATCACATAGGTATATGCTGCAAAAGCAAACGTTATATGTTTTTCCTGTGCGCTAAATATGTGGCCAGTTACATAAAATTGCTGCTTTTCCCTATGAATTCTGTCACATGCCAGTGGGATGTGACGAAATTTGGCACTGTTCCCCCTCCCCCTGAGGAAGATCCTGGCTACGTGCCTGTATGTAGTCAACCCGGCTAGCTAGTAAGAGTAACATATATCAACCATACACATCTATTCCACATATACGCACACACGTGCGCTCGCGCGTGCGCGCGCACGCACGCAGCGAACAGAACGCTCCTTTTGTTGTTGTCATGTGGACGTTTACATTGTGTGGCATGGTCAGCGTCTATAGAACCGCACTGTGGTGCACACCTAATTCGGCCGCCCAACTGGACCCGAACTTAAAGTACTTTAATTTACGTGTGGAACAATGCAGGCTTGAGGGATTGTTATGTACCGCGTAGGCTACGGCGTGACCACCTCCTGGTCTTGAAGCATTTTCTTTTTTATGTTGACGCAACTTTATTTCGTCTTTTATCCTCAGCTTAGTCCATGTGATTTTCGTTTGTTGGGGGTAATACCGAAGTATAAGGTAAATTCTGTATAAAACAGACATATATTTCGCACGACCTGGCTCGTCCTTGGCCACAGTACAAGGTCACAGACAGGTAAAATACAAGTACTTCGGTGATGTTCGAAAAAGGGAAAATTCCTGCTTGCGATAAATCCCGCCGGTTCCCTAGAATCGCACCCTGATGGTCGGGTCGTGTCGACACATGGTCGACACGACCCGGCGTGCTGCCTCCGAGCCGGAGCCCGACGTCACGAAACAACAGGGACGCGACAGAATATGGCCGGTGTCACTAGGTATGCGCACGTCACGAGGATCGTGGAGTCTGCTTTGGAATCGACAGTTTCGCATCGTCGGCCGTAGCCCTCCACAATAGATGTCAAGTGTCTCTCAACGTCCCTGGTTCTCAGCTGCATCAGCGTAAACGTTAGAGGCGTGCCCGTCCCTGGTGGCGGCTGCCTTCGTGAGTGGGTGGAATGCGGGATGACGCCGCAACATCAGAGGAATGCGTTCCCGAAGCCGCGGCTCACAAACCTCACGCTGCTGAGAGATTGCGACCTTTACAGCTCTGACCACCTACGCCGGCCCAGCGCCTCGCCCGGCGTGTCAACGGCCTTGGACGGACGCGAGCGTCCGTGGCTGAACTGTGACGCGCTGGGACTATCCTCTGGCTAACTTCTTTTTGGTGGCTCAGAAGCGTGGCTTCAAACTATGGCAATGAGAGGTGCCAGACATCAAAGACGTACGTGCCACAGTGTCGTCTGCATTGCGCTCTGCGATTTTTGTGGATCCAAATCGCATCAACTCGAGCTTCCGGAGGCACGGAAGGACTGGTTTTTACGCTTGACGACATTTCAGCGGCTGAAATTAACAGACGTTTAAATCTGCTCGCGTGCGGAGCAATGCTTTTCACACGGCTGCCCTCTTGTCTCAATCGTCACTGGCGAGCCGCTGACGTCACCAGCTATATCTGGCTCCTTTCAAATGCCATCTGGCCGGCGGTCGGCTGCCCCGACAAGGAGTGGGTCGCAGGCAACTCGCGTGACCTGCAGATCTCCCTCCTGTAACGTCGAGGGTGTGTGGCCGGGAAACCAGCAAAGCCAGGCAGGGGGACTCTGTCCTTTCTGTCCAGATCTGGGACGAACCTGGTCTACCCAATCGCCAAACGGAGTAGACGAGGATCAGTTTCTATGAATTCTTGATCGGCAAGTTAAAATTGCTCAGAGAACGAGAGCGGAAACCTTCAGGTGCGAAAATACAGCACTGGCGTGAGTTATACAGCTATTTGACCTGGTGTGAACACCAAAAAAAGACTAAATCTAATTTACTATTCGTCGAAATGAAATTTGTATTTCACACACTCGCGAGGCTCATGCACTTCACTGAAATGAGGATGGCAGTTAGCATCCATCAAAGCAACATCAAGGCATATCTGTACCGACGTCACAATGTCACTTCGCGTGTCCCGATTACCAATAAACTGTACAAAAGTGTTTGGAGCTGGAGTAAATAACCGGGACCCAAGGGCGGATCTTCTTTCAGCGGTTGCCATTGGTTACCCGCCGTTCGTTAGCATGATCGATTTCACGTCATCGAGGAATTAGGATTTTACTCAGGTTTGCAAAAACCTGTAACACAGTAATATAGCCTGGCATTAGGGACGGAGCCAGAGGGTGAGGAGGCTGTGGCCTTCCTTAAGGTTGTAAATTTAACGTCTCTTTGCGATCAGAATGAAAAGTAAATTCAAATGCTCGGAACCTGAAAATAAATTGACCTGAAATCCGATGAATATTCATTTTTAATGGGTGTCAGATTTGTCCCGGCTCCTTCTTGGCGAATCCGGACTACGCCGCTGTCTGGCGTTCGTGGTTTGTGCCCATCGTTTTATCACGTATGTCGCTACACACACACACACAAACGCACACATGTATACACATACTTGTATATCTCTGTGTGTGTATGTATGATTGGGGCTTTAGGGCTCTCCGACTACGTGGTCATATGGCGACCGAATAGGTGGCTTGGCATGATAGGTATCTGGGACTCTTGTGAAAAGAAACTGATCCGGAAGAAGCATAATGCATGTTGCTGTGACTGTAGTTTCAGCTGGAGTTTTTCGACACGTGCTAGAAAACAATGTTTTCAGTGGTCAGCCCCCTCGTATCAAAGATGACTCTCGTCGGAATGCAATAAAAAACGGTAGCTTAGAGATGCATACTCTTGGGCATCTCCGGCATTGCAAAAGCGCAGAAAATGACGTCAACAGACTGGCCTATTTGATTTCTAAAACAATACATATGTATTATTTTGATGTCCTCTATTCTGACGTCACTTTTATGCGCTTTTGCACTGCCAGACACATTGCTAGTCCAACAGCATGCATCTCTAGGGCCCCGTTTTTGCATTACATCCCCACGAAAATCATCTCTGAGATGAGGGAGCTGACCAATGAAAACATCGTTTTCAAGCCAAAGCCCCAGCCACACATACACACAAACACACACAGAAAGGCACTTGTTCGTGGGTAGTATTCCATGGGTAACGGACAATCAAAGTCATCTCAGCTTGAAGTTGCTCACGGTGTCATATAGCGCACGAAACTGCGCCACGAGTTTTGCGTCACCCTCAGCCAGCTTCCCGTTTTCTCTTCGCGTTCACGGGCGTGCTTAACATTCATTGAAGAGCACTGCAAACCCATTTTGTTCTTTTTCTGCTTCCGTGTTAGGACACCAAATATGTCAAGATTTCTGGGAAACGGTACACCTTTGACTGAGATTCTCGTCCACTTTTGCGTTCTTTTTCTAACGGTTCACCAAGAAAGAAAAATTCCGGAACTAAATCTCCCTCAGATTGGTTCTACTCACTTGTATGACGTGCGAACACGGAGTGTTTGCACGTCATGCAAATCTCGTCTTCTCAGGACTTCCCTGCAGAACATTTGCTGATTTGGTATCGTACGAATAACGTCTGTGTTTATTTACTAAACCACAGCACCGCACTCAGGATCGTGAACGTCCAGGCTAGATGTTAGACATCTGTGCGGCCGTGTTAGATAAGCATCAAGTCAAAACCTGTCGCCAAAATAAGTCCGGATTCAGACTCCGTCATCGCACACAAGGAAATGTTCGGATTTCGCGATTGACAGTTTACTCCAGATGGCGTGTTTTCGTTTCCTGTGTTCCATCACGTCCATTCATCCGTTCCAACACTGCTTTTTAACCGACGTTTTTTTAGGTCGTCCGCTTGTTCCGACACGTCACACGCCGACCTTAGGGCGATCATCCCGATCGTTCTGGGAAGGGAAAACCACTTCGGAAATGACAGGTGCTGGGATCGATCCCAGCAGCTGAAGATACCACATGAAATGCAACGGACTGCGTGAATTTCGCCTCTTCAGGCACCGCTCTGTTGGTGTCTGGAGTACAGAGCAGTACAATGCACATCCAAATGGAAAAAATGCCGCAGCTCGGTAATCCTGACCCATGCCCCTGTAGGGGCATGTGTCAGGGCCTCTGACGACCCTGAATTAGCCTCTGTTTATACCTTGTTGTGATTTATCAAAAGGCTCCGCTTTCACGAAAGGAGATGGAAAACACCATTGAACATGATTCTATGACATCCTATGACATGATATGGCATGACATAATCCTAGCCACAAAAGGCAGACAATGGAACCAAGTGACATTTACAAATGGTTCAACATAGATTCTGGCTCTACAGCTGTGTGCGGAGACTGCGCGGTCATTACGCTGTCTCTGCCGCAGACGACGGATTGGTCTGGGACTGCGTCCCCCCAGCCCAGCCATTATCAGGCGCAGTTTGTACAGACTACCGGCGGAAGATGTCGTCACAAACATTCGCATTATGGACACCTTCACTTCAAGATGCATAAACAGTTCTTGACTGTCTTGCTTTCATATGTACTACATATGTGCACCTCCTTTCAACCTGGGTTATTACGGCTACGGAAAATAAAACAGCATGAAAGAAAATAAAATCTGAACCTCTCAACACGACGGAGGTGATGTCAGGAGTCAGGACCGAGCACGGGATAGATGATGGGCGTATGACAGCAAGTGCCCAGATGACGGACCGTCACAGAGGTTCGACACGTCGCGTGTGCAGATGTCACCGTCATAGGTGCAACCGTCTGTGTTGCGTGACTGGCTTCAAACGGATGAACACAGACAGACAGATACAGGTACGCTGCTAATTTACTTGTTTAGATAACCACCGGTTTTCAAGATTGTGTTATGCCATGTCATCGTCATGGGCCATGTCTGTCACCGTCATCGTCACTTCATTTCAAGTCCAGATGCCAAACGAGGCTCAGTTGAGAAGACACTAGAAGATACCACACACAAGGCATACTCCGAACCACCGAATCGAGTTTCGCGTTTTTTGATATACATATATACATATATATATATATATATATATATATATATATATATATATATATACATATATATATATATATATATCGTATACACATTATAACATATTTGTGTTCTATATATATATGTGTATATATATTCGTATATGTGCTTGCGTGCACGCATGCGTCCGCGCGGTTGTGTGTACGCGCGCGCGCACTTTGTGTGTGTGTGTGTCACATCCAAAGCAAAGCTCTACCAGGTCGGATGCACCTTAAACGCAACATCTGCTGTAATTACAAATGACGTCTGTTTGGACCCGGGTGAGTCCGAAAGGATTCCCTTCCTTTCATTTCTAATAACAGGAAAATATTATGTCCATGTGTATGTGTATTATATCATGCGAATCCACAGCTCATGGAGAACACAAGGAAATGAACTGGCATACACGTCGAGGCATTTGCAAGTTTCATGTGCTAGGTACACGACACGCTCCAGTTGGCAGCCCTTTCGCTCGCCGCTCAGAGCCGCGCGCCTCTTCACCTCCTCCATCACCTGGGCGCACGTGTCTGCCGGCATCCTTTTGACCTCGTGCTGCACTGCCTGCCTGAGTTCTTCGAGGCTCTTGCGACACCCCTGGTACACTTTGCGCCTCAGGTAGCCCCACAGGAAGAAGTCCAGAGGTGTTAATTCTGGAGAATGGGCCGGCCAGGCGTGTTGCGCCTTGCGACTGATGAAGCGCTCCCCGAAGTGCTGTTCCAGTCACTCAGGCGCCGTATTGGACGTATGGGGTGTGGCTCCATCTTCCTGGAATCACATGGTGTTCTGGGAGGCTCCGTAGTGCTTGCAGGCGCTGTTCCAGAAGCGATTAGGCATCCTGACGTAACGTTCTTCGGTGATGGTGACGGTGGAGCCGCTGCAGTTCTTAAATCAGAAGGGACCAATGATCCTTTGAGCTGAAGGCGCACCTGGCAGTAACCTTTCTGAGTCCAGGGGCTTTTCCATTACTGTGCGGGAGATGATGTTTGCCCAGATCCTGTAATTTTGGCTGTTTACACCCCAACCAGCAGAAAATGGGCCTCGTCACTCGACCCAATGTTGTCGATGAAGTCGCCGTCAGCAGTGCACCTGCGACAGAACCAGCTTGCGAAAGTAACTCTTTGAGTCTTGTCGCCTTCAGGCAATGTTAAATGGACCGATACTTTGTATCGCGTTAGTCCAAGTTTTTTTTGCGGGGGGGGGTTCTTCGCACGTGCTGCAACTGGCGTCAACTTGGGTGGCGGCTTTCCCGATTGACTTCGTGGGATTTCCAGGATGGCTGCGACCTTTCCATTGTCTTCTGCAGAGCGTTTTGCACGTTTTCGTTCACTTTGTCCTCGACTGAGGTTCTCAACGTTACCCTTCAGGCAAAAATTGTTTCGAAAGTAATCTGATACTCTTGGGATTGGATGCGTAGCGGACACCGAGTTGCCCTTATTGATCCTGTTTTGTAATAAAGTTGTAAGACTTTAACTTTTCTTCCTTGCTGAACGGGTGCATTTCGCGGAATGAGCAACACCACATCACGCAGTTTCCTATTGCACGTGCATCCCAAAAATATCATTCACTTCATGTTGGCTGACTTTTGTTCCTACAGTGCCCTAAACAAAAGTACGGAATCCTTCCGGACCCATCCCGGAAGGTGACACTTATCGAGTCCAGGCACAAAAATCACACTGGCGACCTGCTGAACAGGGCTGAAGTTTCATGAAAAGCATAGTGGAGGTGGGGGGATTCATGGATGGATTCGGAAACTAGACTTGAATCGATTATGGGAAAAATTTCTAGTTTTTCCCGTTCGTTTTTTGCCTAAACGATTCCCCGACTTTGTTTATTAATGACGTTGCTGTAGTTTAAGGTAAATACTTTAAAACTTAGATACTGATATATTTTGTCGAAACTGTCCTTTCGCGTTTTCCTGTCAGCAGTTTCGAAAATGGTATACTTCATTCATTCATAACCCTGTTACTAAAATGCCGACCAAACTATGAACTTCCAACCACGTGCATAAGACCACCATGGGGCTGTGATCCAGGACCAAGACCAAGATCCTCCGGGATCCTCCGAATTCCGGAGGTACACAACCCGTGATGGTCTGCTGTCGGTTGTCACTAATTTTTTTAGCGATGCTCTGTACCGGCTATACCATTGACATGGCACTAACTAGTTTTTGTCATCTCTGGCTCAGACGATAGACATAGATAGGCAGTGAATGCCACTCCTTGCAAAGCCGCAGAGATTGCATCAGAAGAGCATGCTAAGAACGGTAGATAGCACGTGTAGGCAAAGATGACATGCATATGAATGTAGCATGTGCACAAGTACAAGTTGCACAAGCTACACAAAAAACGTGCTTAGGTGCCACGGGGATTTCTTGATGTCTGTTGCTCTCATAAATTGAAAACGTTTCTCTCAAATGACAGTCCCATGTTTTCTGGAACTGGAGATCGATGCGATCCCCAGAAAACCCTTTTCTACCCGTGCAATGTTTTATACGTATCCTTGCTGGTTATCACTGCTGGTTGGTTTCGGCCAGCAGCACTGATTGCACAATTGCGCGTCCACTGAGGCGCTTGCAGGCGGGTTGGTCGGAGATGGCCGTACCGGGCGCGCCACTGCTGCACCCCACCAGACGCGCCCCTGCTGCACCCCACCAGACACAAGCCAGATTAGGACGAATGAATCCCACATTGGCCAGACACACGGCGACGGCCACTGCGACGTCACCAGCAGGTTGCCAACTCTAGTTTTTCCCAAGCTTTTGCCTCTTTAAAATAGTTGCTAAATTGACCACACACCTTGAAACCCATTTGAAACTCATTCATGTTTGCTCAGACGTGCTATCTGCCACGCTTATCATGCTCTGCTGATACAATCTCTGCGGCTTTACAAGGAGTGGCACTCACTGCCTATGCATGTCTAACGTATGAGCCAGAGACGGCAAAAACCAGTTCGTGCCATGTCAGTGGCATTAAACGGTGCCATGTTCTGCCGGTTCTGAACGCTCTCCGTCCCGTGTTCACCCTGGCGCAGAACCAGAGCTCAAGACACTGTCCTATACTTATCTTGAACGATCTCTGTCCTGTGCTCACACTGGTACGGAATCGGAGCTCGAGAAACTCTCCTGTACCGATTTTCAACTGTCTCCGTCCGGCATCAACGGCGATGAAACAAACAGACGCGCTCCAACAAATAGCAGACGCGGGCGGTCACTACCGACGCTCACACGTGGCACGGACTCTCATAGCACTACGGCCGGCCGCCATTTATTGTCCACGCCCATCTCATAGCGCCCCGCACGTCCGTCGTTGATGTCCCGCATCCACGTCACCTGTCACGGTCACCGCGCCAGCAGCACCACCACCATCAGCGTCCAGATCGCGATTACCAGAGCTCGCGCGGCACCGCTGGCGCCACCCGACAGGTCCCGCTCTGTCCTACTGGCCGGCTCCGTCGCCGCCTGCAGCGTCAGCTACCGCAGGCCGTGCTACTGCGTCTCGCGCACCGCCTCTGTGAACTCCGTCCCGTGAGGAGGACATAAGACGCATACGCGCCGAAGCAGAAGTCCGTGGCTCAGCACTGCTGGCACATGCCTGCGATGATGTCGCGCGTCATGTGGCGGCGCGGCCGCGTCACACCGTGTTGACGGGCCGGCCGGAGCTCGGTCGGGGCGGGTAGTCGGCCCGCCCGCGGGCTGGACAGCCGAACGCCCTGTTGCACGGGCGCGGAGCAGATGTGGTTTGGTTTGACTGGTGCTGCCATGCGTTGATACAACTTGAGGCTGAGGTTGGTGGGTGTTAAAGGTACAATCATTTTACTGTACTTAGCTCATGGTCATCAATACCTCTATGTCGAACAACCATTCCTCAAATAAGGACATTGTAATTGCGCCAGCTTGTTTCTTTCTCCTCCGGTCTGTTTTGTTTTGCTTTTAAAAAATCATCCACAGCCTAGAGAACTAAATAGTTTCAGCGCGAACGATTGCACAAATTCACCTTTCTTATATCTATAAAACAAGCGTGTTGAACTGACCCAAGACATTAAGAAGTCGTTCCACATTCTCACGTGGACTATGTTCAGCCGACACTGCATGCCTTCTGATCAGAAATCTGCCACGTTCATTAATTTACGTCACAACGACATGTTGTTCCCATGCAAGTATTCAGACACACAAGAAAGTATCCAGAAGTCAGGACTGGATCCGATTGTAGTACGACTCCCCCTTTATCCCTCCAGGCGAAAATCCTCACCCATAAATGTACCTGTTTTAACACGCGCACTGGAAGGGGGGTACTTGTGCCCCCCGCCCGTTTTTCTTCAAGATCTCGAAAACGCATCGGAGTTGGTGACTGCAACTCGCGACATTTATGGTAATTGAATAACTCGTCGACTGACGCAGAAAAATCGGAAATCGACCGGAAATTTTTTGAAGTTTCAGGCATTTAACGCCAAGCAAACATAGCGAAAATAACGATTGTCGCTGACAAATGGGAACTTTGTGAAAGGACTAGCGTTCTACCTAAGATTACCGTTTGAACACAATCAGGCGACGTCATTCGGGCGCAAGTGATGGATGAACCAAGACCAAAACCAGGATTAATAAGGGCCAACGTCATCAAAGGTCAAGGTCAACCAGGTTGAGATCTGATCCAGACTTACTTTGCAACATGCCGGTTTGTATGAAATGTGCATTCAACGACCCCAATAACAACATCTGTGTGCACTCTGATACGCTTACATATACCAGGGTCAGTCAAGGTCAAGGTCATCAAAGGTCAAGGTCAAATACTTTGTGATTTGGTCCAGATTTGCTTTGTGACATGTCGATTTATATGAAATACACATTCAAAGACCCTACTAAAAACACGGGTGCGCACATGGATACGCTTGTATATACCAGGGTCATTTCGGGCCAAGGTCATCAAAGATCCAGGGCAACTGTTTTGTGACCCGGCCCAGATTTGCTATGTAATAAGCCGATTCGTACGAAATATGCATTCATAGACCCTACTAATAACACGTTTGGCACATTGATACTCATATGTATTTGCATATATATATACATATAGTATATAATTTTTACATTTTGTGGCGCTCAAAGCATGCTTTGGGTTCATTATAACGAAACAACTTTAGTGCAGACATTTGACACACGACAGACAAAACTTACTTTGGTTGAAAAACTTCATCCAAGTTCAATGACCTCGCTTCACTTCTTTTGACCTTGCGGAGGTTCGTAAACGCTAGAAGTGTTCAAATGTACCGATATTGACTACCTTCACTGTAAATACGCCAAAAGATGCGTGTAGCGCCCTTATTTACATTCAAGCTATCCGATGTTGCTCGAAATCTTGTCTGCAAAAGATGAAAAAGTGACGCCATAGGTCAATGACCTGACATGACCTCGACCCGAAATCCTCAGTCAAGACGCCAAATGAATGGAAATGGTCGTATTCTACGTTTTAATGCTCAAACAATCACTCTTTTCTCGTTTCGCTTAAAAAGTCGTGTGGAATGGCCTGTACAGGCCGAGAAAGTGTCCAAAGTTGACCTTTTCGACATCATTTGACCTTGAAGATATTGACCTAGGATCATGAAAATCTACGTTAGTCTTATTATTCATGTTACTCCTTTTTTACAAAACAAAATTTAGTCGCTCAGAGCACGGATGGAAAATTCAAGCGTGACACACGACTTGATTTGCCTGTGGAGGCTCGGCAATTCTTCGCGAATCAGAATGACTTCCAGGATGTGCAGGCACCTCTTGCTTGACTCAGACCTTCAAGTTCTCGCGCTGTCCGTGAGGTTCGTTTGAGTTGCTCATAGTTCATGCTGCTGGGGTGCGTGTTATTCGGGTTCTGAAGGATGTGCGTGCTGTTTCGGGGATCAAGCTTGGTTGATTGATCCGTGTTCGTCACGTTACTACAGTAAGGATGTTCTGGAGGACTCTGGTCGACTTTATGGAAGGTGATATTTGGTTGTTAGAATAGCTGCTGTTTGGCCGCCGTCGGGAGCTCCTGGAGGTGTCGACTTTTTGGGAACCACTTTTTGTGGTTCACACTTCGTATCTCATGTCCTTTATTCACGGGTGAAGCAGTGTTGCTTTAATTTTTGGCACGTATTTTGTCAGCACGTAACTGTCACATTTCTGGACTTTATTTATTATAACTGTTCTTAAGAATGAATATGGTCTAAGGGTGGTGTCATCCTTTTATCGGCCATGGCAGGCGAATACCACTGACGTCGCATTTCTAGACACTCCTGGCGCAGTTCTTGCAGCGCCATTCAAGCCACACTTTACCGCAGTTGTGTACTGTTTCGTGGCTACTCCATTCGACGGTCTTCATATCATTCTCATCCTGCTGCTTCAACACATGTATTATTGGCTTCACCTTGTTTTCGCGTCCTCCAGTCGATAGGTGTGGGGCAACCAAAACAGACGACAGTACGATCAAAGGCCGCATCTAACAGGTGCCACAAAAACACTGCACCATGGATGGAGTTCCACAAAGACACGGCACACATGTACCAATGCGCACTTGTATCAGCTGGCGGCCGAAACAGGTCCTGTCTAGGTATTTATTGACATTAGGAGGCAAGAACAGGGTTTGTTCCATGGCTACCTGCACAGCAAGCCATGGGAAGACTCCTGGTTGCCAACCTCCTTCTGGTTCCTCGGACTCTCAAAGGGTTTGGGAACTGTTGGGTTTGGTCAAGTCTTGAAGATTCTTTCCAAAAGATATGTTTAGTAGGGGTGCCTTGCAAACCATGTAATAATGACCTTAGATCGCTCACGGAATTTGAGGAAATAACATCAGTGGAAAGTGCAAATCGACATTGATTTGCATGGCACCATCTGACACGCAATACAGGATGAACGGTGAAAGTTCGGCACAAGTGGCTTTTGGCCTGTTTGTGAATCGATGATTATTCTGTCCTGTGTTCGTTGTTAAATCAAACAATCGGTCTGTTCAGAAAATACGACGGCATTTCCGTTGCATTTTACTAATAAATGCAGTGGCAGTTTAGGTCTGTGAATATCAGTAACGTCACAGGCCTACGTCACGGAACGGTCAAATCGCCGGATGACTGCACCTGGTATATAGTGCCTTGGGTGTAGTCACGGTGTACCTGTCGACCACAAACTAACAATCCAAGCGATAGAAAAAAACTCCAAAAAGCTCACAATCACACCATATGCCGTGGCCTTTAATAACATCTCCACTAAAATACATCCTGAAAACGCACAAGAAGATATATATATATATATATATATATATATATATATATATATATATATATACTGTACTGTATTCTTGCATATATACGTATTGTATTCTTACATATATATATATATATATATATATATATATATATATATATATATATATATATATATATATATATATATATATATATATATATATATATATATATATATATATATATAGGCACCGTGATGGGCGTCTCCACCACCCATCAACACGGTGGCCAGTTGAAGGCGTTATGCGTGACGTCACTCTATGACGTCACAGCAGTGGCGTCGCCAGGCGTGATTCGCCGTAAGCGCCAATATCCGGGCAGCGCGGCCGGGTCGCGGCCGGCCGCCGCCGTCGCTGCAATGAGCGCTCATGGGTACAGATGGCCGTTTGATGGGCTAATGCAGAGCTGCGTGTTGGCGGCGGTCCGTCGGCCGAGTCGGACGGCGGCGACTGAGCCGGCGGCGGCGGTCCGGCCGGCGCGCGCGACCGACGGCCGCCGGCCGCCGACACGGAGCGGTGCACCGCCGGCGACCCGGCGACCCGGCGACCTCGCCGCGCCCAGCGAGGTAAATCAGCGGCGCCGTCCTGCCACGGCGACCGCCGGCCGGCGCCGCGCGCCGACAGAAATATGTCAAGGTCCGCGGGAGGACCGCACTCAAGGTCCGGGTGGCGCCGCGCCCCGGCCGGCCGTGCAGCGATGGTCCGCGCAGCTATTGGTGGCCGCGCATTACGCCGCCGACTGCCCGCTCGTTAGCCGGTGCCATTCCGATTTCGAATTGCCACTTTGCACCACCGAAGGTGACGTTACATTTGGCGTCACGTGATGCGGTGGCGTGGCCGGCCGCTGCCTCTGTGCGGCGGCCAGGGTCGGACCTCGTCAGCGTGGCTGCTGCCCGAGGACGGTGGGGCGCCGCCTGTCTTTGTGACGGATAATAGCCGCGATCCACCGGGGCGGCGGGTCGCGTGAATGCTGGTCGTCTGGACCCGTCCTGCGGCGTCTCAGTGTGACAATAACAGGTCCCCGGCCCCGAACGTAAGTACTACGGACGTAGCCCATTCAGAACGGAAAGCCCGTGAAGCTCTCATCAGGCAAAAAGAGAATCTGTGAAACAGATCAGCACCTAATGCCACCACAGACTACAAATGTCGCATTCACAACACCATTCACATACAAATGCACAAACGCAAATTGGACGGGAAATCCGAGAAGACCGTCGTGAGGAATCCGCACAATCGGGAAATCCGATCGTTGCCGGGCAGTGATTGGGCCAAATCACTCATTTCAAGCAGCAGCACTCAGTTCAAGCATTCATTCCAGTTTCAGTGCTGAGCACCGACGATCACCACGAAGAAAGACCCAATAACGTGCGTGAGAAATGAGCATATCCCTCCCCTCCTTCCTTCTTGGCCTTTTGAGAACGGTGTATGTCACGGCGGATGAATGGCACAGTCTGAAGGGAATAAGTAAACACTAGTCGCACGACCCAGTCCACTGGTATCCCTCAGCCGAGGAATGAAATCCCACAGATACGGAGTCTACACAGCTCTTACCGGGCTCTACATACTCATCATTTCTTGCCTAGTCCCAGGGATCATCGTCATGCCGTGCCCAGAAGCCCTGTATCCTGCAGCCGTTACTCGGTAAACAGGGCCAATTGTGAGCCGACCAGGTGTCTCGCCAGGACTGGTCTGAGCTCGAAGCTTGATCTCCGCCGCGGATGAATGGCACAGTGCAAAGTCAGGGAGAAATCCCGGCAGGCTGCCGGCTGCCGCTCATCTCTGCCCCTGACCTTTCCTTATTATTTAGGCATCTCACGTCGAATGTCATCGTGCATGACGGGCGACTTCTTACAGTGCTCTTAACATCGTCTGCAGGGGTCTGCGCACACAATGGTGAACAGCGGTCCGCAAATGAATTGCTGTCCTGGTCAGAGGCGACGACCCGGGGACAGTCCCTCTCCTGATCAGGGGCGGCCCCTCGAGTCCCTCTCCTGATCAGGTGAAGGTTGTCCGCTGTGCCAGGCGACACGGCGGCCCGTGCTGCCACTGAAAAACATAGTCTGGCCACCGAGTCTGACTCTGCTTCAGCTGCTTTACATCTGCAAATATGCAGAGACTGTGCAGATGAAGTGCAGCCATGTCCACATGATTTACAGTTGTTTTGCAGCTGACGTACAGCTGACGCAGAGCTGGGCTCATCGCACAGATGACTCGCGGTGGATTCTCATTACTTGACTGGCGCACGGCTGACGTCAACCGACGTATAACTGACGCCCAGCTGGTGTCCTCCCCGGAAGCAGCTGACGGTGCCCGGCTGCATGGGAGTCGGGCGGCGGAAGGAGTGTGATGTCATGGGGACCTCTTCTCTGACTGAGGTGTGGAGCGTTTCTTGGTACGGATTGCGACCAAGCGCGGTGAATGCCACGATGTCTACCGTTGCGTTCGTCGGATGGCTGACGCCACTGCTTGTCGAGCCGCAGGCGGCAGTGGCGCTGCGCCGTGGTGTTGCCGACAGTACTCCGCACGTCGTGAGTTATTCGGTCAGAGAACGAGGTAACGGCTCCACAAAAGACGAATCACTATCACTCATGATAGCTGGATTTTTTGCAGATGAAGCGGCCTCCCGAGCAAGGACGGTGAACGACTCCTGACGTCACTGAGGAGACCTTTCAACACAGTACATCGCCTGACAGCAGCAAACGCCGCTGACTGGACGAACTGTGAGCTGGACAGCGGTAAGGCCTGTGGCCGTTGGTCGCCGTTGTCTTCTTCATTGCCGTTCGCCATCACAAAGGCGGCTCTCTGAGATGTCGGCCTGAGATTGTGTCTGTGTGGGCTGGAATGTCGCCGGGGCTCGAGATGCCAAGGTCTCCGGCCGCCGATAGTGCGCTGTTCCGTCCTACGGCCCCGACATCTGTCCCGTCTCCCAGTGGTCCACTCTGTCCCTCTGTCCGCTCTAATGGCCCCACTCCGCCCATCTGCCCCGTCTCCCATTGGTGTACTCCGTCCCTCTGTGCGTCTTAACGGTCCTCACTCTGCCCCTCTGTTCTGTCCTGGAGACTTCAATCTGTCCGTCTATCCAGTCCCTGTCCCCTACAGAAAGCTGGTCAACTGGAATTCGTGGCTTTTGAGATGGTCCGTGGGGAATGCTGTTTTCTCGTGTGCGAGAAACGTGATGTGGTGGCGACATTTCATCTACGTGTGGTGGGCCGTGTAGTGGCAAAACGGTATACGACAATGATGTGCACTGAATTGGTAGCCTCAAATCATCAGTGGTCTTATGCTTGTGACAATTCACGTGTTCGGATAAAATGTTGAAAATGTTATTTCACTGACCCAACTGTACACATTGTCTTTCTTACGGAAGCGGCGAAGGCTTTTTTGTGCCACGCAAAAATGTAGTATTTTTTAATTACTCGCCTGACAATGCGTCATCGCTCCACCTCATATGAAAATTGGTATCGCTAGACTTACAAATAGTTAAACAAACAAAAACTGTCATGGAACAGGGGCAGTTCCTTGAGTTATCAGGCTGGACGTCCTGTTTCTCTCCAGGTTCAATGCTCTCCATATTGATGGATATTTTAATCCCCTTCTCTGTAATGCCAGAAAGCACGCTAAAAACTTTTTTTTCTAGTTTTCTCAAGACGTAGAGAATTTTACCAGGCACTTTATACTTGAAGAATTGTCTTTTTCTAATTCTCGTTTTTACTTTGCGTTTAGTTTCTAGAATAGTACCCACTAAAAGTTATATTTCTATCAAAGCGCAGAAAATGAAGTATTGAGATACGACTGGAAGAAGCAATAAACGTGACATTTATACTGACACTGAAGAAGTCCACAAAACGGCGGTGAGGAAAAAAATGTCAAAGACTGAACGGCGACGGCAACGTTCACAATCCATCGGCACGACATCTCACTGGGTGCGGCTCACTCCACGGCTGGCGCTTTGCAGTGCAGATTAGGTTTCTATCAGGATGTCGGGCTTTCCCTGTATGGTGCTGGCCGGCGCCGGCCGCCGCTGGGTGCCGGCCACAACTGTCCGCCCTCACTCTGCACTGGCAGCAGCCTCAACACGGCAGCGCTAGCAGTCGACGACAATCCTCGGCCGTCCTTCCCGGCTGGTGCGGCCTTGGCGGGGCTCGGGAGATGGAGGGGGAATGGGGGGGTCGCGAGTGCCAGTCGCTGCCGGTGAGTTTGTGGCCCGCTGCTGCGCCTCTGACCGGTCCTCTGCTGCGCCTCTGACCGGTCCTCTGGCCGCGACTCTGTCCGGGCGCAGCCCAGTCTGTGACGGAGGCAGCCGGTGTCGCCCTGACGCGGCCCGCCGCGCCGCAGCGCCAGCCTGACGGCCGGCGGCTCGCTTCTGTTGACAGGCGCGCGGCGGCCGACTCTTCACCCCCGCACCCGGCGATTATCCGAGATTGGCGAGTCTATTGAGGACATTAGAATCGCGCGAGCCGCGATGGCGGCACGCACTGTGCGGGCTCCGCGGCGCCGCCCGGAGTCGGAGCGACGTCTGCCGGCGGCGGCGGCGGGGGCGGCGGGGGCGGCGGCGGGCCGACCTGCGCTCCGCAGAGGAGACGGCCGCCCTGCCAGCCGGGCGGCCTGACGCTGGGGCGGCTCCTCGGCCGGCCCTGCCGAGACGCGGACCGCCGCGACCCGCCCCTGTGTGCCGACACCGGCGCGCCGGGCCCGGCGTTGTTCAAACATCGGCGGCCGCGGCGGTGACGGCGCAAAAACGCTCGGACCGGCCGGCGTCGCGCCAGTCGTGGGCGCCACAGTGCGAGTCGTGACGGAGCGCGGCGCCGGCAGCGCGGACGTCCGGCGGGAGTGTGCGCGCCGCCCGGAGCCGTGACGGGCGCCGCCTGTGACGCCGTCGCGCTCGGACCTCGGCCCGCCAGGTGAGGGCGGCAGGACCGCGCGCCAGTGCCGCTCGCGCACCGGACGGCGGACGGCGACCGCGCGCAGCGGCGCCACGTCCGCGGGCGGCCGGCGTCGCCGCGTCGCCATCATGATCGACTTCGACAACGTGCTGCTGGCGATCGGCGAACGCGGCCGGTACCAGCAGTTCATGTACTTCCTGCTCTGCATCCCGGCCACCATCCCGGCTGCCTTCATCGCTTTCAACCAGGTGTTCATCAGCGGCACGCCCGACCACTGGTGCTGGGTGCCGCAGCTGGCCAACCTGTCGCTACAGTGAGTACCCTCGGGGCCGGTGCTGGGCCAGTCTGGATGACAACTGTATGTACTCGGTACCTTTGATGTCTACGCGTTTTTGCTCACGCCAGTGGTTTGCACTAATGGCCAGGACTAAAACTAGTGGAGTCAAACTATGTACGACCAGTGACCCAGGTCGCTTGAAAATGTGTGAACAGCTGATCCAAAACGGCCTGTGAACAGGCATCGCGTGGGATGGTCCGCAGACGACACGGGGTCGAACTGAGAGATGAATCGCCCAGTTCGACGTGCTTTGCCTCCCGCTTCTAAACGAATTAATGAGCCAGCCTCAAGCTGCAGCGCCTCAAGGCGTTACGGGAAAGGAGGGAAATAGTCCACTTTCTGGGCCCCAGCTGAGTTCCTGGCTATAGCTCCCACCTGGCCGGAACCTGTGACATGGCACCTGCGGCGATGCATAAAAATAAGTCAGCCGATGGCCACACAGCTTTGACCGGATTCCTTTGTCCACGTCGTGATCCGTTCTGAAATTGCGGACGAGTGATACCGGCTGACGCCATTTTGACGCGGCGTCATTTTGACATCTGACCCGCATTTTCTTGCCAAAATTTGCACTGAATTAATTGGCACAGCCGGTGTCACTGCGAGGCTCGCTAAAGCTCTCGTAAGTTTGATAGAGCTGATGATATCAGAGGCGTTAGAGCTTCTCCAGCTACGAAGCGCCCCATTTTCTCCACGCCTGACTGATCCACGCCGTAAATATTAGGCCCAGCAGGGAACGGTAACTGGTAACCCGTAAACTGATGCGAGTTGATACGATTGATAACGAGTGAGTTGGTATGAAGGCATGTGACTTTCTGCAAACGTTTAAACCTCTTGCCGTGTAAAGCATGAGTCTTCTGTGCCTATGCTTTGCTAAATGATCACTTCTTGTGCCTTCTGTGGTGGCGATCGGCGTTTGAAGACTCATAGATTATAAAGCAATTCCATACACCGGCGCATGGGTATGGAGCCAAATGGGGCCCGGGGGCCGTCCCCTCCCTTTGGCACGCACTTGTAGTGAAAAATATTGCACATCGTCTTCCCAGTAGGCAGATGGTTTTCCATGATTTCAGTTCACACTGAATTCCGCCCTCCCCCTCACGAAAATTCTGGCTGCGCCCCTGGTTTTACGCAAGCTCACCACGGCACATGAATCCCAGAAAAGGAGTGGAGGGGGGGAGCAGATGCCGTCCAACTTTCGAGCTGGGAGAAATGTCCCTTCAGCTTCTGCTGAGTTTTTAAAGCGTTATTTAGAACGAAAACAAAAATGCTGGGAATGAAAACGAAGTGACCAAAATCTGGCAAGCTTTCGGTTCCGAATGATGATCGTTGCCTTCTCCTCTTGGTATTGCATTTGCTTTCTGTTTTGTTCTTTTTCAACACAAGCTCGATGAAGCGGGCTTAGTGTCAGATGGAGTCCAAACGGTGCACGCTGATATCGGTACCGCCATACACGTTTCGGAGCGCAAACAATGAAGGAATGGAGGCGCCCGTAACCGTTGGGATTGGTGCTCGTCGGTGCACTGGCCCGTCTTTGGGTGGAGTGCTTAAAGTGGCTAACTATCTTGACATTGATTCAGTGTTGAATCAGTGTGAATGTGTCAATGGGGAGGGCCAAGGACTGGTTGAAACTGCTCATCTTTCACCCCCCTCTCTCTTTACCCCTCCAAGTTGCACACCTGGCCCTACGGCCAAATTATTATTTATTCTGTGACAAGATGGAATCATGCTTCAACTTGAAAAGGGCAGAAAATAGGGATGTCGACTTGTATTCTTTCCCAATGTTGGTTTGGGCCCCTCCGATATTTTCTGGCGGTTTTAAAGTAGAATGAATAATAACGAAAAGAACAGCCGCAATAGATAAGAGACAGACAGAAAGTAAATAACTGTCTTTTATGTATATGTGTATACACCTATATACACGGGGATAAATGCCGTTTTTGTTTGATAAATAGTAACAAAAAGGTTGCAAATTTCCGTTGGTCAAAATAAAGTGGGATAAATCCGTTGAGAAATCCACATTTGGGGAGGTTAGGTTGTTGGGCCCTCGGCTCCCCCTTCCAATCATTTACAGAAATCGACGCCCCTGACGGAAATGGTATTAATGGAATTTTTCTGTAATGTGTAACACACAGTGTTAACATAATAGTACTCAGCCATATAATGAAAGGGAATTAATAATGAAATTTAATTGATGAACGGCCCATTTATGAACGTCTTAGTCAAAGATACAGCCATTTGCGTTGCCAACCCCTTCCTCCTCCCTGGTCTACCATGTTTTATTATTGTAATCTCTAACGTGAAAAAACTTGCGCGAATTTCCAGAAGCTCCAAAAAATGGTAAAATCCCAGCTGCCTTCTTCTTGGGGAGGAGGGGATGGAGGGATTGAGGGAAGCCGGACCTTCCGCTTGTGAAATTCCTGGGCAGCTGTAGCTTGCCCCCACCCCTCCACCCTTTTGCAACGTCCAGAGACTTTCCGTTCGGCTGCATCAGTGCAGCCAAAGGCGAAGGGGGAGAGTGGGTCCGGCAACTTTGACCCTCCCTAAGGCCCTTATTTTTGTGATAGCCATTACACATCGTCTTCCCAGCAGGCGGTTTGTGTGTGAATTCAGTTCACACTGAGCCCCGACCCTTCCCCCTCGTTAAGAAAATCCTGGCCGCGCCCCTGCGCGTCTGCCGCGGCATATTAACTCACTCCGTGATGCTCACTCGTAATGAAATGTAAAACTTTGACAAATGTGCAACGTCGTTACTGCACTAGCGGAATATTCACTAAAATGCGCAGGAAGAAAATAAATTGTCCGACAAACAAGGACATGCAAAGGTTGGAAGTCCAGCTGATGTACAGGTTTGTGAAAATGAAACGGCTAAATTGCGGAACACAAATAATTTTCTAGCTTGCTGCACCGACATAGGCCTGGGTTGAACATTCCCGCGAAAAAGCTATCTGGTCGTGGCAGAGAAGAGGGTCGCTGTGATAAAATCTGAATAGAACAGACTGCAGTCCTGATATTTTTCTGCTGTGTTTTTGCGGATGGCTCCAAGGCATTCAGATATCTCTAAGCGGGATGGAATATCAGTTGTAGTTAGCATATTCCCATCGTTTTCTAGCACAATACTAAACACCTCCTGATGCCGGTTTGCCGGCTTTCCTTTTCGTCAGTCATTATTCCCGTTTCCAACCTCGCCCGACTCGCAGTCGGCGCCATGCACTCCCGACGGGTGATGGGGTGCCACCTTCCAATTCACGAACGGTAGGTCGGTTGATAAAAATAAGCACACCATTGGAAATCTGGTGAGAACAGAGCTTGAAACTGGCCTCATTTTTTATTTTGGATAATGCTTAAGCCATTTACGCCTAATACATGTTTTCTTTGTAGCCGACTACATGAAACCAAGAAATGGCCTTACATTTCAAGGGCTGTGATTAATAAAGCCAATGTAAAGACATCAACTAGGAGGTAAAATGCCGATACCCGTTTAATTTCTCTTATTTGTTTGATATTTACGCCGAGACGTTGAGTTAAAGACAGCGATATTTGCGCCACTGCACCGTGGGCGACGGCGCCAAACGCAGGATGGAATTGACAGGAACTAATTTTAACGTTTCTTTATTAAGGCGGCATATGCTCTTCCAAGTGCCATGTCCTGATGCCAGTAGCTCTTGTGATGGTCCATCCGTGTTTAGGTTTTGAAAACATTCACTAGGTATCAGTGTGCACAACTGGCGGAGTTTTGTTCGCGGAAGCCTGTTTATTTCCAAAATATGCAATCTTTGAAACTTTTTGAACTTTTTGGTATTATTCGCAGTTGTGAGAACTAATTCGGCAATTTTCTAAACGTTCCGAGTCATCCATAACCGATTTTGACGGTGGTTGCATTTTGGCTCACAACAGCTTTTGGTGATCTGACCTCAGGTCAATTGTTGGAGGCCATTGATATTTTTCCCAATGACGGTCATTGGATGTCTGCATCACCTCACACCCAAAACGTTACAAAAAAAATCCGTCAGTTTCCGAAAAAAACAACGACATCCCTTGAAAGTAGGGTTGACCTTAAGTCAGTGACACTAAAGTTACCTAGAAAATGTGAGATAGCAGATTTGGTGAATCTGTCAAGATCTCCAACCCCTAAAAGTTTTGTATCGTGTTTTTCGAAAAGTTACAGGGCATTAAACTTTTTTGGGCATTGGTCCACTTGACCTGACCTAGGTTAGACGCCTAACTCGACCTGAGATCAAAACTTTGTAACGTATATTTAAGATGTAAAATTTATCAACCAAAAGGTGCACAAGATTTCCTGGCGCTACGTTCGTTCGTCCTTTCGCAGTTTTGGTAAAACCTTGGGGTAGGCGGTTAACTGTCTCCCCAGTCGGGGCCGGGTTAACGTGCATTGGAAGGGGGTTTCGCGCCTACGCGCAGCGGAAAGGGGCCACGTTTAGGCTCCCTCTGATCTCGGGAACGGAAAGAGCTACAGACACGAAATTTTCAGATTAGGTTGGGAGTTATAGTGCATGACATTGCGTGCCAATTTCATGGACCCAAGATCAATATCTACAATACCAAATGGGGTCGGAACTGTCAAGTTTGGACCCTCTTCCCGTACAAGCCTTTCCGCATGGCTTTTCGGACAAAACGGGAAACATGCGCGTGTTAGAGCATTAGAACTTGGAATAAAGTAACTTCCATTCATTTGGCGTCTGCTGTGAAGGTTTCGGGTCGAGGTTATGGCAGGTCATTGAGCTATGATGTCGTTTTTTGATCTTTGCAGATCAGATTTTAAGCAACACGGGATACTGGTGTAGCTTGAGTGTAAATACTAAATGCGGACTTATTTGCATCATTTGGCGTACTTTCAGTGAAGATGGCCAACATCGGCACATTTGGTCACTTTCAGCGTTCACTGACTTCCGCAAAGCCAAAGAAAGGAAATGAGGTCATTGACTTCGTTTCTCATCACGTTTCTCATCTTCTGCTTTCCGAAGATTCTTTGAACCGGCCACAACAAGACTCTGGAATTCGCTACCGTTCCCTGTCCTCACTTGCACCTTTCGTGGACCATTTCAACGTGCGGTTTTTTTTAGCATCTTGGGGTACCCATCCCTCCAAATTACTATTTCTGTGGCCCAGAATTAGATAATACTCCCCATATCCAGCTGAGTGTGGGCATGTCGAAAATGAACGCCCATCTGTTTCAGATCCTGACTCCAAAATGTCTCTGCGACCACCCATCTGAAACTGCCAGTCATTTCGTTTCGCATTGCTCACTTTATTCCACCTTTACAACGGCATCTGCGAAGGTCTGCCATGCCCTAAATTTTGCCTTTCTCGCTATTTTGTCGTCGGAAAAACTTGACACTCTTAACTACGACACTGGACTATTCGACGGTGAGGGCCGGATAGTAGTCGGGACGTTTCAAAAGTACCTCCTGGTTAAGAGGTTCAAAAGATCTGGGAGGTTAAGCGACTGAGCGGGGGCGGTGGACGTGGTATGGCGGCAGGGTATCGGCTGTTATGGGTACGCGGGCCTGTCGGGTGCGGTGGCGTTTAGTGTAGTTATTTGATAATCCACAACTAATATCACCGAAAAGTGTTCTGATTTAAGTGTTTCACTTTTGCACCAATCGTTAGCTTGCGTGAGCAGCATGTCTCTCCATTTAATAAATGTCTTCTTTCTATCTATCTGCCTGACCTTGGATGAAGTTTTTGACCCAAAGTAAGTTTTATCTCAACTGTATGCACTACAGTTATTTCGTTGTAATGCACTCAATTATGATTTGATCGTTGTAAAACGTAAATATATGTACACATTTATGTATATATGAATGGATATATATTTACATAAGCGTATCAACGTTCGCGGACGTGTTTTCATTAGGTTCTTTGAATACATATTTCGTACAGAATCGACATGGTGCTAGGCACGTAGACAGGAGTTTCCTCACTGGAATATGACGAAATTTACAAGAAAAAGCAGCAATTTTACGCAATTTAACTCATATTAAACGCACAGAAAAACACATAACGTTTGTTTTTGCAACATGTAACTGATCACTATTCCGTATTCGTGAGAAATCGCCACATATCTAGTGAGGACCGCTTGGCTCGGGGGGAGGTATGGTCCCCATGAGCCCCCTTGGCTACGTACCTGCATGTTGCAAAGCAGTCTGGATCAGATTACAACCTGACTGACCTTGACATTTGATGACCTTGGCTTTGACTGATCCTGGCTTTGCTCTTGGTACATCCATCTTCTTTGCTCATCCCCGGATGATACTGGCTGATAATGTTTCAACGGTAATCTTACGTAGAACGCTTGGTCCTTTCGGAAAGTTTCCATTAGTCTGCAACAGGCGTTTTTTTCGTAATGTCTGTTTGACTTCAGATGCTTCAAACTTAAAAAAAAATCGAACCGTTTTGGATTTCTTTGCCTCAATCGATGAGTTATTGAATTGTCATAAATGTCACAAAACAGCAGGGGTCAGCCCCGATCCGTCCTCGACATGTACAAGAAAAACATCTGGGAGGGGGACACAAAAGTGCCCCCCCTTCCATTGCTCGTATTAAGGCTCGTCATTATTTTGCAAACGAAAAGCGGAAAGACAGATTTACATTACAATGCATTAGTTTGCAGTCCCGTCCGTACTGGTTCATGTGTCCAGTCCGCGTGTACATTCTGCCACCTTTTGCCGCTCGGTTCGGTAAATGACCGGTCTCCGTCCCTCGGATCAGGACGGGGTTTGGTTCTGTGAGATGCTGCCAGTCAGCAGGCCGCTGTAGCCTGTAATCAGTTACTGTTCCGTGAGCCACGGGAGCAACGGGGGGGGGGGGAGCAAGGGGTTAGTGTAATGCTGAAAATGAATATTAGCCCCATGACATTTGATACAAGGAATGGAGCGGAAATTGCTCCGGCAATACCAATAATTTGGTCAAGATTCTTGCCCTGGCCTTGGCCCCATCGGGTTCAACGTTACGTTACCTGCGTTACGTTACATTACCGTACGTTTCGTTACGTTACGCTACGTAAAGAAACAAACATTTCTTTAAGTGCCGAAAATGAAAACAGATACAAATTGCTGGCCTCCGGAAGCAGAGTAGCCGAAATTCGAGACTTTTCCGGTTTCGATGGGATTAGGCTTGTTCTGGCATCACCCGTTGCGGAATCCTGGCTACTCCCGTTCGGTGAGCCGGCCGCGCTGCTCTCTGCTCGCAGACAGCGGCAGAGTCTCGCCATTCCGCTCCAGGACGAGGGCGGCTACGACCACTGCCGCATGTACGACGTCAACTACACGGCCGTGTGGCACCAGCACGGCCACAGGTGGCCCGAGCTGGCCAACAGCTCGTGGCCGACGGCCAGCTGTCGCCACGGTTGGGAGTACGACACCACGTATTACGACGAGACGCTCACCACCAAGGTGCGTACGACACTGTGCCGCCCAGAAGGCGCGGACCGCACACCACGATGAAACATTCTCGGCCGATTTGGGCACGACACCGTGCGGTCGGTTGCGCCTTTTGTTATGACTCAGATGGCTGTTCCCGGAGTTTCTGCCACTCCTCTCCCTTGCGACTGAGGGGATGAAGCTTCTGCCACTCCTCTCCCTTACGACTGCGGGGACGAAGCGTCACGCTGAAACGAGACGTTCCCGAGACGAAAAAAAAGCAACTCGACATTTCTTTGAAGAACCCAAGATTTGTGGTGCAGTGTGCACGTCCCATTGTCCTCTTGAGCGGTCCCAGTCGAACCAAGAAAGGCGCGTACTGCTTAGATTGTCACTAAACGTGCTGATACTAACCACGCGGACCACTGGAACGTAGCAATGTGGGATTGGATACGAAGCCTGTCGCCTGGGCCGCCAGCCGGAGTGTGGCGCGTTGCCTGGCACGTCGTTGTGATTTTCACCGGCTCAGAACACGGAGTCTCGAACTGCGACGCGCTTCTTCTTGCGTGAAACGTGATTTGCCACCTCTTACCGCTGAACGTGCCCAGGCGATATACGTCGCAAAGCGGGACGATTATACTTCAGCGCTCCAATCGGCTTTCCTTTCTGCATCACCTCATCTGTTGCTGTTCGCGACAATGTTTTTCTCGTGTCAAACTGACCACGTGCGAATCGGTGATGGGCAGCAGGTATCGAAACTCAACGTGAGGGCAATGACAGTGAAGTGATTTCCATTTTTATGGGGTAACTGAGAGGTATCCAGAAGTGTGACAGCTTAAATTTAGATCTAATGCGTGTTTGAACCATTTAAAGATTTTGGGTCTGTGATCGTGGCAAATCTGCTACTTAGTATGCGTAAAAACAAACGTCTGCACGGTCGGTTCTCGGTGTTACGATTCTTCCTCACGCGTACTCTCCTTTTCAGTTCGACCTTGTTTGTGAAGACGCGTGGCAGCCGGGCTTTTGTACAACCCTTTTCTACACTGGCAGTTTGTTTGGCAATGTCCTCTTCGGTTGGGCAGCCGACAAGTACGTACAACTGTGACCGCAACTGGTTTACTTCCAAAACGGATGGGTCTTATGGGCGGTGAGGTGCATCATTGCCATCTATTGTCGCTTGCAAACAGTCAGAAGGACCCCGGGTCCACCTCTGCTCGTGACCATGTTGCGATGACTGGTATGTTAATGCGCCTATCGACTCTGCGGTAGTTTGTTTTCAACCCGACGTCTTATAGTGTCAAAATGCTAACAAATACAAATGGGCTATCGGTTGTTTTTCGCAAGTTTGTTACACGGATAGCGTAAGTCTTGTGTTTTTGCTCAGTTAGGGATAACTGGGTTTGCACAGGGATAAACACCTAAGCAAATCAGTGTGAATTGTTCTCGGGAAGTCAACGGCGATATGTACAACTCTGTTCAAAACGTGGTGGTTTTATCGATTGTGTGTGGTTCCATTGGTTATCTAAATGTGGCTTTTCCTCTCCAAATGACATCTCGATCTTTCCGTTTCTGTTCACGATTCGCACCATTTTCTTTTCATCTTGTCAGCCTGTTTTTTTTTTTTATATCGAGAGTCGGCAGCACTGAAAAGTCCAATCAGATCAGACCAGCTGGGTTCGGCAAAACCTGGTTCTGCCAAACGCTGTCGTCCGCGTTCCACATCGCCTGGTCTTGGCTGTCCCTGCCAGTGGCCATGTTTGTCGCCTTGAAGCTGCATGAGACGACATGGGGCGGTCGCCTCCTCGCACTCGCCTGCACCAGAGCTCCGCTCCCTCACCGCCCGGCCCGTGTGGCCTCCCCCGCGGTGACCGTGGACTCGTCCGTCGCAGGTGGGGACGGCGAACGGCGATCGTCGCGATCCTGGCGCTGGAGATCCCGCTGTCGATCCTGTCGGCGTTCTCCGTCAACTACACCATGTACACGGCGATCCGGACCGTGATCGGCCTGACGTTCCCAGCGCTCTACCAGATCCCGTTCATCCTCGGTGAGTGGGGGCGGTGCGGCGCCGCGCCGACCGGCCACGTCATGAGCGCGGGCTTCGGAGCTTTCGCCCCGCGAGAGAAGCGCGTCAGTACGGCTGAGAGAGCCGCGGAAGCATGGGACAGCCAGGCTGTCCTCTGTGAGAAGAGCGGCGAAGCTGCTAGGTCCCTCCCCAACCCAGGAGGTGAGAGAGCGACAGGGAAACGCTGACACTGCCCGTACTTTGTCGGCTGGGGTTAGTCGCGCGACCACTTAATTTTGCGTTAGTTAGCGCACTGGCCAGGCTCCACTCAAGAAAGTCTGGCGAAAAGAGCACCCCCTTGAAAGGAAATGTGAAACTTTCCGTTTCTTATTCCCTTTATACATAGTTAGTCTCGAGAAGGAACGGTCCTTGTCAGTCCGACGTTTCTTGTGCACAAAAATGAGGGCACGGACATTTGTCCGGTAACATCACAAACGCCTGTACCAAGCAGAGGAGGTAATGAGCGCCCATTTAAGCGCACTGTCCGTGTAACAGATGAAATACAGTTGAAATACGTATGAAATGCATATAACATATGAAATACACACAGACACATATACGAATGCATTATTGTCTTTAGATACTTATACGTGGGCATGATTGGTGCCAAGGGCTAAGATGAGGTGAGGTGATTTTGCGTTTGCTGCTGTGGCGAGATTACATTCGATTTCAGTCTTTTTGCTTCATTTTCTTGTACTACTTCGTTTGCTGATATTGGTTTGAAACAGCTGCGTCGCATCTGACTGTTCCCCATAAAGGCTACCTTATCTGGCTACCAGTGGTAAAAGCAGTTATCATGGGCAAAAGGTTTTCAGGTGTGTCAGTACCCTTGAAATAATGGCAAGGAAGATATCCGCCATTTGATTTTTTTAGTTTAAATTGTCAGCTATAAGGACCACCAATACCCAGCATCATTAGGTAAAAAAAACCTGTATACTGTTCCAGCTAAGGGCTAGCCTGATGAAGTGTTAAAAGCGAACGCATAAAATGGAAATAAACATGCACACAACCTGTCTGGCTTGTACAGGGGGCCCACTCTGTAAGACTTGCGTGTTCTGTATGGGGAGCCAGGTCCCGTATGGGAACTTGGTCTTTAGAGGTGGCGGCAGAATGCGTGAGGGGTGCCTGATCTGTACGGGGTGCCTCGTTCGCCGAGGGTGCCGAGCCCCCGAGGGACGCCTGACATGTAAGGGGCGCCTGCGTCGTAGACGCGCCTGGTCTGAGAGAGGATCCCAGTTCTGTACAGACGTCTCAACTGTACGAGAAGGGTGCCGCCTGGCCTGTATGGGGCTCCGAGCATTTGAGGGTCACCCGGCCTGTACGAGAGCGCTTACCTGTAAGGGGCGCTGCGTCACGAGGGGTGGTTAATCAATGCATGGGGAAGGGGCGCCTGGAGGCTGAGGGCTGCTACGGAGGTCAAAAAGCTTTCCTCCAGCAAAAACAAAAACAAAAAAGAAAAAAATGACAGACAAGGAGAAAACGGATATCGATATCTCTTTGGGATTAGGTTTAAGGTCTCTGTAATTTGCTACGAAGTCCATTTTTTTTACTGTGACAAAAAGGAGGCGCCCGCACCACGGGCCAAAGTGTGGGAGAGGGGAATGTCTCCCGTCTCCCTAGTAATTACACCCATGGCTTTGACGCTGGCGGATTCCATAGGCATCTTTGCATCGATTCACCCGCTGTAGAGTAACATGTGACCCGGTTCTTGAGTTTCCTTGGGAACTGATGAAGTTGATGCTGTTTGCTTCACGGTGGATGGTAATGAGGACGGATATACCTTCGTCAGAGCCCATGCTCTTTAGCGACCTTATTTGTTTTTTTTTCTACGTTCGAGTGGTTTGCGCCTCTATTGGATCCAGTTTACCGATATCACACAACTACTCGATTTATATGGTCGTAAATTTTGTTTCATTTATCTAGTGAAGACCGTCCACATGGTGGGCGGAACAGCCTATTCCACCTAAAAAGACGATAAAAAGAGGAGATATTTAGAACATGGGCGAGAAATGGAAGCGAATGATGACGACTTGAGATAAAATCATACAAATCCACGACGTGGCGAACTGAAGGCGCATTATTGCGTCGAGATACGCATGGCACGTTCGAAACCGGGACTAAAGTTCGCGGCGGCGCATGGGTACAATGCACAGCCCTGTACGGGTTGTCGTCACGGCGCCTGATTCTCACGTGCATTGACCGAGGCTGCTCAGGAACGGCTTCGTCACGGACCAATCAGCGGGACGCTGAGTTGTTATGGCATTATGTTTCTGTACGCAGTACCCACAGAAATTGTGGAATGCTCGGCAAAAGATGGAGGGTGGCGTTCTTTTGTCCAGTCAAGTAGAATTCGTAATATGCATTAAACTTTTCCAGACTGCGCAGCGTTGCTGAAAAAGATGAGAAGCCTATCTTAAGGTCTTTTACGCGAGTCAGACGTCGGGGCGTGGAAAATCAGATTGCCGGTGACGTTGATCCGGATCCAGCACCGTGTCTCGATGACCATCATTCGAACTCTGGTCTGCGTCTCTCGTGACTCTTAATCCCATTAATCACGATGTCTGCCAATGCCTTTGCACTCAGGAGAGATAAGTAGGGTATTATCATGCAATAGGCTTATGCATTGCGTGTGCGGTTGTAGATCAGTTTCTTCCTATGTCGCATGGCATGAGATGAACTCGACAGATCCGCAGACTAACACGATGTAATGAATAGTCAGTGCAATTGACTGGGTCGCGAGCAAGTGATCTTCACGTGCAGGTCGTCCTTGATAAACTTCTTAATTTCGGGTGATTTGCTACAGCGGGTTTTCTAAAACAGTGGCGTAGCCAAATGGGCCAAAGGGGCCATGCCCCCCTTCCCTGGAGTCCAAGCGGGCTCCCCTGGGGCCGAAGGCCCCAGTTCGAAACAGAAAGTTAAAACAAAATAATAATGTTTTAATCATTAAAGAAGGCTTATGAACCTAAAGAAAACGTACTCCAAATATGCAAGGAGTCTTTGTGTGCTATGAAGAGAGGCCCGTGGTCTGAATGAGCGTTTACGGACCCTTGCTAGCTTGTAGGAGGGTTCACTACTTGTCTGGGGAGGGTCCCTGTCGGCCCATAAAGGGCCCCTGTCAGCCTCTGAAGGGACCTCCTTTCGGTCTGGAAAATGGCCTCTGCCCCTGCCTCCAGAGGTCAACAGGGGCCCTTTATATGCGGATAGGGTGCCTCCTGCAGACGGGCAATGACCTCCCTAGCCAATGGGGCCACCTAAACGACCATTCAGGGGCCCCTGCTTTTCTGTAAAGACGTCCCTGCTGATCTGAAAGAGGCACCCGCCAGGTCGGCAGGAACGTCTTTACAGGCGAGCATGGGTCCCCTTTCATTTCAGCGCGCCCCTTTACAAACCGACCGTAATTTTAACCACATGGGGCCCTACTGATTACGAAGGCCAGGCGCGGACTAAAGGGAGAGCAATTGGAATGATCGCCCCGTCCCCCTGAGGCCTGAGAAGGGGCATTGTCATACTTAACAGGAGCCCCGAAAGGGCCCCGTATGAGCTTCGCGGGGTCTCTATAAGAACCTGACGGGCTCTTGACGCAGTCAGGGAGGCCTCCTGGAAGGTTAGATGACCTCTGAGACTCATAGAGGGCCCCCGAAGCTCCCAAAGGGTCCCTGAGACCACAACATGGCCCCAACACGGCAGACTGTCCTTGAGACCGCCAGATGGTTCATAGGGCCCTTGAGACGCCCAAGATGAGGACTGAGTCCCTAGGGGGTCCCGGTGAGTGAAAAGCTGAAGGTTCTTGTTGTAGTCAGAGGGCCTCCGGGATGGTTAATGTGACCCTGACACTGTGGGATGGTCCGTAAGATGGAAAAAAGGTCCTTGAAACTTTTCAAGGGCCCCAGGGACGCAAGGGGCCCCAACACGGCAAAGGGTTCTTGAGACCGCTAAAATTGCCGGAGAGGCGCCTGAGATGGAAAAAACTTAAGAGGGTGCGTAGCACGGCATAAGGAGACCCTGGCCAGCCAGAGGGGCCCACTGAACGGGGATTCGTCGGTGACATTCTTAACCTTGTGGTGAGCCACAAAATGGACCACACTGGCCTTTTTGAAACCTTGAGGAATTTCTAATGCTGTCAGGGGCCCCCGGGAAGGCCATGTGGTTTCTGAGACGGCAAGATGGACCCGTACACGGCAAATACCCCCTGAGACCCCCAAAAAGGTCGCAGGGTCCCTGCGAAGCAGACGATAAGAGGGCCTCTGAGACGGTATTTGGGTTTTAGGGGGGCTCTGTGCGGCTAGAAGGTCCCCGAGTGTAATAAGCGGGCTCCTGGCACGGGCAAGGTCCCCCTGAGACTGCCAGTGAGGCACCTGAAGCGCCAACAAAACTCCCTTGTTACGGCTAGAGTGGCCCTAAAAGACTGCCAAATATACCTCATATAACAGAGGAAGACACCTGATACAACCATGGGGGGCCACTGGAGACATTCAGGGGGCCTGTGACACTGCACTGGGGCCCTGAAATTGCCAGAAAGTCTTTTTTAACTACCAGAGGGCCCCTGAGATAGCAAAAATGTTTCCTAGAGACGATACAATGGGTATCCAGGACCACAGGGAGTAGACTGGGACGACTTCTAGAGACCTATGAGACTGCTAACTAGAAGTCTCTAGCGATAGGGGTCCCTGAGACGACCAGAGCGGCCCCTGAAACTACTAGACCTTGAGACGTCCAGACTGTTCCTGAAACGGCAAAAGAACCTAGAGGATTGCCAGAGGCTCCTTTCACGGCAGAAAGAGACTTATCGAGGGTCTTTTTTAGTGTCTGAGGGCCTTCTTAGATGACAAAAACTTCCACGAGATGACAGGAGAGAACCCGAGATGGCTTACGCAACCCTGAAACTGCCAGATGGGTTCCTGAGACTGTTCAAGGTACCCCTGAAACTGCCAGAGGAGCACCTGAGACGTCCCGCGGGACACGTGAAACTGTAAAGGGAACCTGAGACCACTAGAATGTCCTGTCACGGCAGACGGCCCGAGACCACCAAAAGTGCCCCTGTAACTGCAAGGGAAAACCTAAACTAAGCTGACAAAAAATTGCCCAGAAACTACGGAATGGGGGGGACCAGACGGGCTCCTGGACCAGATGCAGACGCGACATTTCAGATGGTGGGTGGGAGGGAACCGCCTAAAATCTCGCCGTTTTTGTCATATTTCGGTCACTTTGTTCGGGAACAAGACGCAGGTTTTTTCAAGTAAGGTGACGTGTTCGGATTTTTTCGTTTATTTTATACGGTAAAAAAGCAAAATTACATCATTTTTCATATCTGAAGCGCAAAAATGGGGCCCCGCGTTGACCATTCGCTTCCACCCTCCCTCCCCGCCTTGGCAAAATCCTGGATCCGCCCTTGGCGAGGACCTCCATTGGTTACGAGGGCTCCTTGATCCGCTTTGGCCTCTCTGGGCGGAATCCTGGCTACGCCCCTACTCTAGAACCCACAAGTTCCGTTCGCCACTCCCGGGCGACAATGGAGAGTGCCGTGTTGGAGCGAGAAAGTTCCGCCGCGGCCACCAGGTGACCGCTAGCGAGCTCGCCTGATCCGACCGACCCCCTCGACAGCGCTGGAGATGATGGGACCGTCGTACCGTACCTTCGCCGGCATGGTCATCTGCGTGTTCTTCGCCTTCGCCATGGCGCTGCTGGCCGGCATAGCCTACCTCTGCAGGCACTGGTTCGTCCTGTCGCTGGGCCTGTCGGTGCCATTCGTCGCCCTCGTGTCGTAAGTAACACTCTCAGACTGGCGGCCCACCCGGCGCTGTCGGCCGCGTGTCGTAACACTCTCAGACTGGCGGTTCACCCGGCGCTGCCGGCCGCGTGGTGCTTGTCGAGCTGTTACCCGGTTCCAAAATGTTTGCTTTTATTGTTTTGCCTGGGTAACGAGGTCTCTGGCCTCACGGATCAGAACGAGGCTGGAGACGTTTCGCTCTCATTGCCAACCAAGGTCTAGGCGTGAATTTAGTAAGAACGGACAATGGGAGCCCATTGATATCATATCTCCTTGAAACATTTTCACACTGTTATGATTTATAATTTATTATTTATTACCATGAGTGTGCATGTTGGATACTGCGCTTATAACTCTGCGATTTTGCATTAACTTCTTGCTCAGTTTTTGGGAACGATGGCAATAGATCAAATAGCAATGTGTTCGCCTCAGTTGAAGGTCTTCTTTGTTCGCAGATACTGGTGGATTATCCCGGAATCTCCGCGATGGCTGATACAGAATGGGCGAATGGCCGAGGCTGAGATCATCGTTCAAAAGATGGCGAAAGTTAACAAGAAACCTATACCAGTAAACTACCTTGAAAGTATAAAGGTGATTCGCAACTGTTGACGGACAAATACTGCTGAGAAGAGATATCTGACATTACGATCGCTGCAGGGGTTTTAAATATTAAGGGATCAGACCTCCTTTTAAGACTGACATTTGATGCAAAGCATAGCAGTAGCCTTATGCCAACCTATTATCCAGAAGGCGGATAGCGTTGTTTTTCAGAACAACATTAAACACAGTTTTATCCAGTTTTCTGGCCCTGCTGTCTGTCCGGGACTCAGTGCGCAGTTTTCAGTGGATGAAACGGCATTTGATAGCCCGTTACCCGATGTCTGAAGAAAGACCTATTGATCAACCTCGAGTTCAGTGCCTACGTCACAGATTGGGTAAAAACTGTTCAATGAACAGGAATGCGCCGAGAGTTTTGCAGGGACTCTGGTTTAGAAATATGCATTTGTGTTGTAATGATGCTCCAATGCTCCCTTGCCAAATTTACCAAATTTGGCAGGTGTCACCGTACGTCATGAAGTCGTATTACTTCAATACCTTACTTGTGGATATGCATCGATACAGTACCGTTGTATGCATTGCTACAAACCGAATATAGAAACAGCAGATTCATCGCACTGGTTCTGTTATTGCTTCATAATGTCGGGTTCTTTGACAACCCGATTACCTGATGTTTATCAAAGGCAGCTGTGTTCTTGAGGTAAGGAAAATATGAGGCTGTTGTCGTTCGTCGCTCCGGAATTACGGCAGAAAATCAAATCGGGGGGGGGGGCAGGGGGGCGGAATTGTATGCGGTAACTTTAGGCTTAACGTCGCGCTGCCGCACGATACCCTCAGGCGCTCAACGACACAGCACCGGTCAGCCCAGAGCCCGTGTCCATGCGGTTACTGGTCGTCGGCTACCCGAACATCCGCAAGAAGTTCCTGATCATCGCCTTCAGCTGGACGGCCAACGCCATCGTGTACAACGGACTGAGCTACAACGTCACCAACCTGGGCGTGTCCGACTACTTGGCGTTCTTCATCGGCGCCATGGTGGAGGTGCCGTGCTACTTCATCATCCTGTACACGATGGACCGGTGGGGGCGCCGCTGGAGCCTGTGCGCCACAATGGCTCTCGGAGGCCTGGCGTGCATCAGCTGCATCCTGGTCCCCAAAGGTGAGCGGGGGACCGCCGTGCGGCCGGACGGCGGGCGCGGAGCTGGGCAGGCTCAGAGCTCAGGCCGGGCGATACTTCGACTGGCTTAGGCAGCACACCTGGCATGCATCTGGCTAGATATTTGTTTACGGCTAGCCAAGTCATGAGTGTCACCAAAGCCGCAGGAGATTGTACCTATTGTTTCATACTTTTCTGGATAATTTTTTCCCAAGTGCATGTGCAAGCCGTTATCCTCATCTTGTCCGCGTGATGGAGGCTGGGTGTATAAGTTGAGTTCCGAAATTACTCCCGAAGCTTCTGTACCCAGGATTCCATTTCTGCATTGTTCCAGAGACCACAGCTGGGTCCGGCCGGACTCTGCTGCACTGCAGGCCTACTGTCGGTGTAACATGCTGTCGGTTTGTTTGTGTGTTCGGAGGTCGCCGCTCAAAGCGCCTGGCCTGTGTCTCCTGTGCCTCAGAGCAAGACTTGTGCTTGAGTTCGTTTCGGAGAAATCAGTTCTGAATCCGATGCATATGGCTTGCTGAATCGATTCGGATTTTGACTCAAAACGGTTTCCCAAACTGAATTCTTTCTGAGTCCGACTCAAAATGAAATGAATCGACTCCGGAAGGGATTCCAAAAAAGATCCATTGAATTGGATTAACCCGCGCTCGACTATCGGTTGGCGCCATGCACGACTGACGGGAGGGGGGTTGACAATCCCCCTAACTCACGAAAGGTTGGTCGCACGATGAAAATAAGCACACCGTTGGGGAGCTCGAGACAAGTAGGGCTCCAAAGTGGTCTCATTTTTAGTTTCGGATAATATGTGACCCATTTACGTCCTATATATGTTTTCTCATAGCCGCCTGCATGAGACCGAGAAACGGCCTGGATCTCAAGGGCTGTAACCAATAAAGTCTAGATAAAGGCATGAGCGGGCAGGTGAAAGTCTGTGGATGCCGACATACGTCCAGCTTCTCTGATTTGTTTAATATGTACGCGGAAACGTTGAGCTAAAGACACGGTGATTTTCTCACCGCTGCGCGGCTGGCGTCGTAGACGAATGCGGTATGAAATTAACGGGAATGTATTTTAGCGTTCTTTTATTCTCGCGAAATGTGCCTTTCCAAGTGTCGTTTATTGATCCTAATGGTTCTTGTGATGGTTTCTCGTGCTTAAGTGTTAAAAAATTCAATACTTATCAGTCTACACAAAAAGTGGAGCTCTGTTCGCGAGAGTCTGTTTATTTCCAAAATTTGCAGTGTTTTTAAAACTTTTTGATCTTCTTGGTATTATTCGCAAGTGTGTGAGCCAGTTGTGCCATTTTCTACCCGATCAGAGTCATTCATCGCCGATTTTGATGGCAGTGGATTTTGGCTCATAACAATTATCCGTGACCTGACCTCAGGTCAGTAGTCAGAAGTCATTAAAACTTTGTGCATTGACGGAAACTGGATGCCTGGGTTTTTCGAATTTCAAAAACAGAATTTCGTATAAGAGTTTGAGTGTGGGGAGCCACACTCAAACTCTTATACGAAATTCTGTCAAGTCTTGAAAAACCAAGACTTATGTTGAAAACGGGCTTGACCTTTGGCGAATGACCCGGACGTTTCCGAAAAAAACCCGAGATAGCCGATTTGTTGCTTTGATTTGTTGCTTTCATCAAAATCTCTAACCCTTGAAAGTGTTATTGTGATATCATGGTTTGCGAATAAGTTGCAGGACGCTAAATTTGCTAAATTATTTGGACATTGGTCCACTTGACCCGACGTACGTCAGACACCCAAATTGACCTGAGGTCAAAAATTCGATTTAAGATGTAAAAATGATCAGACAACAGACATGCAAAGTTTTGCGTCGCTACGGTCGTTTGTTTTCTGGCAATCTTGGGAAAACCTCATGGGGCGGTAAACCGCCCCCCTGTCGGGAGCGGGTTAAGCCATTGAAATCGTTTCCAGCTCTGATTTTATAGAGAACCGCGTGGTTCAACTCCGACTCTGATTTCGGCACTCATCACTGGAATCGATACTGATTCGGACTATGGCCTGAGCGGAATCGATTCTGGACTCATTTCTGATTCTGATGAAATCAAACACAATTCTGTGTCTGTTGAGAAAGCGCCAGTCGGATGGGCAGGGCGGTTTTCCGTTTCAGAGGCCATCTGGGTGACAGTGGCGGTCTGGGAGACAGTCTGGGTCTGGGTGGAGCTTCAGAAACCATCTGGGTGGCTGTAACGCTGCTCCGTTTCAGAGGCCGTCTGGGCGACGGTGACGGTGCTCCGCTCCAGAGGCTGTCTGGATGACAGTGATGATGCTCCGTTTCAGAGGCCGTCTGGGTGACAGTGACGCTAGCCATGATCGGCAAGTTCGGCATCGCCGGCAGCTTCGCCGTCATCTACGTGTTCGCCGGCGAGCTGCTGCCGACCGTGATCCGGTCGCAGGCGATGGCGCTGGCCTCGTTTTTCGCCGGCCTGGGCCTGCTCTGCTTCCCGCAGATTGTGGGGCTGGTCAGTGGCGACCCGGCCGGGCCGCCGGCGGCGGCAGCAGCGCCCACTGCTGCGGCTGATCAAATCATCGCACCGCCTCCGACCTGTCATTCGGCCTGAGCAGATCATGTCACATTTACACTCGCGGCCCCCGAACGCTGAACGACCAGATGGAATCGATAAGGTCCAGATATAGCCTCAGGATACTGATGTCCATTATCACGGCTGGGATGTAGGCGGAAAAATGAGCCCAGCGCCGCCTGAGCTCAAACCAGAAGGGCCTCACCTCAGGTGGCCGCGGGTCAACTTGGTGGACCGAGGCGATAATCTGGAGCGAGGAAAATATGAATTCAGCCCACCGCTAACCCAAATTCATTCCGAAGTCTAGACGTAGCCATACTTTTTCGGGTGTATCATGTACTTCATGACCACGGTGAAATGTAAACCATGTTTACGACGTTGGCTTTACGTTCAGCACCAATTAAAAGAGGTGATCAGCGCCATTTTAAGAAGAGGATTTCGGCTGTGGTGACTAATCTTGTTATCCCTACGGATGTGTGTGCACATGGTCTCGGCAGAACTAGCCCCTTATTGGTGACGCTTAATCTGGTGAGGAGCGTCACTCATATGCTTTTGCACTATGCTAATACCAGGGCACCAGCGTTAGTCGAATGTAGAAGGCGTTTTGTTCGGTCGTGTGTAACCCAGCTGTTTACCCACAGGCCGTCTATAGTCGGGTGCTGCCTCTCATAATCATGGGGTCTGTGACCCTGATGGGGGCGTTCGTGTCATTCTTCTTGCCGGAAACAGCCCACCAACACCTGCCAGAGACTATGGAGGAGGGCGAGAACTTCGGCAAGCGAACCTCCCACGGCAGAAGGTGGTTCCGGTGAGACGCCCGCTGCAAGACCTCGGAATAGGATGTCATGCCGCAAAACGTTTTTTGTTAAATTCCGACTGAACGATTTCATTTTCAGGAATAGACTCTTGACTGGTCTCGTTATGTGATGCCGTTTGTATTTTTACCACAATCTCTTCTTTAGTGTCGAGCGTCCAGAATTCTTATTTTTCGTCATTCCTGGGTGACCATGACCTGTCAGGCTCTTGTGACCCGTTGAGTGGCAGTGGTGACAGCAGCCTCAGCGAAGGATTCACGTCCTTTGCAGCCATTTTCACGCAGCTCGGGCGCCGGCGGACGACAACGCCGGGGACGTTGTTCACGAGTCGCTGGCGCTGACCAAGACGAGGCCGTACAATGGCTTCACGGAGGTGCCCCACACGGCGGCGGCGCCGGCCGAGGGTTCAGAGCGGACTCAGCTGTCGTAGCGCAGAGGGGACCCCGAGTCCCTGCGGCGGCACTCTGGAACGGCGCCGCTCGCCACGGCTGTACTCCGAGAGTGCCGGGCGCCGGAGTGGCGCCGCTCGGAGAGTGTCGGGGCCGGAGTGGCGCCGCCCGCTGGAGTGCCGAACGCTGGAGTGGCGCTGCTCGGAAAGTGTCTGGAGACGGAGTGGCGCCGCCCAGAGTGCCGAACGCCGGAGTGGCGCCGCCCAGAATACCGAGCGCCGGAGTGGCGCTGCTCAGAGTGTCTGGAGCTGGAGTGGCGCCGCTCAGAGAGTGTCTGGAGCCGGAGTGGCGCCGCCCAGAGTGTCGGGAGCCGGAGTGGCGCCGCCGAGAGAGTGCCGAGCGCAGGCAGCGGTGACGGCGGCGGGAGCCCCGGCGTGTGGCGGTTGTGGTCAGTGGCGCCGCTGAGCCGAGCTGAACGCGATCTGTGACGGGGTTTTATAGTGCGACAGCACGGGACGGCAGCGCTGCTGAGGCTTTTCACGCAGAACAGTGACGACTCCCCGAATCCGCGCGTGCGGTGCGGCAGCAGCTCTGTGGAGTTTTGCCGTGTGCAGCACCAACCTCCCCGTGGAGTAACACTCCAGGGAGCGCAGCATGTTTCGGGATGACGGCAGGATGACTGGCTGCCGATTCGGGGTGCAGCCGGCGGCGGGGGTGACCGGCTCCGGACAGCGGCCGGCGGGTGCCGACGCGGGACGGCCGCCAGCTCGGACGGCAGCTCGGTGGCCTGTTCAGGTGGCAGCGGAGCGGCGGCAGGCCGGGACCTGGACCGCACGCGACACCTGTGGTGGGCCTGTGGCCCGGACCCAGCGCGGCCGGCCTGTGTGCTCGATTGTGCGCCTGTGTGTGGACCGTTCCCTGGACGACGAGTGTCGTCGACAGATGGAAGGCGTTAACTTTGTCGGGTGATGTGGTGTAGGCAGTGCTGGGGACAACTAGTTCCAAGGGCGAACTAGCTTTTGTTTTAGTTCCATTGTTCCAGCGAAGTGAAGGGTGAAAGCGACAGTGCCAAGAAGTTAAGGTTTTTGTAAGGTTCAATGGAGGCGAACACTTCCTTACATGTTGTGGAATCGGTATGTCTTAAAAACCGAGACTTGTTTCGTCATTTCAACAGGCATCATGCTTGAAATACGATGCAAGTTTGCTCAGATGCATTGTTCACGTGAAAATCGTTCCTAAATGCGTCGTAGCAATGTTTTCGAGTTCCAATGGACTCTGGTAGCCCGGTGTGTACTCCGGAATGCGTGACAAAGAATTCCCACGGAAGGGGTTTTCGGGGGTTTTGGTCTCGAAACCAGCTCGTCACAAGGTTTTGACAGAAGAGATGTCGATAAATCACAGGATACGTGGTCGCTGCTAGCACGATATTTGTGCGACTGCCTGTTTGAGAACAAACATAGGGCAATTTTAACTTATGAGACCAACACATTGGAACGGTAGTCAATATCAGGTCCACACTGTTATGAAAGGCAGCTGTGCGGCACATTCTGACATGGTTCTCGCCTTCCTCCATACTTTTAAGATTCGTGGAAAGTGCAAGAGAACATATTTATTACGTCAACTAACCATTCCAAACATCGATGATAAATCACTCAAGTTTAACAGGTAATGTTTCGGCGATGCCTTTTATCACTGTTTTACCGAAAATGTTGTTTAATTGCAAGATCCACCACAAACAGAAGGCAAGAGTATCACAGTTCAACCGCCTAATGCATATGGCACATCGGACAAATACCTTCAAAAACATATAGCAATCCTTAACGCCAAAAAGCGCAGAATAACGCAATCAGGCGGAAATACATAGATGAGCAACTGGGAGGGCAGGACTGGAAACCACAACTGATGAGGCATTAGCAATAACCCTAAAAATCGTATCGAAACATGAAGCTGTCCGGTAACTGCGACTGCCTTTCGGTGGCTGCGGTCTCGTGTTGCGCGGCCTCCTGATAAAGCTCTCATTCATTCCACGTCTCCTCAGGTGTTCCTGGCAGGTGGTTCCTCATCTTATCTATTTTCAACCTCTGCAAAGAAAGTCAACATCATGTGAACGAGTTTTTACGTCAACGTTTTTCTCCACTGTCCAGCAACGTAAACGGACGGTTGGAGAAATGTATTTTCGAGCGCACTGGTTCAAATATAAATTACAAACCAAAACTGACAGACAAGACAAAAAAGGCTGACCTGCGACAGCAGCGAAGATGCCACCTGGTATTCGAAAAGACTGCACTTTTCACAGTCATGAGTCAGCGGATGACACCATCTACAGTGCGGGTCCCCAAACACGCGCACACGGGGAAACGACGAGCTGCATCCACGCTGCACGAAACGATACAGGTAGCGCTATCAAAATCCCTACAAACCAGACAGCGTCACTCGCGAACAAAACAGATGCACGCAAGCGGCTCCGAAGAGCTGTCTAGCGCCGTGATGCGCCACGCTGAGCAAAGGCGGCACCTGAACGGCGCCTGGATCCCGTGGCCGTGGCACACGAGCGAGCGCCGACGCTGGGCGCACCGTCGAGGACTCTAGGCCTGTCCAGGGCGGAGTCGGCCTGGAGTCTCCACACGGCGGCAGCGGTCTCCCGCGACTCTCCAGAGATCGGGCCCGCCCCGCTGACACCGGCCCCGTGTTTCCAGTGGCATTGGTCCGAGAGCGCCAGGACGAGTCACCACTGGGGCCCAATGTCTGGACGAGGCCAGGGACGGACATGGCAATCGGCAGAGGCCTCTGCCGACCACTGACGCCACTGTAGCGGCTATAGCCCACTGCTTATAACTGCTGGGTTCAGCGACGACCACTGACGCCACTGTAGCGGCTATAGCCCACTGCTTATAACTGCTGGGTTCAACGACGACCACTGATGAACCACGCACGAGCGCCCACGGACAGTAACCAGAAATACGTGCATAATGATTTCAAAGATAACTCAGTGACGGCAATATTGGAATTTTAGCATCTTCCACGCAGTTCTTGGTTCAAACGGAACATAACTCACATTATCAAACACTAGAGGACGCCAGTTTTGACATTTTCACCCTACATTCCGCACAGTATTATTGCCAGTTGATTCCCCCAATTTTAAGGGTCCAAGAGAATGTCACACAAAGTAGCAAGCTACACAGATGTAGAACAGTGGCGATCATGACACGCTGGAACAGACAACATCCATTCGTGTGTTTCTACGGCACAGCAAAGCGTGTGCAAAGCCCAAGCGATGTCGCTGCTCGTAAAGAGACGCCCCTGCCAGTGCCCAAAGTTAGCCGTCTGTCTCAGTTTCGGTTCTCGGTCGCGGATCCGTCAATCATATCGCTTACTCGTGCCCAGAACAGCCAGAATCTCCCGCAATCTGCAGCAAAAAGGAAATAACAGCGATGCGACATCTTTGGAGGGAAACACATTCGGAACGTTCGGAATAGACGGGGTTGATGGCAGTTTCATCGTGCGCAAAATTAACTGGCCAAAGATCTGCGGTAATTTTGTGAAATGCGTCACGTTTACGGGAGTGAACGCGAACCATTATTACCCTGACCGGCCGACGGAGGCCGGCCGGGGGGAGCGGGAGGAGGGGGGGGGGGCAGCTGGCAGGGGCGGGTACCTGGGCAGCCGCTACGTACCGCCGTTCGCGGCGCGGCTTACTCCAGCTGGAAGGCAGAGCGGCACGGTGAGAGCACGCGGCGAGAGCGAGGCGCAGGCGGGACGCAGCAGGCCGGGGGCGGCCAGCGACCGGCCCCTGTCCTGATGGAGCGGCGCCAGTGGCCGCGCGCGCACCGCACAAACCGGCCGCACAGTGTCACAGAGTGTCAGCAACTGTGACAGATGCTTAGGAGAAAGGTCGTGGCTGAGCATTTGCTCTGAAGCCATGGGAGGAGCTTGATAGTCGCCGAGGGGTCACAGATTTGTCCAGAAAAGCAGTGAGCCATTTGCGTTATTTTGGACATCCATCTTCATGGACGTTTATTGTTGAATTTTGGCATCTGAGGGCCGTGAATTACCGGGCAATCCCGTCTGAGGATCGTTAATACCTCTTCAGTCCCGAAATAAAGCTCCACCCTTGCTTGCAGAAATCAAAGCTGGGCCAGTTACCCACTATGAACAGCAAAGCCAAAACCAGCCCAGAGTATCAACCGCCGGGTATGCTAAAACTTGTTTCGTCTCTTACTGTTTTCGACGATCTCACGCTTGTTTTAGAAAAAGAACAGATCGTTAGCGCCCGGCACTTCTTGCTGCGCGCAGAGACAACGTCGTTCATTCAGTTTAGTCTTTTAACAAAATACACGTGAACATCGACTACATAATAGCACATGCATTCTTTGAAAACAAGTACGCAAGAATTAATGCTATAACATGGGCGCAAACTAACTTATAGTGAGAGAAATACGTCTGTTAGCATTTCATCTAAGCATTTGAGCCGTGTGCTCGTGACATCTGACGTAGCTGACAGGCCTGCGCCAAGCTAAGCTGGATATGGAGCTGCGGACACAAAGCTTTGATGTGTGTCACAATGATGTCACAATGGACACACAAAGCGGCCCGTTTATGTCCATCCGTCACATTTGTCACAATGACACAAAGCGGACACAAGAGTTCATGGCGTTTATGTGTGATCACTTCGCCGACGAGACAGTGTGTCCTTGGCCACTATGCCGTGATTGCCAATGTCTCGTGCGTGCCTTTTTCTGTAGGCACCAAAAATATATGGTGTGACCAGCATTTTCAAGGAAAGACGTTTGGAAACTTGACTCACCTTGCAACCGGATGAAAAAGAAGTAAACTTCAAGAGGGACTTTACATGTGTGCACCTTTTCATTACTTTCAGAACTGCTCAATACAAATGTGCATTAAAACAATCCACTTTACTAGCTGCAAAAATATGAGCTGTCAGCCATTGTCTTCCGCACTACTTTAGTGAACCTTGCGTATGAGTTTGGTTGTGATGGTACATACCGAGCTTTAGGTTCAAGGAAGCGATAAGCATAACTTGTCGTTATTGGCTCAAACCCGTCGTGAAACGATTTCGAAGATGTAAAATACACACATGCAAAACAAATGTCGAAGAAAAAAAATCCAATGGCGCCACACGACAGCACGTTATGGCTATCCGTAGGACTTTTAGGGCCCTCTGTGTCAAAGAAGTGCCGCTGCCTTTGACAGGGAAATAACAACACGCGGAAACGGCCACGACGAGCTAAACCCAACGAGCCTCCTCTGAGCTGATGACTGCGACTGACTGCGAAACACATCAGCAGCTCACGCCAGCTCCACACTTCCTGTGGTTCCGGAGCAGGCCCGCTCCTGTCCCCGCCTCCGCCCGCTCGCCGCCGCTGACGCCGGGACAGCCCCTCGGCGCCTCCTCCGCAGCGGCCACGGCGGGCCGCGCACTCACCACGCTCTCAGGGATGGGCCGGGTGGCCTCCGAGCTGTTCGCGGCTCGGCGTGTCGTAGCGGGCAGGCCGCGGGATGCTGGCGCGCCGCACCGCCGAGTGGACGCGCATCGTCTCCGCCAGGTACCTGTCGGCACGCGGCGGGCTGCTCGGTCGGTGCTGGCGGCCGGCAGACGACGACGCTGGCGCCGAACGCAGGTGGGCGGTGACTATGTATGTATGTATGCATCATATGGCGCAGTATGATAGCGCTGTCTATGCTCTGAGCGGCAGCAACGAGTGCTTCTGATGCGTCACAGGCATGGCGTAGGGGGCTGACGACGGCGCGTGCGCTGGCACGTTGAAAGCACATCGTAGGCTCTGGTTTAATGGAGTCTGTTTCGGTTCGTTAACTACGCAGACGAAGCCATTCAGCGATGTGTGCTCTGCTTCAGGGGAGGAGCATACGGGATCAAATTGGCGGATGGTGCCAGGGAACACAAAAAACTATGCCGTGAATGTTTGCTGGGAGCCAAAACACGCACGCACCGTGGCGTACTAGAATGAAGAAAGGCCGCTCGAAAGCCGTTTTGCTCAGTGATGTGAACGTCACACATGCTGTCGTATTTAGCAGGCAGCACGTGCGTGATCTTCGGACGGTTATGACTCACCGGTCTGAGTCGTTCATGCCACGTGATGACTTGTACTTCTCTAGAGAGGCGTCGGTACCATCCATCAAGTGTTCAAATTGGAACGACTTGTATGTGTTCTGCTGACTACGATCCGTCGGACTCTGAAGGGCACAGTGCACAAAACGTAAGCCGGCGATGTTCTTCCCAGTGGCGGGTAAAAAAAAAACAAAAAAGAGGAGAAAAAGAAAAAACAGGCGGGGTGATAAAATGTTTACTTCAAAATATTTTTAAGTTCGTAAAAAATGAAAAGTAAGCCATGCCTTAAACCGGCACTGACTAGGGTACTTCACCGTCCACTGACGGGGGGAGGGTAGCGCCACCGTGTCTATCTCGAGAAACAATCGTACGATTCGACTGACTGAAACGGCAACCAATAGATGTATTTTTTTACTTTTGGGTTGCTGATGACGTTACAGGTCAGGTCAAACATGAAAAAGTGTCCACCTTCTACAGAGCTGCTTAATTACACTGAAAAGCAGACGGGGGCTGAAGATGGCGTGGTCATATGTTTCAGGCAACTAATGTCATATTCTAAGTGTCACTTGACTCAAGGCTATAAAAGGTCAAGGCCACGGGTTGGGTCAAATTAGACGTCTGTTCTTACGTGTTACGCGGTGCATGTTGCACGTTTCAAAGGCACATACCTCTACATCGGTCAGTATTGGGGGACAAGGGCCCTCACAAATGAAAAATGAAATAAATACAAATGATCTCACTTAAATCAGTACTGGATTATACAAGCCAAGCAAAAACAAATATATTATCCACAAATCTACTGCACGGGTTTCCGGAGCACTATTAAGTATTCAACCGATTAAAAAGTATTTTAAAAGGCAAAAGCGTACCTTTAATTTCGCATTAACATTACTCGAATGATGAGGTATAAAATTGAACTCAGGCTTGACAGGAGCTCGCTCCGGTGTCGTAAAACCTGCAGTCGCCCTGGGTTCTGCCGCCCAGTGTTCCACATTGCCCTCACCGTCATCGACCCGACTTTGGACCGTTTCTTGTTCTTCACGATGACGGCCACGATGACGCCGACGATGACGATGACGATGATGGCGGCGATGACGCAGGAGATGATGATGGCCGTCTGGGCGTTGCGCTCCTCCTTGACGGGGTCGGCGCTGACGCCGTCCATGCCGTCGCGGGGGATCACCAGCCGGTTGCCCTGCAAGTCGGTCAGCTCCAGTTCGCCGTTCTGCACCATCTGCGTCAGCAGCTGCACCGTGTCCTTCTCGCCGCTGGTGCGGCTGGTCAGCGACGGCACCTGCATCGTCACGTCCACCAGGATCGAGCCTGCGGAATGTCAGGTGGCAGCGTCAGGTGGCGCCCGGCTGGCGGGGGGGGGGCAGTGGGTTAAGTCAGGAAACAACGTTGAACGGCAGTGAACAGGCGGGCGGCAGCGGGCAGAAAACCGGCGGGGCGCGTCCTGCTCCACGCAGAGATCACATCCTACCTTACGGGACTCAGTTTTGTAAACGTTCTCGAGCACGAAGGAAACAGTTGGTCACGGACATGGAGTATTGTCCTGCGGCATGCGTCATCTAACATTCAGTACAATATTTTCTTCGTGCGCGTTTGTATTGTATTTCATCTCGATCTACGTCAGCATTTGCCGACGCAGGGATTTATAGTAATGAGTATGTTTCTGCGTGGAAACTGTACCAGAATCAACAGTCTGTACATCTGTTCTACAATCAAATGAATAAAAGGGACGGAAGGAAACAGAGGGCAAGGAGATTACTACAATAGCTGCACGGAATTACTCTCCTGTTTTTGCTCTTCCACTGCAAAAAGTGGCAGAGTTCAAACTCTGTATCCCTATGTATCGTGTCAAATTTATTATGTATGTATAAACTATGTACCGTGAAAAATTTCTGAGGCGCAAGAACCACTGCTCTCCAGAGAGGATGTTCAATGGTCGTACCTGGTCGAACGGATATCGAGATAATATCGTCCTCAGTGATGTTTAAGGCCTCCACCAGTTGCTCCTTTATGTGACTCGTGAATTGCTCCTCTTTGCCTTCCACCTTGACGTAGTAGTCGCCAATAATCCTGCCGAGAAATGTTCAGTTCGAGGCCAATCGGAATGTGTGAAGAGGGTAGTGATAGAGCGAAACCCTTCTTCGACGTTACACCTGAGTTGCTTTGCTAATCTTCATGCGATAAAAGCGGCAAGAGGTCGCAAGTTTTTCACGGCTTCATTTGTGCAATTTATACTTGAAACCTGTGAACTTCATTGTAGAAACGGAAGCCTTTTTCGTCTTGAACAGCACCGGTTTCCACCCGCCACCGCTGTTGCCCCTGTTCCTCTCAGTCGTGGGCGTTATTTGCGCGCAAACGTTGAAAAAGCCCGCACCTCATCACAAACAAAATATAATGTCCACTTTGGCCACCAGCCACTCACTTCATGGTGAAGTTTTTCTCCATCATCAAGTTAGTGGGCCTGGCGGTGGTGACGGTTGTGGTTGAGGGCGCCATGGTAGTGGTTACCGGGGCGTCCACCTCAAAAGCGGCCACGTGACCCAGCCGGCGGCAGCGACAGACGATGGTGGTCCTGCTCACGTGACCTGTCTCGCAGCTGGCGGCCGTCCACGCCTCGTCCCGCCAGCTCCGGCACTGAAACGCCCCCACGGAGTCACGGCCGCACCCCCAACTAAACACGTGGTCACGAGGGCGCCGCGCCACACCCTCTGACACAGCGTCACAGTCTCGGACACGGCTTCACGGCGTTGGCGTAGTGTCACGGCAACGTTCCGAAAAAGACGAAAGCTTCCCCAGCGGCAGCTCAGCACCGTCGGGTCATCGCCAGGCCGGTGCGCGCGGCGGCAGCGCTGTCGCTCACCTCCAGCTCGCGTCCCTCGGGCAGGTCGGCCGTGGAGCCGTTCAGCGTCAGCTGAACCACGAACGGCCGCTCGAACGTCTCGTCGGCCATCGCTGGCTGCGAGGTGTCCGGGTGCAGCAGGCCCACCTGGTACACCCAGGTCCTGGCGGGGCGGGGGAAGACGTCAGGTGAGTCGCACCGACCCACCCCATCGGCGACTCTCGGCCGGCCGGCACCGGACCGAGGGACAACACGGGAGGAACAAAAGTTCTATTCGGCCCAAGACGGATCGGGGTGGCTGGGCAAGGACATTCACACTGGTCACTGAAGGAAGCAAGGGTCCTTGCTTTGAGGTGGACAAGATGATGGTTCCGTTGACAGCTTATAGGAGATGGAGTATTCAAGTGGCGAACGGCGTCTCTGAGACCAGGATGGGTTTTGTTGGAAATTAAAAAAAAATCCCGATCAGTTTTGTGGACTATAGTCTAATGCCATTAAGTGCTGTCTGTCTGAAGCACCTCCGTGGCATAACAAAAAGGACATGGTGCATGCCACCGCAGCCTCGAGGCAGAACAGAGACCCCACTGCGCCTCACGAACACGCCGGAGCCGTGCGGTCGCTGGAGGCGGCGTCCGCGGCCCGCCCCGCCTTCAGACCGGCCGGTCGGCGACTCACCAGCGCGGCGACTGATCCGCCTGCAGTCGGTCGGCGGCCGCCACCAGCAGGTCCTCCGGCGACACCCAGCTGGTGACGCAGACGTCCCGACACGTGATCTCTTGCTCCGTCTCCGGGTCGGAGCCGCACGGCCGCCGCCAGCCGCTCCAGCTGGGGCTGCCGCGCAGGGAGGAGCCGTTGGCGGCCGCGCCGCCGGCCACCACCGGCCACCAGACGGCGGCGCCGCCGGCGTCCAGCTGTCGACGCGCCACCTGCAGCTCGACCCGGCCGCCGACCACGGCCCGAGGAGCACTGTTGGAGGACGGCAGCGCGGCGCACAGGCCGGCCAGCACAGTGCGCACCGTCCGCAGCAGCTGGCCGGCGTCCGACGCCGTCTCGGAGCTGTGCAGTAGCCGCACCGCCTGCCGGCAACAGGGGACGTCACAGGGGGACTGGCAGCGTCACAGACACCGTCTCCGAGCTGTGTAACAGCCTGCCGAGGAGGGTGGGGCGTCACACGCCGTCAAGGATCCATGCCTATCGCGTTACTCCATCCTTCCTAGAAATGCATGCAGTTGTTGGTGAGGAAATCACACTGAGTAATCCACGCTAAGTGTACGTCAACAAGTATCGCATCAGATATCGCGTAGAGGACTTAAGTTAATGACGAGGTTGCCAATTTTGTAACGAAAAAGCCCAGACAATGCTGCTTCGTAACGGTCCACGGAAAGTTCAAGGAACATTTGGATCAGAACTTGCTACTTAACTAGTGCACGAGTAATTCCACGAGCGGTAATGTAACAACAAGCCTTCTGAATACGACCAATCTAACAACACTTAGCTACATTCAGTTGCGACGCTGGACACACACATTGGACCAACGTCCACCAGGAGAGGATCGGCTGCCCGGCGTGAGCTCGCTCTGCCGGCTGACGACTGGGGACCACTGACCTGAGCCGTGGTGAGCGGCGCCACCTGGGCGGAGGCGCTGGCCTCGGCCGCCCGACGAACACGGAGCGTCGAGCGACGCCGCCGGCGACCGGACGCCCCTGCCGCACGGCGTCACCACGTCACCCGGGCGGCGGCGGCAGCCACCGGCGCCTGGCTCGTGAGTTTGGGCTGTTCTCTACACAGGGGACACTAACTCGATGTGGACCGTTGCTGGTTGGCCGACACACCTCCTACTCTTTGTCAACATTCGCTGACACCAGATGCCCTACATTAGATGGCCGGCACCTCCGGCATGCTCCATCTACTCCTTCAGCATTCGCTAACACTAGATGGATCGTTTCAACATCGCCGCCTTGTAGGCTCACTCTGTGGGCTTCATCGCGTCCGTACCCGTCGTCTGGACATCTGCGGCCGGTGGCAGCACCATCTCGCCGATCAGCTGGTTCAGGGAGGTCAGCCACTCGGACATGTTGAACTGGGGCAGCGCCGAGGCCAGCAGGTCCAGCAGCTCGCTCATGCGAACCGCCTCATCCAGAGCGCGCCTGAAAGGCGCCAGCCGCCGGCGTCAGCACCGGTCTGTGGAGCCGCCGAATGACTATGGCGCAAGGCTATGACTCGTCGGTGACAATTGCATGTTTGATATTCAATATGCAATTATGCTATTGCATGATCGATATTCAATATGCTACCTGAAACGCACCGGGCGCTGACCAGGGCCATCGTTACAGACGAAACGAACAATCACAGCGCCCAGTTGTACTGAACCTATCCGAAAACAACCGAGAATTGGCTATCGTAGATGAGGGAAATGGCATGAAAAATGCGAAACGTCAAAACAGGGCAAAGCATCTCCCCAGGTTACCTAAACGGTTAACGGCGCCCTCGAAACCACCAGGTTCCAATACTAGCAGGACAATCTGCTAAACTGCGATACAAGCGTTCCAAAAGAGAGATGTAGTGAACAAATACCAGATAAAAATGCTCCGAATGTGCGACCATTGTCACGGAAACTGACCTTTTCTGTTCTGCAGTGCTGTCGGGTCTGTCCACAATCGCCTTCAGTCTGTCGGTTTTACGAACGTAATGGTAAACAGGTACGCATTTCATAGTATTCGCCAGAAGTCCGTTTGTTGGGCTCTAATACTATGCTAAGCCAGTCGACACTTGGTATTTTTCCCGAATCCCAGCGACTTCTGGCAGTGAGTTAAGCGGGTTCAGCTATCATTTACACTTCGTCGAGTACGTTGGAGCACTTCCCTCCAAAATAAGAGTGGAATCCTGTGCATCAGAACGTAGCGAAATCGTATCGTATCGTATCGCATATATATATAATGTAATCGTATCGTATCGACACTCCAGTACGTTGTCAGTAACTGCCCGGGCGGTTCCGCGCGCGGTCAGTTTGATGATCGGGCGGCGCCGGTCGGAGCACGCGCCGGGACCGGCGCCGCCCGCCGCCCGCCAGACAGGCTCGCACCTGAGTCGGCAGGCGGCCACCGTCTGCCGGACGCTGAAGTGGACGATGGCGGCCAGGCCCTGGTCCGAGGTCCGGTCTGACTCCGGCAGACGGTCCAGCACGGCCAGCGCCCAGCCCAGCACCTCGGCCGGCTGCCGCCGCTCCGATGCCTGCACCAGCAGCTCTCCCAGCCGTCTGGCGGCCGACGGCACACGTCACCGCCAGGTCAGGTCAGGTCAGGTCAGGTCAGGTACGGCCATCAGCTCACCAAGCCTTCCGGCGGGTGGCGGCACACGCCACCGCCAGGTCAAGTTAGGTAAGGTCAGGTCATCAGTTCTTTCAGTCGTCTGGCGGCTGGCGGCGCACTCGCCCTCCAGATCAGGTCAGGTTAGGCTAGGTTAGGTTAGGTCAGGTCAGGCCAGGTCAGGTCAGGTCACCGGCTCTCCCGGCCGTCTGGCGGCTGGCGGAACACGTCACCGGCAAGTCAGGCCAGGTCAGATCATCACCTCGCCCAGGCGTCTGGCGGACGGTGGCTGACGTCACCCTCAGGTCAGGTCGTGTCGAACAATGTTCATAGTTCAGAGAGGCCTGATGAAGATGGGCCATAAAGAGTCGCCATTCTGGTCAATGTGTGTTCCCTGGGCCAGCTGGGGGCACTTGCAGGGAATTACCTGTCCATGGGTCAGGGTTCGTCACCTCACACAGATAGATGCATCACTGACAGACCGCAAAGTCACGGTTTGGAGGTGGTTGAGCGGGCATCAGCCAAACCTCTGGGTGAAATAACGGCTTTTTGGTATACACAAACCAACACATTAGACTCTCTCCATGCTTTGCTTTTTTGCTCCTGAGAGACATGTTTCATCTAGCGTCTTACCGCATGTCCTCTTCGTCGCTCACGATGTCATCGTTTCGCTTGACGTCGCTTTCAACGCACGCGCAAATGCTTTGGGCCGTGCACACGAACACGTACACCTTTTCTGCGTCTGTGCGAACAGAAAACCGAGCGTTGTACCACATGATCCGACAACACCCGTGAATATTCGGCTCGGGTGAACTGGTCGGGAGTGGCATACAATGCATGTCTAGACGTGACAAAAATTGCTTGCACTATGGTTTTAGTTACCACCAATATACAGATATATAGTTGTCATCCGTAGCTATGCAGCCGGCACACAGATGCAAATAGGTTCAGGTCTCAGTTATAAATGACGCATAATCACTGCACGTAACCCAGGCCTCCCCGCAAATCTAAATTGCATTCCACTTATTTGCCATAAATCGCGATTTACTCATTCTTTCATGTTCATCAGTAGCTTAAGTAGTTTCAGAACGTCAAAAACAGTGGTATAGAAACTTGAAGTAATTTCTTGCAGACGCAGGAAAGCAAAGGTCATTTTTAGTTTCTCGGTGAAATACGCATCTTGAAATGAAACGTGTGAAACGTCAACGGTTCTCTTTTGAAGCAGCTTTGCATCGTATTCCTGACTTCGTATATTGACCTTGGCGATGTTTGGTCAGTTTTGTCATAATCTGAATTGAACTGAATAACCATTAGTTGTCAGAATAACAGGAGAGGAGATAAAATGCAGCGTTAGTTTTTTATTTTTAATATTGATTGCATTTGCATATTCCATTGTATTGTTTTACAACACGGAGACGCTCCACGCTAATTGGCTTTCATTGTCTCCATTAATTCTTACGCATACAGTTGCAACTGACATATTATGCGCGTCGCGTAATACTGAACAAAAAGCATATATGATCACAAAGTCTCAGTCTACGGTACCGTACATCCGTACTATCAATTACATATTTACGACATCCACGCGGTGCTTGATGTGCGCTCGCCTAGACATGCAGTCACACTATAGTGTGCAGTAATCTCGTACATCATTCGACCACGTAGCGCACATCTGTGAAGATTATGTTTTTCATTAATCATATTCTTCACTTTGGTTTTGAATCTCGTCAGGGTAGACGAGCTTCTCACTTCCTCTTCAAGTGCGTTCTGTCTCTTCACGCCCTTGAATGACACAGTTTCTTCCCATTCTCAGTGTGTACTGGTAGCAACTATGGCCAGTCGTTTTGTCTTATCTTCAGGCCGTGTATGCCGCTGTCAGACAAAAACATCCTTTCCAGACTCTCAGGGGTTTTGCGAATTACAGCCTTGTGCATAACGCTTCCATAATATTCCGTTAGTTCTTCAATGTTTAGCAAAGTCAGCTTTGTTCTGGCTTCTGAAATGTGGTCGTGTTTCCTCAGGCCAAAAATAACTCGAACCGCGAAACCTGAAATCCTTTCTAATCTTTCCTTCGTGATCGGTCCTGTAGGAGCTGTGAGAGGTCAGTAAGGCAATAGATAATGTGGGGAAATATTAGTGATACTACGACGTGTCTCATAACGGCATCGAGCAGACGACAGATCGAGCAGAATCGCTGCCTTCTGCCCGCCATGGCGGACCAGAGAGGACCAGACCTCCGTGGATTAGAAACCACCATCATGGTGGTAGTTTCTAATCCACGGGGATGGCACGCCGAAGCATTCCAGACGGTTCAGCAGCCTGACATGGTCTACACAGTCGGAGGCCTTGAAGCAGTCAAGCAGGCAAAGCAGTGACACCTGGTCAGCATCCACTGCCTTGTAAATTACGTCAGAGGTGCTCAGCAGAGCAGTCTCCGTCGAAAAATGACGTCGGAAGCCATGTTATGCTGACGACAGAAGAAGAGGGTTGGCTGTAAAGTACGTCATCGGTTGATCAGCCACCAGCTTATCCACGTTTCGTGCCAGGACTGGCAGCAGCGATATTGGCCTGTAATTTGATGGGACGCTGGGATGCCCCACTTTAAGAACCGGCTTCACGTACGTCATCTTCCATTGTGAGGGTACGATGGCGGAAGTAAGACTGGAATTTATGATGTGCAGGAATACGGACATGAGCACTGGGAGGCACAGCTTGAGAAGGTCAAGTGTCATACCATCATTTCCTGCGCACGAAATGCACTTCATTTAGAACACTGCCTGCCAACTTTCATCTGGCAATGCTGGTGGGGGGCAGAATGAAGAGGAACACGCTTGCGTTGTTCTGTATCCGAGCTGTCTGTCTTAATCTGCATCTTCTTTGGAAACTGCGTCTGAGGTCTGTCCCCCTCCGCTGGCAAGGTAAACATTAGCCTCCTCCATCAGGTCGTCGGGGAGTTCCGTACTGGTTCTTTTCTTTCTACCAATTATGCCTCTGACGACGCGATGCGTGTTAGATGGGCCGGCCGTCTCCAGTCTTCTTTGCACATCTTGCCGGCTGTCGCTACGGATTGCAGTTCGCTCCCGGCGATTCAGCTTTTGGTGTCGTCGATCGGAGCGTGGGCGCCACGGCATTCTGCCATGAGTTGTTTTGTTTCCTGCGTAATCGATGGTGCGTATGGGTTCCGCATTTTAATCTTGCGCTCAGGTACGCATTTCTCCAGCACAGGGGTAAATATACAAAGAAGATGGTTTCTTGGCGATTCCGATTGGATTATATTTGTCCAGTCAGCGCCTAGTTGAGTTCTGCAGAAACGCCTCTCTGCCCGTTTGATGACGGGATCGGTTCCATCTGACCTCTGATTCAGACTCGCAGTTTTACACCGAGACTGGCTGCGGGACCACTTCATGGTAGCTGCAGTGACTTTTTGCTATACAGGTGCACAGCTGCTGGAGTAATTTCTGGGATCAGAGCTCGTGCTTCAAATAGCCTGTATCGACTCCGAATTTTGTACCCGGTCGGCAAATTTCAGGTAACAACTAATTTTGTGACGACAGCTTAAAGTGCCGTTAGTAACGCGACACGGCCGTGTGGTAGTCAGCATGGTCCTGTATTGGCCAGCTGCCAGTTGACCGGCGGGCCCAGTATCGAGTGTCGAGGCAATCAAGCCCATCTTGCCAGAACGGGCAGACAAACCTTTTACCAAATGAACAACTGATCACGGAATTTATATATATATATATATATATATATATATATATATATATATATATCACGTTATGGGCAAAGGAGACCACATGTGATGTGCAGTAGATGGAAGGTGGTGAACTAACCCGGCAAGTGTCGGTTTAAGAGATACAGCACACTACCACTTACTGCGCGACAGGACGATCTCCACTCGCGGCAAGTCGCCGGATACAGAGGCCATGGGTACTTTAACGCCACCTGGCGTGATGTAGCCAAACTCGTAGTTGAGAGGGTGCACACTGGAGGGTGGCGTCCAGCCTTCCGAAGCATCTAATGACGTAAGCAGTCCCTCACTGGGTTTTACCTGGCGGAGAAATTGACAGTGACACACAGGGACTGGAGGGGAGGAACTAGGGCAGCTCCCTCCAATAATAATGAAATTTAACATTGACTCGATGGACGATGACTGGAAAGAATAGGCCCCAACTGCTTCTTTGCCCCCCCCCCCCAGCGTCCCTGCAACTGCAGAGGAGTTCCCGCTCCCCTGCTAACACATGGACATAAAACACTTGGAAAAGTGGAAATGGCCACTGGTGGATGTTGTGGCATTCCTCTCTATGTAATGCAAGGGAGCAGTGCTCAAAATGGAAGAAAAGTGGCGATGGAAAACGAGGAAAACCTACTCGTTCATAAGCCTATGCATTATCGGGACAACAAATTAATAAGAACTCTCAAATGGTGGCTACAATAAAACAGGCGAAAAGTATGAGCTACTCCGTGTTTTGGTAGTCCAGAGTCAATACGCAAGACCCTCGTACAAACTGCTTCCACAAAAAGGGCAATTTTTACAGCTAAAATGTCAAGGCTGCATCATTGCCAGCTGTTTTTGCTGCTTCAGACGAAGATGAAAATTCTGTCGTGTTGCGAGATAAAAATGTTCCTCGTTCAGGAGAAGGCAAACCAAAGATACGCCGTACGCTTTCTGTTCATCACGCACTGAGGCCACGAAGGTGTTCAGTGAATCGCTGTGACAGAGAAGCTGGCCAGTTTAATCGTTGTCGGGAGCGGTGACGATGCTTGCCCTCGCTCTCGCAGAGTGCGGACAGACTTACAGCCAGTTCGCCGGCCAGCGGCCCCGGCATCATGCGCAGCTCCACCTGGGCAGAGTAGGTCTGCGGATCGTCGTCTGCGGCGGCGTCGGCGCGCAGCGTGAACCGTAGGGTGTCCCCACACAGACGGCCTGCCGGCCACAGCCCACCCATCAGCGCAGAACACAGAGGAAACGACCGGAAGCCGGGCGCATGGAGGCGCTGCGACCCTGTTACACTGATGTGATGACTGGAAACAGAAAACCAAAAGAAAAGAAAGACAGATAACCAAAAGAAATATAACCAAACAGTCTGACGAGAGTAGGCACAACATAAGACGCTAATGCCCCTACACGGGGAACAGAGATAACAAAGATGCCCTCCCTGGCGTTCGCAGAAGACAGGAGGAACACTCACAACTCTCTCCGGGCTGCTCCAGAGCCGGCAGGACCAGATCGAACGAGCGTCTGCGGGCGCCGCCGAGGACCGGGGTGGGCTGGAAGGGCGCCGTCTCCAGCACCTCCGGCCGGCAGCGGGAAGTCGGTCTCCCAGCGAACTGTTGCCGCCCAGTCTGTGGACACCTGCCCCAAACGGCCCACGTCAGAGGCCACGCTCGCAAAATTACCGCGAAATCCCCACGGAAATATTAAGTGAAGTCACTGTCACTGAGACCTGTAGTCGGTGACGTCGCTGACTATAACCCTCCTGCTGCAGCGCCCTTTCAGCTTTCGGGGTTCGCGTACTTATCTAACCAAGTACATACATACCGCATCAAATTCATCCAGTCGAATCGTACCAAGTTTTGCTGGTCCAAACAGGGCAGTTACCCATGAGTATGCGAAGTCTGTACAGCCACAGGATGTATACTGTTCAGAGGTTGCCAGTGCGAGCATGTAGATGCCTTGATACGGCAATAAAGCGGTTGTCTGACACACACAGACCCAGATGCCCTGATATGGCCTGAAGAGCCCAGGTCTAGACCTCCGCACCTGTGCCGGCACGAAGATGTCCTGGTACGGGTTGTAGAACTCCTGGTCACGCTCTATCCACAGTTTCGGTCTCCGCTGCCGCGCCACGTAGACCACGGTCGAAGCCGTATCCACGTCTCCGTCCTTCTCCAGGCGCAGGGTTATTCGGTATTGCCTGCCGAAAAGCCGACCGCATGTCATAAACAGACATATGGCTGCTGTACCCACGTCGCTATTCAGCTTGTGCGTCTTCTGATGTGGGCTGACAAACATATGGGAAAAGTTTTGAAAGTTTTCCTGAGCAATGGATTTACGATGGAATCCAGCCAAAGTGTCCGAGGAAAAGGCACTGACCTTAAACTTTTTTTTCTTCAGAAGCCTGAACTTTATCATTTATTATTTAACAAAGGCGTCCGCAATGGTGGAAAGGCCGATCGACCTGCAATGTCAACGAGTAGCCCAGAAATATCCGCAAGATATGCCGATGTAAATCAAAACCTTGCAGGGCGGAAGCCGGATCTCTTACAAAGAAATCTCAGCGTCTTCCAGTTCGGTGGGAAACAGAAACGCAATTGAGCTAAGAAATTGGAACGCGACGTAACTGAGCAAATGCGAGTAAGAATTATGTATGTGAGTAAGCTTTAAACAAACACAGATGCAATAAAGCATACAGACGCAGAACTCGGCGGAACCCCAACCCTGGCTGCGCTCACACTTCCGGCGCGAGCAGACCGGCCGGCACCCGCAGCGCCGGCTGACTGAGCTTCTCGGGGCCCAGGTGGCGCTCCAGGCGGCGCAGGGCCCCCGGCTCGCCGACGAAACAGCCGCTGCCCTCCTCGGCCAGCTGGCAGCTCCAACTGAAGCTGAGCCGGCCCGGCCGGCCGTCCAGGTCTACCGACTGTTCGCCGGACAGGTACACCGGCTGGCCGGCGGAGATGGTGCGGAGCTCGGCCGGCAGGCGGGCGCGCACGCCGCTCCCGACCACCCGCAGGTTCAGCGAGCCCTGCGGCGGCAGAGACGCGTCAGACCGCAGCGACAAACAGGGACAAACAGAGAGGCGTCAAACAACAGCGACAAACAGAGCAGAGAGACAAACAGAGAGACGGTGGGTTGCAGGGAGCCCTGTAGGGACAGGCCTTGTGGTGTCAAATCACAGGGAGCCCTGTAAGGACAGGCCCTGCAGTGTCAGATTACAGGGCGCCTTTTGGGGACAGGCCTTTTGGTGTCAAATTACAGGTGGCCCTGCAGAGACAAACAGCGAGGTGTCAAAAAAAACACAGGAAGTTTTTTGGTGACGAAAACGGAATGTCAGTAAGCACTTAAGCAGGATCCCGCATGGACACGGGTGGCGGCAGTAGGTTTTCAAAATGACAGAGCGCACGTTTTTTGACAGCTGTTCCGGAACCTAGCAGAAAGCGCGCATATTCTACACTGTTAATGTTCCGCATGAGCGGACGTGTGCGATACCCGTCTCTGACGCCTCACCGTGGCGAATGTTCCGGAGTCGGGCGCTGTGACAGCGCAAGTGACGACGTACTCGGAGCGCCAGGCCATCTGGGACGTGTCCAGCCGCAGCGTGGGGCCATCAATGCCGTCCAAGAGACGAGCTGGCCATACCCGGCACGCGCCAGGCGAACTGGGAAGCACACGTCGGAGCTGTGAGGGAACTGCAGAGGGAGCAGGTAAACTGGTGACACAAACACAGCCACATGGATCCAATGCGATTTACAGACACGTACAAACGCACCGCAAAACTTCCAAACAGCCACATCAGTCAAACTGGCAACTGTGATATGTGCCCTAGAGCTAACTGGCTAGTGTTAAGCGAGGAACCAAAAATTATTTTTCTCACGTAACTGAAAGTAACGGAATTTTGAACGAGAATTATTCAACACAAACACGACGCATACTCTGGATCCTCAAGCAGCAGTTCCTGCCAACAATGGTAACCGGACCATTGGCTGGGAATACATCTTACCGGAAGTGATCTTTACAAGCTGCACCATTTGACTGCCAGAAACAACTCGAGTCGGTTCCCGATATGAATCCACCAAATACACGACGTCGGACTGAATATCTTCCAGATAATGCAACAGCCTGAAAATCCGAAGATCCACTGCAGGGTAACAACCTGATCCTTGCAAGCTGTCTCCCACTGTTCGCCCGACAGCTGCGGGACCAAAGGGCCTGTTCTCTTCCCTACCTTGAGGCCTGCAGTCTCCATGTCGCAGCCCATCACGGTGGCCTGGTAGGTGTACAGATTGCCGGCGGCTATCTGCCCAGGTCCGGAGACAGTCACAGAGAGGCCAGAGGCGACCACGCGGAACGCGCGGAACACGATCCGCGAGCCGCCCAGCCACGTGTTCGCCTTCACGAACACCTGGTAGTAGAAGTCTCCGGGTAGCAGCTGCAACCAGACAAACAAGCGTCACCGGTAACAGTGGCCAGCGTTCACGGGAGACAGCAGCGCTGCCGTGACGCGTTGTGAAACGCTCCCAAGAGCTTCCGTCTTTGAGGAGTTCACCATGCTTCTCACGGATACGGTAAACTTCGCGCAGTTCTTTGGACTGGTGTCATGGCTTATGGTCTGTTTCTATAGATTCACATTTGGCAGCAACGCATCATCACATCCGACTGCGGTATTGAACTTTCATTGAACAGAGAGAGCGTCGAACTGTAGAACAATGCAACCAAAACGGTAGCTGTAAAATCCCAAGGAAAATGTCAGGGGTGTCCGCCGTGACCAACTGCTGACCCATGACGTGCTCATGGTCTGGGTCGACATGGTGTCGGGTATGGCGTATCGATCATGCCGGGCGACACGCTGTCGGAGGGCTGACCCGTGACGTGTCAAGGGTGTAGGCCGACACAGTGTCGGAGTTCTCCGTCTGCTGGCGACCGATGGCGTCGTTGATGCCCTGCCAGACGGTCAGCGTGGTGGCCTGCGGTAGGGTCCGACCGGCCTCGAGCGTCACGTTCCAGCTGTAGGTCAGCGGCCGGCCGAGACCCTCCAGCGTCAGGGCGCGGAACGTCGCCTCGGAGCCCTCGGCCTGGCACACCACCGACGGCCCGGACAGCGAGAACTCGGGCAGAACCTGTCGACAGCGCACCGCGTCAGCCGGAGTCACCGGACACCAGGACGCCTCCCGCGCACCGCCGCCCCCGCGGACAACGGGAGCGACTAGCACCAGGGGACTGACAGACTCCAGACGCCGGGGCAACACCGCCACGAGCAGACAGCAGGAGAGACTGGCACCACGGAACTGACAGACTCCAGACACCACCGTCACCAGCAGACAGCAGGGGGAACTGACACCACGGAAGTGACAGACTCCAGACACCACCGTCACCAGCAGACAGCAGGGGGACTGACACCACGGAACTGACAGACTCGAGACACCACCGCCACCAGCAGACAGCAGGGGGGACTGACACTACGGAACGGACAGACTCCAGACACCAGGGCACCACACTACACGCGCAGCTTAACGTTCCTCTGTCGCAGCCCGTGAGACCCGCCGCCGGTCGGACGTACCGCCGCGGCCTGGCTGAAGTTGACGGAGACGGTGCCGGCGGCGCGGCCGGCCAGCTCGCCGCCGCCGCTGCCGCGTCTGACCACGGCGCTGCCCTCGGCCAGCGTCAGCTCCAGCGTGCTGCTGGACAGCGCCATCTTGTCTCCGGGACGGACCAGCAGCTGACTGCCACGGACCAGACACTCTGCGGGCACAGACCGAGAGGGTCCTGCCATTTTCTCCCAGTGCCAGAAAACAGCGTACATCATACATGTGATGCAGGCGCTTATCGGCAACATCTAAATAAAGGGGTCACCATGTTTCAGGAGGACTATTTGACTGAGTCAAGACACAGGGCCGAGAAACACGGCGGGGTTGATGGGCTACACACACGGGGACCTCGCAGAATATTTGGCTCGTCGTTTGCTGTACGAAAGACACCGCTGCAAAACGGACCAAACCTGACCAGCAGGACGTCATGATACGCATCGGTTTGGCCGCAGGCCTATAGTTGAGAATACATTTAAGGTTTACAACATTCCTTTCCATTTGATGTTCGTGGGTGCAACATCAGAGTGCAATAGTTGGGACGATGTATCCGACCCATTTGCCTCAAGGCGTTCACAGCTCTACGGCGGGTCGCTACTTCGGCGGACGGCAATGCAAGAGACGCATTAGTGTTGACCTGAGACCGGAAGCCCGTGATGCGTTTTAACACACGGGGCGATAGCAGCAATGCAACAGATATAAGACGAACCATCAGAGCCGACAGCTCAACAGTGGCTCATTACGGAGGGATTAAGAGGTGCCGCTGCTTACACCCATGCAAAAGATAAGTCCGCCTGACAGGAAGACAACGTTGTCACGCGGCGGGCGCACCTTCGCTGCCCAGCAGTCGCAGCGTGGCGTCGTCCAGCAGCTGTTCGCAGTCCTGGTCGGAGCTGACCGGCCCGTCGAAGTCGACTGTGATGTACCGGAAGGGAGCCGAGAAGCTGGCGCCCGTGATCTGCGGCGCTCGGGAGCTGACGGTCAGCGTGACGGCCCGGCAGGACTTGGAGTCGCGGCACCTGTCGGAAAGGACGGCAGCGCTAATCTTTGGTCCTCGGGATCTCACGGTCAGCGTGGTGAATCCACAGGACCTGGTGTCGCGGCATCTGTCAGACGGAGCAGCAGCACTGATCTGTGGTGCTCGGGACCTCACGGTCAGCGTGGTGAATCCACAGGGCCTGGTGTCGCTGCACCTGTCAGACGGAGCAGCTGCACTGGATGCGTGGGACGGCTCTCAGACTAACTCTGCGCTGTCGCAGTGAGGTCCCGTCCGCGAAACATCAGTCCACAACGTTGGGCGACATCAAGAGAATACACAGACCTCCCTCCTGCTGCCTACTGCAGCTGGTAGTGAGCAGCAGTAAGCGGCAGCACGTAAGCGACCCTCACCAGACGCGCGACAGACCACGGCACCGACCCCTCCAACGCTGCTCCTCTGAACCGACTCCGGTTCACCTTGGCCGGCTGCGATGTCTCCCACGGCGCTGGCTTACGTCACGGAGCCCCGTTTAACAGGCGACAGTTCGCCGCCCCGATAGTATCCCGCGCCCCACGGACTCTCTCCACTCACTCTGCCTTGGCACGAGCCTTGATTCCCTCCTCGTCGTAGGCGAGCACGGCCCGGTAGACGCCGGCGGCCGGCAGCCGGGGCAGCCAGGCCTGCAGGGAGCCGGCCCGGCCCTTGGTGGGGCGGCCGGACGCCGGACGCCGGAGCGGCACTACGGTGTACTCCGGCGCCACGCCCGGAGGAGAGACCAGACCGAGCAGCACGGCCGCCGACGGCGACGGGTCCGAAACCAGAGCCACGCTGACCTGGCGGCAGCACGGCGGACCATCACCGCAGAGCTGGGCCACTCAGGTCGCCGTAGAACTGGGCCCGCTCATGTCACCACAGAATTGGGACGCTCAGTTCACGGCAGAACTGGACCGCTCAGATCACGGCAGAACTGGGCCGCTCAAGTCACGGCAGAACTGGACCGCTCAGGTCACCACAGAACTGGGCCGCTCAGGTCACGGCAGAACTGGGCCGCTCAGATCACGGCAGAACTGGGCCGCTCAGGTCACGGCAGAACTGGACCGCTCAGGTCACCACAGAACTGGGCCGCTCAGGTCACGGCAGAACTGGGCCAGCTCAGGTCACGGAAGACATGGAACTGCTCAGGCCAACGCAGGGTTGGGACGGATCATGTAACAGCAGAACTAGGGCACAGCAAAACTGATGCTGTTTACGGCTAGGTCAGCATCGGGCGCACACGGAGGTGGGTGCATTCACCACACGCGAACGGAATGGGTGATCCATTAGACCTCTGTCGAGCGGAATGATACTAAATGCACACTGTATCAGAGGCCAGTTTGTCTGATCCGTCTAAAGAACGACGCGACTCGGTTCCCCCACTGCGCGACAGCTGACCTGCACCACCGGACCGTCACTCACCATATTCTCCCCGCCCTGCGTCACCTCCGGCGGCTCCAGGGAGGCGAAGCTCAGCACGCTGCTGTTGACGAGCGTGAAGCTGGCCGCCGACTGCATCTCGTCGCAACCGAAGTCGTACGAGTCGAGCGGCAGGTCCATCGGCAGGTTGGCTCCCACCGCCTGAGTTCGAGTCCTCGTGCCTCCGGGGCCGATCACTACCTCCACGTGCGGAAAGGTGGTCACCTGCACGCCGAAAAACGGCAAGAAACGACTGGACGAACAGACGATGCTCACGTGCCCGGGTGCACAGTCACAGGGCAATTCGTTCCCAGGAATAACAGAGCGACACATGTCGAACAACGCCATAAATTATTAAACATACCTGATGAAGAGTACGCTTACAGACGGAACGGAATTTTGCGTAGCTCGAAATGATCAACCAAGTCTATCTTCATTCCTTTCGTGAGGCGATGCAAGAGCAGAACTCACGTGGGTCTGCTCGCCGGCGGAGTTCTGCACGAAGCACTTGACCAGCGTCGGGTCCCAGCGCTTAGTTTGGTTCCTGACCGGGAGAACGACTGTGGCCGCCATCTTGGGATCCGCCTGGGCGAGGTCCACCACCGCCGGCGGCCGGCCGAATTTTGTGCAAGCTGTCGAACACGTGAACGGCGGTCTCAAATGCGCACAGAGGTCGAGTAAACAAAGAAAACTTGGTCGGGCACGGAAAGATATTGCGTGCCGTTCGCGCGAAACAGGAGCACGCCCGGCATCTGTGACTCAGAAATTCTCACCGCTCTGGTAAGGAGCGGCCTCCCCACGGGCTGCGCCTCCATCTGAGCGCTCCTCTCAGCCTCCTGCTCAGGCCGCTGACCGGGCCGGCTGGCGCCTCTCTCCCTCTGACCAGACCACTCACCGCTCCAGTTGGGGGCGGACGGGTCCCGACACTCGCCGCAGCGGTCCAGCCGGCGTGGGCTGGCCGGGTCGCCATCGCACGACTCGGCCGGGCAGGCGGCCAGCGGCTCGCTGCCGAGCTCCCGCGGCTCGGAGCACTCGCCGCACGCGTCCCGGCCGTGCGTCGCTGCCTTCCCGGTGGTGCCCAGCACGCAGTGGCCGCACCTGGAGACGGTCGGCGACGGATCAGCGGCCGCGGCGTGGACGACAGGACCGGGACGGGGTGTGGCGGCTGAGTTCTCCGCGAAGGCTACCCTATCTTTGCAGCACGGCTATCGACATGAGAAGAGAATCAAGCCGTGCCGCCAGCGTGACGATGGTAAGAGGCACTCACTCGTTGCCGTTGATGTCAAACGTTTCAAAGTTTTTAACATACCATTTTCCTTTGGATCAAGCATTGTTTGGTGTTAATGACAGAGTCACATCACAAGTGTAGGCTTAAAGGTTCCCTCCCTCCGATCCACTTCACTCAAAATTTAGCAAAACAGAGCGATGTGCACAATAGAAGACACAATGTCACAGCGCGCATTCCGATAATCAAGAAACTTAGAAACATACAGCCATCATTATTTGTCACTGGTTTGCAGTCGTGTATATACGATCTTATTTTCACGGGAGACTGGCATGTAAAACAGGTTACGCCGAGCCCGCCTGCCGCCCGCACGCCGCTCACAGGTTGTAGAAGGCGCCGGAGCCCCTGGTGTCGTCGCACGGCTCCACTCGCTCGGCCTCCTTCGGGGCGCACACGTCCGCGCCGTCGATGCGCACCATCTGGTTGGTCATGCACTGGTGGGCGCAGTCGCGCTGCGGCTCCAGGCCGGTGTCGCCGCCGACGCACCGCTGGCAGTCCGTGTACGCCGCTGTCAGCGACAGGCGGCGTCAGCGCCGCGCACCGGACTCAGGCGGTCCGCGAGGCCGCCGGGGTGTCGACCGTCGCGGGACACACAGCGAGCGCTGGTCGCGAAAACGGTAGCTGCGTCTTCAGAGCGCCGTGAATGACAGCAGGTGAAAGACAAAGGTCGTCAAAAAAGACAAAAGACAAAGAAAGACGCCGTGAAAGACAAAGGTCGTCACGAGGCGATTTTTCAGTGGAAAGGCAACCCAACTGTGTCACCAAAGTTGTCGGCGGATTTCCGGCCAAATAACTCAGCACATTTTGAAAAGATACGCACAGTGTTCCCATGCCATTTTGTACAGCCTTGAGAGTTCGCCACCGTAGGTGAGCTGCACCAAGGCGCCATGACGAAACAATGAACAACAGAGGTGTGGCTGACTTGCTTCTGGCCAGGTCGATACGCCTCGGTCCCTACCTGCCCTCGTGCACCAGCATTTACATTTGGACGATCAATGCAGCGTTTGCGTGGGTAGCTGACGAGCTGTGTCCACGCCAGGCCTAGAGGTCAATAACTGCCACAGAGGTGAGCAGCTAGTCCCAGGCCAATACAGCACAATACCACCCTTAGTTTCTACCCCGCGGAGCAGAGTTTTCTCGCATTCTGGTAATCTGCGACATTCGCACGTGCTTCATCTTAAATAAAAAGGCGCCCTGGAAATGGCAACGTTATCACAAGCGGATACCAATTTGGCCTCCCTGTTGCTGGCTGTGGCGCCCTCTGTCCAGCCACTCACTGCCGTTGATGTCCTGATTGCAGTCGATGCAGGTCTCTCCGGAGCCGCCGCAGACGCCGCAGACGTCCCAGTCGGCGGCGAGGCCTGCGCCGAGCACGGCCAGGCCAGTACAGTCGGAGCGCAGCACCAGCACGTGCAGCAGCGACTCACTCAGGCTGGACGAGCCGCCGCAGGCCTGGCGAACGCCGGACAGACTTGTCACGTACACCCCCATACGCACAGACACACATACTGTGGGCTCGTCAGTCGAGTCAACCAGGATTCAACCGTAAATATGCAGGTGAAGTGAGCTAGGAATGCGCCACGAATCCGACATTCTAACACATCGCGCAGCCGCTGGACAAGAGCTGAGGACGCAGCCAGATGTTTTGCCCCTAAACGCACGGGCGACAGCATTAGCGCCCACAGAGTGTGTGAACGTGCTGCCAGGTCAGTGGTGCCGCTGCGTGCCGCCGCAGGGCGTCCTCCGTTCCCGCTTTCTTCCCTGTCCTCCGCCCCGCTCACCGGCCGGCAGTCGGGCAGGCTGACGGACTGCGGGGAGGCAGTCTGGTCCCAGGCGGCGAGCACCAGCTGGGCGCCCTCCTCCGCCTCGCGCTGGGACCACGCCTGCGAGCCGTTGGCGGCCGTGAACCGGAGCCGGTCTCCGGCGGCCAGGTACAGCGGCGTCACCGTCACCTGGCCGGCCTCGGCGTCCGCCTGCCGCGGCCGGCAGGAGGCGGCGCCGCTCAGCTGCTGCGCCAGCTCGGCCAGCGGTCCGTCGGCCGGCAGCGGGCCGCAGTCGGCCGGCGGCGCGGCCAGCGGCGCCGACAGCTCCAGACCGCTCCAGGTGTCGGCTCCGGCCGGCGCCCACTGCCAGCTGCCCAGCGGCGGGCCGGCGGCGCGCAGCACGGCGGCGCCCGCGGCGGGGCCGTCGGGGTCGGCGAACGCGCCGCCCACCAGCTGCTGCACGCTCACGGTCAGCGACCGTTCGCCCAGCGGCAGCAGCAGCGGCGCCGGCGGTGGCGCCCCCTCGCGCAGCAGCGGAGCGTCGTTGGCCGCGCGGACCTGGAGAGAGCAGTCAGAGGAAGGGGTCAGAGACGAGGCGTCCCGAAGTGGTTATCTGGTGGACCAAGACCGTCAGCGAGACACTCTGGATCACCCCTAAAACAGACATTACTCCCAGGGCGGGCGATGTCAAAAGCACGAAAACCACTACACTGTGAGTACATATGGTCTTGGTATGCTGTACATTTTCACATATATATGCGAATGATTCTACAGATTGCGTCTGCTGTAGCATCGCTAGTGCACTTATGCTAATGCTGCGCTGCAAATGAATTTATGATGTATCCTTAGATCAACGTTTCAGGAACGCAGGCGTATCACAGTCAAAAAACTACATTTTAATCATTTTATAACTGTCACAAGAATGTGCTAAAGGGAATCTGAACATTCAGGTTACTCAGCTCACATGTAAATTAAACTCAGAATAAGGATAACAGTACGCAGAGGTCCGTCTGCACAAATCCAAGGCACAACATCGGAGGTACAACTGAACGAGCGAACCTCACCGTCAGTGACACGTCCCCTCGCTCAGTGCTACCCGCCACTGAGACGGTAACGGTGAACTTGACCAGGCCTTGGAAGTTCGGTTTGGGCATGAACATGACCCGAGGCTGGTTGGACGCGGTCGGATCCTTCTGGAGCTGCAGCACCAGCGGTTCTTGTTCCAGGGGGTGTGGGCTCCAGCTGAAACAGGGGTCGGAGGGAATGGAACCCGGCACACGGCAGGTAGATGTGCAGCGTTCCAGACGAGAAACATCCTCGTAGTGAATGGAGTCCGCTGTTCCTCGTTCGAAGAGCCAAAATGGCACTTACTTCGTTATCGGAGCGTGGGCGAGGATGAAACGCTCGCATGTCGCGAAACCTCCGGAACCGTAAGCGAAGGCTGTCAGGGTTTTCGTCGCTACGTTACGTTGCGCTGTCAGGCATCCAAACCGCAGCTCCGTCATTCCAAAATGGCGGTTCAAATGTTTCCGTTACCCGCGGCGTGCGCACCTGCCGTCGCCGTCTGCGTACGAGAAGAACACCTCGCCGGGCAGGTGAGAGCGACGCGTGTAGTTCTTGGTGTAGCGGATGTGGACCGGCACTGTGTCCCGGAACAGTGCGCTCAGCTGGCGGTGGCCGGCGGCGCTGGCGTCCAGTGACGGCAGCACCAGCTGCCGGCTCAGCGACTCTGCCGCCGCGCAGCGTTACAGTTAGCGTCACGCAGTGGCAGAAACGCGCCACACTGAGTAACAAGTCCCCTCCCCACACATCGACAGGCAAAAGTCGCATGGCATCGTAGGTGACGTCACATCAACAGACAAACGTGTTCTGGCGTCGCAGGTGACGTCACGCATTTACAAAGAAAGACGCAGCACCGCGACGGATGCCTGTATGCGCACGTTCTGAAATAAAGAGCACCCTTAACACCGCCGTGGGCACATGACACATGACATCAGATAAATGGACTCGCGAAAATAGGAGCGTCAAGCGGCATCAGACGGTAAGATAGAAAGCGAGGAGTCACGTCTCAAAACGACGGGCTTACACCATACGGCGGGAAACTGGCCTTTCAGTTAAACCAGAAAACAATTCACACAACAGCTGGCCATGTCACTTCGTAACAATGAAGAAATCCCCGGCGCGGAACACGCCGGACGATAAACCTAATAGTGGCCCTCCTTCAACCGGCGCCAGTGGCGACATGTGACTGCCGCCACTTGCCCAGCCGGGGGTGTAATTCTAATCCAGGCGGGGCTTCAGCACGGACCCAGCCGGGGGGTAACACGGACCCAGCCGGGAGTGTAACACTGACCCAGCCGGGGGTGTAACACTGACCCAGCCGGGGGTGTAACACGGACCCAGCCGGGGGGTAACACGGACCCAGCCGGGGGTGTAACACGGACCCAGCCAGGGGTGTAACACGGACCCAGCCGGGGTGTAACACTGACCCAGGGCGGCCGGCGGTCCCGGACTGGACAAGGAGACAAGGTCGGACAGCAGGACGGTGCCGGCCTCGTCCTCATCCACCACCAGCTCGGTGTTGTTGATGCTGACGAGGCGGGCGGACGGCAAGACGTACTGCACCACCGTGTACCGCAGGCTCGTCTCCTTGTCTGCCGGCGAGGCGACAGACACGGCGCTCAGACGGCGACGCGCTGGCCAGCGACGAACGAGTCTCGGGTACAGAGACCGACCGGCAAACTCAAAATCGAAACGGAATGGCCGTATCGGATTGGAATTAACCTGTAATAATAGCGATAACATCAGGAGGAAACAGCCCTTATGCTGAAGGTGAAAATAAACGCGAGAAATTTCAAGCGAAACCTATGCACTGCCAGAAAAAAAGCTGTTGGGGAGATGAGCATTGCGAGAGCTTATAATTTCCTCAAACTGAAAGGTACCAAATATAAACAATAATGGGAAGGCTTCGTTAGAAGCCAGTGTACGCGGAACTACTCATCAGAACATGAACAGGTAGATGGTTGACAAAACAAGTCGAACAACGATCATCAGCGATCCATTGGGTTAGATCTGCGGAGGGTCGGATCTGAGGCCGAAGACCGGCGACCAAACTCCGCCAAAAGGGAGGAGCTGACAGGCGGGAGTCTCACTGGCTGCCAGGCAGTCAGCCAGCCGTCATGACAGGGGGTGACGCAAGAGAAATCTAACGTCAGCAGCGACAGACGGGAAGGGTGGGCCCCACGTACCGACATCCTGACGGAGCGTCATCTGACGGACACCGAAGTCGGCGTCCGCAGGCCGGAACTGGACGAAGCTGCTGAACAGGAGCTTGCCCTGGACGGCGACTGGGGCCAGCGAGGCGCCGGCCACGTCGGCCGATACCCAGCCGGAATCTGCCGCCTCCACCACGAAGCCCGGCACGTTGCCCGTCTCCATTAGGGTCTGCCGGAAAACAGTAGCGTCATTATTCACGGCGCCTGTCCGACGTCGTCAGACAGCCTGACCCCGCAGTCTGGAGACACAGCGAGGATCGGAGGCGTATAACATGTACTATACACAGTGTTTGCAGCAATTCAACGAGCGCTTTTACCCTGCACTTTACAGCTTTGACGGCTCGCAGGGACCGGTGCGGGACGCCCCGCCTCCTGCCAGCCCTGCTGGAGCTGCAGCACTGGCCAGCCCTCGCGCCGACTGACCTGAGCAGCGGCCGACGCCACCAGCGAGGCTAGAGAGACGGCCGGAGGCAGGTCTTCGGATCCTTGCACCACCGGCTCGGGCAGCGTCCAGGCCAGCCCGGTGTCGTTCCGGCCTGCGCACAGCGGCACGCGTCAGCCGCCGGGAATGCGAGCCCCGCTGTCTCCTCCGTGCGTGTATTTTCACCAGACTGTGCCGTTCCTGCGTGTAGCTGGAAATCACGTCCAGCGTGCGAAGCTGACACATGTGGGCCATCACATACTGCGGTCCTGGTAGGAGACGCAGCTCGGCTGACCGGAACAGACCACGTGACCGGGGTATTTACTCTGACAGTCACAGTGGGAGACACAGCTCGGCTGACCAGAACAGACCACGTGACCGGGGTACTTACTCTGACAGTCACAGTGGGAGACACAGTTCGGCTGACCGGAACAGACCACGTGACCGGGGTACTTACTCGGACAGTCGCGGTAGGAGACACAGTTCGGCTGACCGGAACAGACCACGTGACCGGGGTACTTACTGGGATAGTCGCGGTAGGAGACGCAGCTCGGCTGGCCGGAACAGATCACGTGACCGGGGTACTTACTCGGACAGTCGCGGTAGGAGACGCAGCTCGGCTGACCGGAACAGACCACGTGACTGGGTGGACAAAGGAAGCCGCAGCTCTCGGCAGGCGGCTGGCAGCGTTCAGTGAGCGCGCAAAAGCTGAAACGTCGGGCTTTGGAAGTACGCACGAAAGCCGACATGAACTTTTATCGAACAGGCACTGTATGCATCTTAAAATAAAACACAGCGAACCTTACTTTTGAGCAAGCTGGGCAAGTTACCGCACGCAAATATTTTGGCCGGTGAAAATCTTGTGTCGTGACGAAGTCGCGACACAAAATTTTCATCGACATCGATCGACTATGAAGATTGACATCAAAGGCAATGACAGTCTACTTCTACCGGAATATTTACACAGTAACAAATCTTGCAATCGTGTTGCATCCTGTAAATATTATATTGCAATCATCGACGGAAATCCTGGAGGATCCGAATATCTAGACCCCTACTTTTCAGAAATCTTGGCGTTACTGCTATGTCAATGGCTGGAAAAAACGGTCTAAACTCGTACTCAGACGTCTCAGTAATTTTCGGAGATCTTCCGCCATACATATACTGATCCACAATAAATGTTATCGCAAGGAGGCGGCGAATGATAGAAAAATATTTTAAAATGCTTACAATTCATCTCCTTCGCATTTGGCTGGCAGCGTGGTGGTCTGAAACAGCAGTTGTAAGGTAAATTTTGCAGGATCGAAGCAATCGGCTTCAACAAATAGTGAGCAAGCAGGACTGAGAGGAGCAAATGATGTGTTAATCGCGTGAGAGCAGTGGGGTTATAATGACGTGAGCTGCATTACCAACAAACACCAGATAGCGGAGGGAATGTAGAACTGCCGAGCACGGGAGAAATCGGAGCTTTAGTTCCAATCATCCTTGAGGAAACTCCGGTACACAGTACCGCGAACAGCATGGGACGGACCTTAACTGCAGTAACCATGCTCTAATACGGTGCCCGGTGCCAGCCATCGACTCTGCAGCTGTGTCCGCACCAATGTGCCTTCGGGTGTCTGCGGCTGCGACCACCGTCCAGTCACAAAACTACACATGAATTCAGGTCAACGTGATCACACACTGTTGCAGCTTTAGGGCTTTCAGGCAGCTGGGAAAAAGATCGGCGGCAGCGCGAGGCTCTCCGTTCAAAAATCCGCGACAAACGAACAGCCAAAATAGGAGCTACAAAATCGTCCTCTGAAAACTGCCGGCGGCTCCGGCCGAGCTGTACAGCATGCATTGGGCGGCCGGGGGCAGGTCGCCGCTGTCGGCGGTCCCGTCCGGCCGTCAGGACCGGGACAGGGCCGACCGCGTGCTGCGAGCCCGCGGGCCGCGCGAGCCCCGGGCTCGTCTCGATCGCCCTCGGTCTCCGTGCTCCGTGCCACTCAACACGCCATCGTCCAAAATCGGCCACTGTCTGCTGCAAAAATGGTCGCGGTGTCGGGTGGTCTCGGTGACGGGCTGGCGGCCAGGCGGACGCCGGCGCCGTTCATGGTACGTTACCTGCACCCCGCCGGCCGTGGTCGAGCCGGAGGTCACCGGGGTCGGACTGGGGGTCAGGTCAGGTCGCGGTGGCACGGGGCTGGTTGTGGCAAGTGAGGTGTCCGCGGTGGGGGAGGTTTCGGTTTGTGCAGGGCTCGATATTTCCGTGGACGATCCGGTGACGCCCTCGGTAGTCTGGGTCGTGAGAAGTTCTGTTGTGGCCGGACCGTCCGGGGTTGAGGTCATCCCATCTGAAGCTGATGCCACGTCATCCCGCGGTGTCGTCGTGATGTCAGATATTTGAGTCGCGCCTGGAGTCATGGAGGTGGACTCTCCCACCGCGGACGAGGTGACGACAGTAGACGTCACCGAACTGGACCCTGTGGTGGTACCGTCACCCGCGATGATGGCTTCATCACTTGATGATGTTTCCTCGGGTAGCGATGTTGTGTAGTCGGCTGACTCCGTCGGACCGCTGGCCATCGAGCTGGTTGACTGAGGCGAGGTGATGTCGGGAGTGCCAGTTTCCGTGCTGCTGGATGTCGTATCCTCCGCGGTCCCGGCGTCAACCGTCGCCGCTGCAGAGCTTCCGAGGAACGTCGGAGCCACGGTGCTGCCATCTGGCGTGGAGAACACGATCTCCGACGTCAAAGCACTGCCGTCCGGCGTTGGGGTCATCTCCTCTGATGTCGCCATGCCGTTACCCAGTGTGGAGGTCATCCCTCCTGATGTTGTCACCTGGCCACCGGGCGTCAACGGCAGCCCACCTGTCGTCACAACGCCGCCAGGAGGAGTCGACGTCACGGGCTCTGACGTGGCGCTGGAGCCTGAGGTGGTCTCCTCCGGCGTCCGAGTTTCGGACGTCACGCCTCCTGGTGTCGAGGTCAGGTCCTCCGGCCGGGTCGGTTGGGTCGCTGCGGAGGCGCCGCCCGGCGGTGACGTCACAGAGCTGGCGGACGGCCGCGCTGTCTCGGTCGCCACTCCCTCCCCTGGGAGAGCGCCTCCTGCGGTCACCTCGCTCCCGGGCGTCCTCTGAGTGGTCTCAGAAGAGGCCGCCGCCGGAGTCGCTCCGCCAGCCGCAGCCGTCACGGCCGTCATGGCTGTCACGGCCGTCACGGCAGAGATCGAGTCCGTGCCGGCCACCTGAGCGCCCACCTCCAGACTGGCGTCGGCTCTCTCTGTGGTGGTCGTCGATCCCATCTGCGTGGAGCCGTCCGGCTGAGGGGCTGTGACGGTGCCCGCCGGGTCTGTACCTTCGGACATGTCAGTGCTTCCCCGCGGCCCTCCAGACCCGTCAGTGGTCCCCTGAGACGCTCCGAACCCGTCAGTGACCCCCTGCGGTGCGACCTGTGAGGTGTCAATCGTGACGCCTGGTATGATCGGAGACCCATCTGATGTTGTGTCTGGCGGAGTCGATGTCCTATCTAATGTCGCATCTGGCGGAATCTGTGACCCATCGGTTGTACCCTCTGGTGTGAACGGTAGCCCATCAATGGTTTCCTCTGTTGCTATTGGATCTGCAGTCGTTTGCGATGAGATCGATGACCCGTCATTTGTCCCCTGAGATGCGACCGAGGGTTCGCTGGTTGTCTGCTGGGCAGGGCTTGGCACTTCTTCCGTTACCTCCCCGGTTGGCCCAGCAGACGGTTGCGTGGTGGTCTGCGGCGGACTCTGCGGCTCCACCTCTGTCGGCAGAATCGCGATCGGCGGTGATCCGGTCCCGGCCTCGGTCGAAGACGTGAACTGCTCGGTCGTCTCCTCCGTGAGCACCTCCGTCGCCGCCGAGCCGTCAGTGGTGTATTCGTCGCCGCCAGACTGACCTGCCTCGGGCGGACAGCCGCCGACAGCGAGGCAGAGGCCGGCAGACATGCAGAACGCCTGGCCGGCGCCGCAGACGGTCTCCCGCTTGACGCGGCAGCCACCGGCCGGGCGGCAGGCGCCGGCCGCCAGACAGTAAGCCTGTCCGGAAGGGCAGACGACCGCCGCCGGCGCGCCGCACCGCGACGGCGGCCGGCACTGTCCGGCGGACATACAGAACGCCTGTCCGCGCGGACACGGCCGGCCGGACCCGCCAGCGGCCAGCGCGGCGCACTCGCGGGGCGGCAGGCAGCGGCCGGTCGCCGGACAGAACGTCCGGCCGGGCGGACACCACGGTCCCGTCACGCCTCCGCCGGAGCCGGAGCAGGCGGGGGGCGGCACGCAGCGTCCCCGGCCGGGGCAGAAGGCGGTGCCGCCGGGGCAGACGGCCGCGGCCGGGCATTGGTCCGGGGGCACGCAGCCGCGCCGACCGAGGCAGAACACCAGGCCGGACCGGCAGGGGCGGGCGACGGTCGGACAGGAGAGGTCGGGTGCCTGGCAGCGACCGGCCGCCAGACAATAGGTCAGGGGTGGCGGACACCGGGCGGCCGGCTGCAGCTCCTCCTAGAGGACACACGGCGCCGGTGTGAGTCCATCGGCCGACCGCGGCAGACGCCAGCGAGTCGTGACTCTCGTCCGGACTCGCACGGGTCTCCGGAAACAGCGTGCTCACCTACTGAGTCTACAGCCACAACTAATGACTCCCGGGAACTGCAGCGTCATGGACACCCAGGAACCGTGCAGTACCTGAGATTCCGAGTAACGTTCAGTCTCTTAAACTCAGGACAAAGCAGCTCCCACCAGTCACCCATGAATCGCGGGAAATGCTTCCTCCAAGGACCCCACAAACGTTTTCGAGATGCAAGAGACCACTGAACTTCTCACTGTCAAATGTGGTCCGGTCATCAACCACGAGCCTTTTAGAGGGTATTTGCCTCCATTATATACCCTGGGATAATTCAAAGTTGCTGCAAGGAGTGCTGTAAATCACGCCATTGGTACAGAAAGTCGCTCCCCATATTTTTATTCCGCTAAAGAGCTAAAACTACATAAATGAATCCTTCTACTTTTATTTCCTCCGACAGCCCATTTCCCATATAACGTGTTTTTACCCTACCGGGTTTAGTGGTTTGAGACTATGAAGTACGACCCAAGCCTACTTTTCTACCGCGTTTTAATTCATTCGTGGTGGGAAAACTGTGTCTCAAGTCCCCATTCCCCACAAACGTCAAAGAAGGGATCTGATTTTGATGTAAGCACCCTCGGACTCCATCCACACAGAATAGCGTGATGCACCTAATGTGGGTTAGTCACCCTGATCTAAGAGAATACTGATCCGTTCGGTTAAAAGTGGGTTTGCCGATTTCCGAAAGTCTACAGATGTCCATAAACGAAAAGGCAAAGAAAACACTAGCTCAACCAAATATCAAAGCATTGTAACGCGAAAGACATGACTATTCACAGAGTTAGCATTCGTCGTCACGCGTCCCCTGCCATTCCGTGCGTAAAGGGCAATATGTTGCGTTGTTGCAAGTACTGCAAAACGCCGGGTCCTACACGCCAGTCCAGTGGTTCCAGCACGGCACACAGTGATCGTCCCGGCTCTGTACAAGGAGGGGAAGGGGGGGGGAGCGTCGTGCAGGGGCGGCCCACCTGCTGGCGGCAGGAGCGGCGCTCACAGGTTCCTCTGGACATGCAGTAAACGGTGCCGGCCGGGCAAGCTGGCCGCGGCGGCGGCGCGCCGCAGCCGGCGGCCGACGGTCGGCAGCTGCCTGACGTCATGCAGTAGACGGTGCCGGGCCCGCAGGTGCTCCTGCCGACGGTCGGACGGCGTCTCAGGCACGCTCCGAGACGGCGTGGCCACGACGCTCACACTGCAGCACACACTTCGCGCTGCTTCGCGCTGGCGCTGTGTAAAACATTTCTTGTCTTCATGCCGAATTATGTGTCATAACTGTCGATGTGATTTCAGTTGTCTTCAGATTGAAACGGAACATTTCATTGACAACAGGCACAATCTATGGATGTAATAATGAAGAATTTAGGACATTCGTGACAAAAAATGGCAAAGTGCGCTGTCCTGATGTCTCTCATCAAATATGCTAAAACGTCTTTGCCAGTGTGGCCCGAGGCAACCCACAGGATTGGCCAAACACCAGACTGTTTTCCCTGGCCTTGCCGGTCCTTGGATCTATATGTTCAGGGCCGGGTGCACTCGAGGGCACACAATGGAATCGATGTCTGTGAGCGGTCATGTACGGAAACCGTTGAGCACGCTTCAGACCGAGGACAAAACATTGGCGGCGGCCAGCGGCGCCCTGGCGCCAGCTCGTCCGTTCCCGTGGCGACGAAGCAACAATTACGCGAGGACATTCCACGACGGACGTCGATATTGGTGCGGCTGACGTCACCGGCCGGGCGTGTTTCGCGGACGTTTGCGCAGGCCGCCGGCCGCCGCCGGCTCGGCAGACCGCCCGCCTGGCGTCACCCGCCGGACGCGTCATTCGGACTGGACCGTCACGCAACGGCCGCCCGGACCATCACACAGTGGCGCCACAAATTGTCCGTTCAGCGCCAAAATGTGCGATATGCTGCGATCCTACGCGGTTGTCACGAAGTACGACGGTGTCGACCAACGCGGGACTTGGACTGCCCATTGCGCGGTGCGCAATGCACAACATTCCGTAGTGCTCAACGTCCACTGGGGCAGAAGAATGCGACGCCAAAATGAACGTCGCTGCGTTCTGGATAGATAATGAACTAACCAGACCGTCTGGGCGGGGCTTTATTAAGGTCACTGTGGCAGTGGCGTCACGTGACACGCGTCACGACGCGGTGGAGACGTCTGTCGTCCGGCCAGCACGTGACGAAATACCGCACGTTCGTGTCAGCACCGACACCGCCGGCTGCCGGCCACCTGCTCATTCATCTAATGGGTTCGAGATGGGGCGCAGGGCAGACTAACGACCGCATCAACGTTCCGACCACCTTACCAGCGCCGCAGAAGGATATAATACCAAAACTAAGCCAGTGTACATTTTTTTGCGGTCGACCTTCGAACTCCTGTGAGCGCGCCGTGCCGGTAAGACGTACAGCTCGGCTGACCGGTGGCGCGCTCTCAAAACTCATCACGCGTCGCGGTGAGCTCTGGTGCGGCCCGTTCTAACATTCTGAAACGTTTCTACGCATTTAAATATTTTACATACTTGAACTATTTTGGCATTTACTAATTTTACATCCCCGCTAAGTATTTTTTATCGCCTACTTCTTATTCTGTTTTGAAATTATATCCTTCGACTGCTTCACTCACTGGTTTTAATGCGACAATAAGCTGATCGCCTCAGCATTGTACATGTGGTAAAACGTGCATTTGAAAATGTACAAATGATAAGAAACACGAACTGCAGTAACTGCACTAGTGGACCAAAGGGGGGGGGGGCGTCGGAGTTATGGCCCCTTTCGTTGGAAAAGGGAGTAATGTGTATCGTTCCCGTTTTTGGACGGAAAAGCGCATATTTTTTGGTTTCCCAGTTTGGTATACGTTAATTGTTGAAAACGACGGAACAAAGTGGCCGAAATCCGAAGAAAAATAAACATTTCTGAGTAGGACTAGGTTACACGGATAGAGCTTTGCCTCCTCTCCCTCACCACACGGACCGGATCCACTCATGGATCACTGTGTTAGAATCAGAGAATGAAACCTGTCATTGGTCGATATGCAGCCAGGTCGCCTTCGTGGTAAAGCCACATTGCCAAACACCGAAATAAGAGGAAAGATCGATTTTTGGTCAAAAGGAGGCGACCACGTCGCGTTCCGGCAATTCTCCATTCCCAAACACAAACGAAGATGTCAGTTTGCACCGCAGCCCCTGGAAAAATGACCACGACGAGTTGCATCGAATCGCTGTTTACCATAACGCCTTCTGGCTATTTAGGGAACCATCACGTACGCTATGCCGGTCAAGAGTGGGGAAGGATACATATCAGCCTAGTTAGCTCTGGTAAGAAGAAGACTCCTCTGTTAGATCACCCTTCGTATTTGATAAGACTGCCTTTTTTAGGTAATAGTATAGTGCCTAGTTAATACATATGAATCGAGTTATGAATAAAGATACCACTTTTCAACCGGCATTTTCTTAAATATACCTGCCCGACACCAATCTGAAATGACTGCAAAAATGTGGGCCTGTGCAGGAGTCTAGCCAAGGGGTAGGGACGTTCAAAACTTAACGCTTATTTACGCTCGAGAAATAAAACTTTCCGGAGCTTGAAAATAAAACGGCTGGCTTCCGAGGAGTTGCAACTGTTTCAGTTTTCAGAGCGGGTAGCTTTGCTCTGACCGCCTCTTTATCGAAACCCTGGCTACGCTCATGGGCTAGTAAATGCGAAACAGTTGCTGTTCATCAAAAGCTTCAACACCTGTACGAGAGTGTGCTTCAAGTGCTATTTATCAGCCGAGAAGGATTGATACCCATTGTCCTCAATGTAACATAAAAGGTTAATTATCTAGCAGACGGAAAGAGAAAATCTCACGAGTGGTAACTGAACTTTGACATCAATCGCTCCTCGGTCATTTTCCATAAATCAGGCAGAATGCATCTGACAAATAATGGTTTGACCGAACGCGTTGTGGTCATTTTTCTAGAGGCTATAATGCCAACTGATATCTCCGTCAGTGTTTGGGAATGGAGGCATCGCCGGAACGCGTCGCGCGTCACAAGATTTTGATGGAAATTGGCCTTTTTTCTTATTTCGGCGTTTGGCAATGTGGTCATATCCAGACCGAGATCTGTTTGGAATGACCAATGGCCGACTTCGGTCTCTAATCCTAGCATATCCATGTGTCATGGTCGGTGTAAGTGCTGGATACTGCTGTTGGCGGGCTCGTGTCTCAGCGTCCCGGTGTATCTGGCCGCTGGCAGCTGCAGCCCTATATTCACCAGCTGCCCGCTGGGGTCGGCCGCTGGCAGCTGCAGCCCTGTACTCACCAGCTGGCCGCTGGGGTCGGCCGCTGCAGGTCGGCCCTGTACTCACCAGCTGGCCGCTGGGGTCGGCCGCTGCAGGTCGGCCCTGTACTCACCAGCTGGCCGCTGGGGTCGGCCGCTGCAGGTCGGCCCTGTACTCACCAGCTGCCCGCTGGGGTCGGCCGCTGCAGGTCGGCGCTGTACTCACCAGCTGCCCGCTGGGGTCGGCCGCTGCAGGTCGGCGCTGCCGCAGCTGCCGGACCGCACACAGCGACGCTCCGCCATGCAGTAGACGGTGCCGGGCTCGGTGCAGACCAGGTCGTCGACGGCGTCGCGTCGCGCGCGACAGCCGCCGCTCGGCACGCACCGGCCCAGCGACAGGCAGTAGCTGAGGCCGAACGGACAGCGGCGGCCGGCCGGCGCTTCACACCGCTCACCGACGCCCAGACACCGCCGCTCCTGCAGGCAGTACGTCTGCCTGCCCGACAAAGACGTACGACTGTCAGAATGGAGCGACAGAGGCGCACAGCCGTCAGAACGGACCAACGGAGGCTCATAACCGTCAGAACCGGCTGACAAAGGCGCACGACTGTCAGAACGGAGCGACAGAGGCGCACAGCCGTCAGAACGGAGTGACAGAGATGCATTGCCATCAGGAACGAGTGCCAGAGGCGCATAGCCGTCAGAACGGAGTGACGGATACTCAGAACGCTTGGATTCAGATTCAGATAGATTCAGATGTACATAAAATCCATCCGCGACAGCCTCGCGGCTCTTACGGCCTCACGTCAAAAAGATAAAGCAAAAGGTTGGTGGTCGTCATAAGCGTGCAATACACGCATTCATTGCCATTTCAATAACTAAAAAAGAACAATACACGATAAAACAACATACTGATGAACGGTGCATCACCCCTGATTTCTGCTTAGGTGGCGTCTCAGGTGGCGACCAAACAGGGCGATGGGGAGCCGCGGCAGATCGGGTGCCAACGTGTCGAACTGCCGCGCCGCACGGCTGCAAAAACCTCTCCGACCCACCTCCGTGCAAAATCTTCGTGCATACAGACTGCCATCCTGACTGGTATGTCGGTCGCGATATTCCGCAACACATGAGAACTCGGTGGCCGATGTTTCAGGCTCGCCCAGGCAGCGCACCATGTGCACCTGGCACAGTGTTTGGTATGCGACCAGCTCCTCCGAGCAGAACCAGCCCAGTCTTCGTAGCAGATCCGACGTATGATCAAATTTTCTTCGGCTGAAGAAGCTCTAATGATTTTCTGGATGCGACATAGCTTTTGCGTATCATTTCGCGCTAGCAGAGAGGCAGAACGGTCAGAATGTGTTGAGAGGAATATACGGATAAGAAAGCGATGCCGGATGGCAAAACGGTCCGAATGCGGTGAATGATGAGGACGGCACAGCTAGAACGCAGGCAGAGAGGGACAGAGCACCGGCAACGACTGCGTAGATTGGTCGCTCATCTGCCTGGAGTAGCAGCGTCACCAACAGGAGGGAGCACATGCGTGCGGCCTCCAAAGGCGCGTTCTCGGGAACGGTTGCGATTGAGCGTGACGAGCACCGGCGCGCGTGGCAGGTTAGTAGCGGCTGTTCTCTCAGGCTGCGAAGTCTGCGACCCGGTCACGCTCACGGTTGTTTCACTGGCACACAGAAGGGCGTGCGTCTGGAGTGTTCTGGCCGTCTGCACGTGCACATCAAGACTTCAATAGACTGCAATGCCTTCTACATCACGTAGGCTTGAGTACTGGTCTGAGTGACGATGGAATTGTAGTTCATGACGGAGTTAAGGAATGTAGCCTTTGGTGCTTGCGGTGGGTGGTTTCGCACATAAATTCTTAATCACTCCAACAACCTGATGGTTGTTGGAACGGCTGCCCAGCCTACATACTATATATATGTATATATATATATATATATATGTATATGTATGTATATATATATATGTTATATATGTGTATATATATATATATATATATATATATATATATATATATATATATATATATGTCAGGGCTGCACAGCCCACCAGCCCAGGCGCCTGTAATGCAGCTTCCTACTTAGACCCTGAGCGATAGAGACGAACGGGAAACTTTCCAGCATGCTTACGTTTTAGGGCAGACTTGCTGGTCGACCGTAGCTGGTTGCGGTCCAGCGCAGGCGCCCTCTGGCGCGCACTGCGCGATGGACGCGCAGAATACCTGTAAATCGGGCAGTTCACATCACATTTTGTTAAACGAACAAGACCAAACCATTGTTATCGGCATCTTTTCAATGTACCAAAAAGACGTCCAGCATGCTACCAGTCTCGACACACCTGGCCCTCCAGCGCAACATGACGAACGGTCCCTCCATCTGACAAAACAATCACAAGGACATAAAATATTCACAAGTCGCACACTTTCGGCGTTACTAAACACCGGAAATCAGTCAAGATCCGCACATCAATACGTCACGTTCATAGCACTTAGCGGTTTTGTTTTGTCGATTATGGAATTCAACATCATAAGACCAGTCACAACGTTTGTAACTCTGCTCTCTGTCTCCACATGGAGGAACCAAATTAAAAGGGCTGTCGCGGCCGACGGTCCAGAGCTGAGAAGCCGTTAGGACCGGCGCCGCCACAGAGGCCACTATCGACCCAGGCTGAGGACCCCACCGGCCGCACAACACCCCACAACAAACCGCACGCACCACCGGCTGCATAGCACCCGACAACGGACAGCACGTGAAAGACAGCGGCAGAAAGGTCACGGGTCGTTCAAATGCCAGTCAAGTTGTGTTTAGAAACATCGCTCGATGGTCTTTTCTCAAGAGTTGCTATACCCATATTTACGCCAATGCAAACAAACTACTTGCTGAGGGCACATTTTTGTAAAGGAGATCGCACTATAACGACTACTGACGGACGTCCCTAAGTACAGACGGCCAGAGCGACAACAGGCTGGATGTTATTTTGTCAGCACGCAGACGGCAGGTGAATGTGGACATTCAGGGCGGCTGCAGACTGAACCGAGGTGATCGGTTCCATGAACGTTATCGACCTGCGCGACCGGCGCACTTGAAAACGGCGAGTATAAACAAACCCTAACTGCGGGTCCGCCACGGAGGACGACAGGTACAGCTAAAACGATTCACGGGAATCGACCGATGACTCAGTCACAACAAACCACGCTTCGAAATGAGAACATGCTCCAGAGCGCCAGGGGATGTGTGCACAGAAACACGGCCATTTCCGGAGCGATTGCAAAGGTATGCGGCAAAGAGAAGGTGCAGCGCTTGACAGTAACCGTTTCCCACGATTGCGGAGGACGGGCTCCGTCTACCGGTCACGTCATCCTCGGAGATTGTCTGCACAGCTCTGAGGACAGCGGGCGGGGCTGCGGACACTTACCATGGGCGGCTGACAGAACATGGAGTCATCTCCAGAGGCCGCAGCCGCTGTCACGACGGTCCATAGGATCATCAGAGCGGCATCTGAAACAACCGCAGCCACGAATTCACCGCCGTTCGCTCATGGTGCGGGATGAACATTTCAATGTCTGGAGTAAATGAGCACCACTTTTCTTACACAGGCGCCGCCGACCGACGGGAAGTGGAATGCGTTCCATTCAGAATCGTTACTAACAGCGAGGTGCATGTGATGTGAGCGTGGCCAGAAAGCTTCCGGGGATGCGTGTCGTCCAGTGCCGGTCAGCTGTTTGGTATTCCATCAATTGCTTTTGTAGCTGTCCGTCGTATGACGCATTCATGATAACGGACAACACGTTGTATTGCTTTTTATTGTTTTATTGGTTGTTTTATTGCTCGCACCGGACTCAGCGCCGTAAATGCATATATGCTTAAATAAATAAACTCAACTGCCAGATATTCAGAGGCAACCTCGACTGAGACGTCATATGAGCCAGTGCAATTCCAGCCAATCCGCTCTACATACGAAAGCGTCTAATAGGAGCAGCTCCGCGCACCAACGGTACCCCGACACGGCAGCGTTCCACGCTAGCCGTACCCGGAAACTACACCTCAGCTCGCGTCACACCGGCGCCAAAGTCGACCCCGGCGGCACTCACCGCTGCTGGGCGGCGCTCCTGGCGCCCCCCTGCCCGGCATCGCGGCGACACCGGCGCTTGCACTGAGGCGCGCCGCCGCCGCCGCCGCGCCACTCCGGCCGGCTCTGTGTGTCGGCGTCGCCATGACTACGACACAACAGGGCCGCCGGCCGGGCGCCGAATCAATCGGCCGTCCACTGCAGCAGGCTGGCGGGTCCCCTACCCCGTCAACCTGGCGGTTCACGCCCGCAGTGTCGCCCCCGCCCGGACCCGCACCCCACCCTCCCTCTGGCGCATGCCATCAACGTCACGAACAGCTCACACGCAAACGGTCGCCCACACAGCGACGACAGTTTCGTCACACACTTTCTGACTTATACTCAAGCATCATATCCATGCGCTACATTCACACCACATCAAATCAAACATTTACACCTGCACCGGCTGAAATATTCAAGCCCACGACCGCACCTACGTGCTTAGTCACTCTCGAACAGCGACAAAATACACGTCTCTGCTGGCGCCCGTGCTCATTTAGTAAGACTTATCCACTCTGACGAGCCAAATGGTAGTTACTAGTGGTTAACACCAATATGTCACCCTGACCTGCAATCGCTTCCATTTTCACACATTAAAACCCGTCCCCTCATTTAAACGAACATTCACACGCAGTCATGCTCGCACCCTCAGTTAATCTCATGCTTTTCGCATGCAAATGCGCATCTCCGCCTTGTCTCACGATCATCCGCGAGTTACTGAGGCATTTTTATCTCTCGTTTATTTGTCCGGCATAATTTCCGAACGGCAAACGCCCGCGGCGTCAAATTTTCAATAGGTCTACCTGAACAACACAGCCACCTTCAGACAAAAATTAGTTTACTAGGCCACCGTAAGTCAGGTCATATAATGTCACTAGCTGAATCATAACCGCGGTTTTTACGTACTGTTAGGACTTCGGCATCTGTATTTCTCTTTACCATGGGTAGAAAGAAGCTCATCGGGAATGGCACAGAGTAACCAAGCCTTAGGTCATGCAAGCCATGAGTGGCCTCAAATGAGATCAACATCGGTGTAGAGACTAGCTTTAGACAAAGCCGATTTACGCAAATACAAGTCGATTTGAACTTCTCGTGAAACTCTGCATCCGACATGTGTAAAAGGTCAAAGAGCATGTCGTGATCTTATGTGATCTTGTGGTCTAGGATGTCCTCGGGTCACGTTTTTCAATCGCACTACGCGCCATACAAAATGAGCTCATTTCATGTTACAAACAGCCAATTCTGACGATTTTTGTTCCGCCAACGTACTTCTGATGTGGGCAAATAACTGTGCTTTGACCTAACCTGTGACATCGCCATTGGCGTTGAGGTCATCAAGTGGGGACTGTCTGGGGCCTCAGATCCAAGAACTGCTGATCTGAATCGTCTAAATCGGGCCATAGCCGGGTTTTCGTTAGCGCTCGCTCCCGTCAGACATGGATACGAACGCTAGTATAACACTAGAACTTGCATTTGTTGTAAAAACGGATTAAAAACAGTCCGCCCTATGTTCTCGAGGTGATCTCAGTTTTGCCACCAGTGTTTCAGTGACAAGTGCCGCGCTTGTTCGAAAGTGTTGTCTCAGGGAAAAATGTAAAGCGAATAGCATCGCACCCCTGAACGTGACGCATGGCATGGAAAGTTAAGGAAACGGACGAAATCGTCCTGTATGCTTTCAAATTTCGGTGTCCCGGGTGAAGAGTCGAAATTCGAAATCGTCCCGAAGGAGTTTAACACTTGTTCTAGTGGCCATCTGGACATTGTGCACACTGGTGTGGGAGTATTTTTTCCCACCTGTGTCTTCTGATCCCTTTCAACTTCATGTGTCCTGTGGCTCAAATATCCAGTATCCAGTCCTACTCAGCCGATTACATCGATATGTTATTCTTACAATTAAATCTCCCCCTGGATGCGCCTCTGGTTTTATTATAGGCAGATGAGTGCCACCCATCGTGTTAGTGGCCTCTGCATTCAAATCAAAAAACGCTTATTTGTATAGAAACAGCTGTTTGAGTCTTTCTTCATCTTTAAAAGTCAGTTTAAGTCCCTTAACCCTATTCCCGGCAGGGGGGGGGCTGAATTCGTTCCCCCTCGGGTTTTTTGCTTGCCATTTCCAGGTTTTTAACGCAGCTTCACGAAACGCCTCCAGATGCCCTCTACTTCTGTATCAAATTTCAGCTTGATATCAGGTCGGGTCACGGAGCTATGACTTAAAATGTCAGTGCGTATACCCTATATCGCAATAGCCACAAAATATATTTTTTTGAAATAGAGTGAATTCAAATGATTGGAAACGTTTACAGATAACATCAAATGCACACGAGATCATTCCAAGTGGCTCCAAGGTCACTGAAGGTCATTTAAGGTCAAAGGTCACAAGTTGATGTGAGGAACGTGTGACCATGACAGTTCCCCCTTTTTCATGTCCCTGACACGGCCTATGCTAACATTATACAAACATTGTAATTCGATTTGTACTTCTTTAGCATAACATGACTAGCAGAAGCCAAAATGTGTTTTTGCCTTTTTTGTTCATTAAGTTGTTGAAAAACTAATCCTCCTATTTTTAAAACCCTGTGAACGCCCATGAATTTTCTCAAAATTTCAGATGTGTGTATCCGTGGTAAAAGTCCTTTTATAATCTCTCAATTCATGCCAGTTTCATTGAAATCGGTCCATAAACAACGGAGTTATAAGAATTCCAAAAATACCCCTAATTTTGGCGGTTTTGCCCCCCTGTATCCACACTTTTGAACATTTTGAGAATTTCTTTTTAGGAAAATGTAGTTCACGTCATGACCAATCGATTGCCGTTTGTTGCAATAAAATGGGATGTGTAGTTCTCGAGATCTCAGGGGGGCCGAATCCGTCCCCCTGCCGGGAATCGACCATACCGTCTAGCCCTTCGGGAATAGGGTTAAAAACGTCCCAGAGGCTCACGGATAAATTCCAAAGCATCCAATGCAAAACCAGAATCCGCTGGCATGAGCCCTTTTTGAGGTCGCCTGTGTTTGATCCTCTTAGGTCACTGTGTGACCTAAGAGGATCAAACCGGATGTGTCGTATAGTCAACAGACCAAGATACACGCTCGTTGTTGTTTTGTGGATATGTCACGTCAGGCTTGGAAATGGCTGTGGGGTGTGAGGAGATCGCAACCTTTGTATAGTCGAATGTGGTCAAACAGCGAATACTGGCGAGGATTAAACTAAGAAACACGTTGTCTTAATTTTTCAAAACTAAAGGAAGACTGAAAGGCCGGACTGACTCCCCATTGATACGTCTGCGAGGGAACTGACAACGCAGTCGTGCAGCTGTAGAAGGGTTCAGAAATATTGCTAGCGAAGCGACCTGAAAACACCATCAATGCGCCATTTCAAAAAGCATGTCTGTTGTCCTTTGGCCTGTCTGTCGACAAATATTTTCGGTGATCCTGTACCCAAACGGTTTGACAAATCAGCACACTGGCGCAGCGCTTGAAATGTTTCGCGCTCCGCCGATGCGTCCGCTAATTTTCGTCGCCCTGCAGTCCGTCAATGTCGTGCGACGCGCGCTCGATTTTTAGTCCATACTGGTAACATGCAAAACAAGAATCAAGAACTGTGTCAGACGTCGGCTCCGTTTCGGCGAGTTCCACGATAACCAAGGGTCAAATCGGCTCGAAACACGTCACCTTGGAATGGTAAGTGAACAGGCAATCGCACAGTGGTATAACAGAGGGACAAAACGTTACAAAACCTCGCAACTTCCGCAGTTTTAAAAGCAGGTAAATGGATTTCATTCTAGTGAAACAAAGGGGAAAGTCAGCATCTCGCCCAAAATGCAGGTTTGGGCATTGACCGCAATGTTTACAAATGCACCGATTACACGTTAAAGAAATGAACTTGCTGGCTCGCTGACATTTGCAGAACCTGACTGAGCAGAGAATCAATGTTATCTCCAGTTCATGAACAGTTGTCGTGCGCAGATATGACAATGACAAACATCTGTGCACTTTACTCTCCGTAGTCTTACGGATCTACCCGATGCATGAACGAACGAGGAGCATGGACTCAGTTGGGCGAGCTCGAACTCCGCGTCGGATTCGAACCTCGTCTGTTCGGGAAACAAGTTATCATGTTTCGTGTGATGTGGATAACTCAAGTCGTCGCAGTAGCCGTGCTCGGGAAGTGCAGGGACAATATGCATCCAGCGTTTGGCGTCTTGCCAGCTTACACGACGCGTGAGGATCTAGCGCGGGCTGGTTGCGGATTCGGCAAAAAATAGGGGAAGAAAAAAACGGAAAGGTGTTCTTGCCCGCAATGTGCTCGTTTAACCCGCATTTCCCGAAAAAAAAAACGATAAGTTACCACGTGGACAAGCTTATATCCAAGTGGAGTAGGCTGAAAATGTCATTAAGGGCGTTTTTTTTTAACATTGTCTTGGATTAAGTGAGACGCGAAGTGGCAATCGCCAGGCACGGCCGTAGGTGAGCAGACCGGGGAGCGCCTCCAGGCAGCTCCCGTTACATGTGAGCCATTCACCTCCAAAGGTCAGAGAGAGAGAGACCAAATAAAACCTCTGATGAAGCTTCCAAATTCATGCGGGAAAGATGCCTGTCTAACCTGAGCAAGTCAACGTCTATGACAGAAATTAGCGCCGCTCACGTGTAAAAACTTCGAACTGAAGGGAAACCAGACCAGACGAAAGCTATTTAACATATCCAGAGCAATCTGACAAGAGATAAGAAATTTCTGAGGAAAATATCGAACGATGTTGAGCCCCACAATGGTGATAGAGCCCTGGCATTTATGGTTGCGTTGTCTTTAAGTAAATTTGGTTACCAACAACTCCGCCTCTATACATCGGATATATATATATGTATATATGTATACACATATTGGGTACATACGAGACAGCTATGAAAAAATGAAGGGTTATATCCAGCATACGAGCGTTTAGAAGACGCAAAAAGCACGCATACCAGAAAACATTCCTGTGACAGAGACAGGTGCTTTTATATACTAGAAGAGCTGGTCAGTCTTACTTATGGCCGTCTGGAAAGCTATCTCATGGAGTATTGCACCCTCCTGGAGGACACAGTTGAAGAGCTACGTGATGGCGAGCTGAAGATGACGTGGAAAATTGGTGCTGATTTATGCGATGACGTTAAGCAGCATTGTCAAAAATATTCAGTTGAGAATGGGACCACAAGTATGTTTGGGCCGTGGGCATTGTACCACGCATTCTGAAGGGGAAAGTGATGACATATAGGAAAATCCACAGCCGAGAGGAACGGACATCGCCCGTGTGATGTCGTTCAAGCTAGCAAAAGAGGCTGTAGAGATGACGGAAAACACTGACTCTGAGATTGGACGGGAAATCGAAATAATTCAGCATCGAGCCGGCCGACTAATACACGAGTTTCTAATCTCCATGTTGGATGGCTAGGTACTGCACACAATTTGTGGGGCGCCCATGCCAACATGCCCGATATGTGCTGCATCATCGGGAGAGACAAGAGACATTGACAAGTGCCGTGAAAAACCCTAATGCTATAGCTCTAAACAATTCGCATTTTTTATGAACGGTGCGCTGGCTGTCAGCCACATTTCCCATCGCATGAACGTGAAATGTGGGCGAGCGACCAAAACTATAAAAGCCAGGGGCGTTGAGCGTTGAGCCAAGAGCGTAAACATTCCATCCAAAAAGGTTTGCAGACAGCGATGGGCTTAAAGTGGGATAAGCCTAGCCCATCAGGCGGCGGTGGTAAAACCACCACAGGAAACCAGTGCCGTCTTTTCTTCAGTGTGGGGCACTGAAAGGACTTTTTGATAGGGACTTGCTCTATCGCCTCGACGCCATTTTCCGTGCATTAAACGCAGCAGACGAACTGGATCCAGACAGCTTTGACGAATGTTGTTATAAAGCTGCCGAGAAATGTACAGAAATGGATGAGTGCTGTAGAATGCCTGAAACAGTGCACAGAAGTCCATTCACGGGGCGTCGGTGGTATGCCGTTCTCCGGTGGTGGCAAACGTGCGAACCGAAGAAAGCCAAGCAGCAGTGAATAAAGTGAAGAAGTCAGCCAGGGAGGTTCACACTCGTAAGGACTCGCGCTTACACACACTTGAGGACCTCATGCGATGTATATGTTCGGTAATCCCTACATAGCCTTCAACAGGCGCCGCATGAAAAGGCCAAGGTGCCTGAGAACTACATTTGGAGAACCTGAGCCCGATACTGATGTTATTTCTCTGACGTCGGATGCTCCAAAATAAGGTCTGAACATGTTCCATGAAGTTTAATTTGCCAAATATGACAACGAATGAGGCTGATCAGCGAGTCTGCAAATATTGCCCAGACCGTAATAGTCATGGATATCGCCGCACTGACATTATGCCCGCCTCCACGCCTCCAGAACTATTTTTTTCAGCCCAGACGCAGACATGCAGCTGGATTTTGGTGTGGTATTTTGCAACATGTCTGGGCATCTTTAACCCAACACCGTCTGGCGTGTTTTTATACCCGCGACCGCCTGAGGTGTCAAAAAGGGCACCCCTTGTTATCTCAGCATCTAACCGTCGGAACTGAACCGCTCTACCTCCAATCGATAGCCTTGAGTCCTACGATTTAGAAAATACTATGTTAGCTCTGGTTACGTGACTGATGACGTCACAGGTCGCGTAAAACGGATAACAAGACGTCGGAAAAACTGACATCGGTTTGTACCTCATATCATCGGTAATTGTGGTCCTAGAGCCTTCAGTTGGGTATTAAACGAAAGGCCACGACGTTCTGCATCGAATGCATGCCAAAATGTTAAAAAATGTCAGGTCAAGGTAAACCTAGGTCAGATGAATTACTGGTCTTATTTTACATGCCAACGATCGATACTTACTCGCAGTCGTTTTGAACTACGTGACAAAAAGAATAAAAGTGAAACCATCTTATGATCAGTTTTGCATTATCTGCGTTTCGTTTAGTCAAGGTCAGTCTAGGTCAGGTCAGATAAGGTTACATTAATGTTCCTGACAAAGAGCAAGCATTACTCGCTGCGACTCTTAATTGTGTCAAGTTCAGAACTAAAATGACACTTCGTGATAATTAAATATGCTCTATCTGTTCTTTAGTGGGTCAAGGTCAAGCCAGGTCAGGACAGGCATTTCTCTTTTCTGACTAGGAATAAGAATTGCTGTCTGATGCTACTGAACGATCTTCCAAAGACAATGTTGTATTTCATTTCGTTTTGACATCTACCTATAACGTGACCTGGCCTGACGTGACCTCATCTTGCATTTGTGAACTTTGCCAGGAAGGATCTGGATTATCTATATTTACTCTCTGGCCACTGGGGCCCATTAATAGTAGAGCTCTCACTTTTTTCCGGGACCTCAGTGATCATGCAGCCTGCCAGGCGCCAACCTGCCTACATTTCCACTGAACTGCTTTGATGATCGCCTAGCTATGCGGCTACGATGCCCGACCCTGGCATCAGAGATATTTTTCCTGCCAGGAGCTGCCCGGCAGGAAGGTGTCTTGGAAAAAAGCTCCAATGTCCATTGACCTTTCCAGGTCAGCGGACTTTGGGACCCTAAATGATACGACCATTAGTTCCTTTGGCTTACGTTACTTCACTGGGGTTCCCTTCCCGACACATCGGCACCATACCCTGGCAGGAGGATCTTTCCTGGCTGGCGGCACCTTTGCAGAGGAGCATTCTTTCTGCTACTCGCCGTTTGAAGAGGTACATGCCGGGTACCCACTTACCTTTCCCAGTCAGAGGGCATCCCGCTATCTGCCAGATGGGTCTTTACCTGGGGTCTGGAGGCCTTTTGCGGAGGAGTGGATATGTCTTTCCCGGCCAAGGGGTCCCAGGCCAATGTCAGGGGCCCCTTGAAAAGTTTCGGGGGTCTCATGACCCCTAGGACCCTCCCTGGCTACGGGCTTGCCGACGGAGGACGCTCGACTTGGTGTGAGCTAGCATCAGTGGCGCAGAAAGGAATATGTTTGTAGGGGAACTATTAATTAGAGTATCTTCACATTTCGTCTTCGTTTAACCCGCCCACGACTGGAGGGGGCAGTTGGCCGCCCCCATCTGAGGTTTTTCTAGGATTGCGAGAGAACGAACAAACACAGAGCCACGAAACTTTGTGTACCTTTTTCTTGAGCATTTTTGCACCTTATGTCAAAGTTTTGACCTCAGTTCAAGTCAGATGTCTCACCTAGGTCAGGTCAAACGGACCTATGTTCAAAAGTTTAGCGCCATGTAACTTTTTCGGAAAACAAGATATCACAATAATACTTTCAGAGATTTGTGATCTTGACAGATGCAACAAATCTGCCATCTCAGACTTTTCGGAAGTTTCTGGGCCATTGACCTAAGGTCAAACTCATTTTTACGACATGTCGTCGTTTTTTTCGGAAACTGGCGTAATTTTTCATGACATTTTCAGTGTGGAGTAAAGCGGACATCTAGTTACCGTCATTGGTGAAAGCATCCATGACTTCCAGCCATTGACCTGAGGTCAGGTCACGAATAACTGTTGTGAGCCAAAATGCGCCACCGTCAAAATCAGCGATGAATTACTCAGAATGGGTAGAAAAAGGCAGAACTGGCTTGCAGAGACGTAAGTAATGCCAGGAACTTCAAATTTTTTTTTTAAATTACATAATTTTCAAATGAATAGGCTCTCGCGAATAAAGCTCCGCCAGTTGTGTAGATTGGTAACTAATGAATTTTTCCAAAATTTTAAGCATGAGAAACCATCACAAGAACCACTAAAATCAAAAAAAAAATTACTGGGATAGGCTTTTTCGCGAAAATAAAGGAACGCTGAAATTAGTTCCCGTTAATTTCTTACTGCTTACGACTGCGCCGCACGTCGACAGCCGGCGCGAAAATTATCGTGTCTTTAACTCAGCGTTTCGGCGTATGTATTGAACGAATCCGAGAAATTAGATGTGTATCGGCATTTGCGGACCTTTACTTGTCCGTTGGTGCCTTTACCTATGCGTTATTAGTCACAGCCATTAAGATTCAGGCAGTTTCTCGGTCTCATGGAGTCGGCTATGAGAAAACATATATAGGGGTAAATTGCTTACATATTATCTAAAATTAAAAATGAGACCAGTTTCGAGCTCTACTCGTCACAAGCTTTCCATCGGTGTGCTTATTTCTATCGTGCGACCAACCGTTCGTGAGTTAGAGGGGCGGTCAACTGCCCCCCCCAGATCACGCCCCCCCCCCCCAGTCGGGCGTCATCGTCGCCGACCGACGGTCTTGCGCGGGTTAATAAACGGAGATTTCTGAGAGAGGAAAGGAGAACAGAATGAAGCCCTAGTTGCTAACAGGAAGATTACAAGCTGCTAAAACAAAGACACCTTGTAAACTGTCCATGAATAAATGAATGACCCATTTGTTATCCGCATTGAGCTGTCTTCCAAAAATCCCTATTTGGATTACTTCTTGCTCTTCTCGAATAAAGTTCAATCCACTGATAATCAATGTTTTATTCTGCTACGATCCATCTGCCCGGATAACTTACGCTTAGACGGTAAACCATACCAACCATTGTCTCCAGAATGTATTCTGGAGACAACCAACAAGATTCCTATCGGATCACAAATATGCGCAAGCGCGAACAGGCAACTGCTAAGCAGAAGTTACCGAGACGAACACTTCCCGTCAGCGATCAGCTCGTCTCCACTTGAACCGTGCGGAGTGTCGAAAGTCGACGTTAAAGAACGCGTGCGGTGATGCTGGAAGACTGTGAGCAGCTATGTCCACGGCTTGGCCGAAATTGTTTGCATTCCAAACCGGACGCCGATGGAGCATATGAGTTTTACAAGCCAAGCTCTTGAATTGGTTTCCGAAGGGCGGAGATTCCCTTAACCGAGATTTCTCGTTTGATCTAGAGCAAAGCCGAAATTTTTCCTGTTTTATATGGCGAAAATGCAAAATATTTGCTGTTAAGGGGAGGGTGTGCCCGTCGGGTGCACCTATGTTTGAAGCAATAGACTACGATTAGATATCAAGAACCGTCCTTTCATTTTGAGTCTTTACACACATTATGTTTCATTTGGTGTGGAGTAAACAACTGGTATGTAACTGGAACATGTTTCTCAATTTTTGGGCATATGATAATGCTGATGACGCAGTTTTATCATGCTGGGTGCAGGTTTTGCTCGCCTGATACCTGCGGAAAACTAGGAAGGAATCCGTACTTGTCGCACAGAAGTTGAGAGTTATATATTATCTTGGTTCTGTTCTCATTGTCTCATTTTGCTCTGATCAGCCTGATCCAGTATGAGATTGGTAAGCAATTCACGGAATTGAGAATCAGTTCGATTCCCATTCAAAGCCCAAGGTGATTCCGATTCCGATTCACATTGGGAAACAGAAAATTGATTTGATTCTGATACAGAGACAATTTGGTCTGTTGAGTTGGACTTATGATTCACAATTTCATCTAGCGTTCAACTATGCTCGAAATGACATATATCATGCTTGTTTTCTGTTGCCAAAAAAGTGCATTAGTCAAGTTCTTGGTCTTGTGTTATCCCAAAGCCTGATATAGATCATATGATAATACTAGGGAACATTAATAGGGTTAATTATATACTGCATGAAATTTGTATGCATGGGCATAGAGTACCGTATCCAAATTTAGTTTGCACTAAATATAACATGTAAGAATCCCAGTTTGTAAATACATTAGTGACAGTGTTCGAAATTAGTCATGTCGATCGTGAGCAAAGCGAAACATACAAATATGTTTCAAAGAGTTCCATGTACTTATTTCCAGGCGTGTTATGTCAAGCTTACCTTTACCGCATTAACCCTATTCCCGGCAGGGGGGGGGGGGCGGAATCCGCCCCCCCCTCGGGTTTTTTGCTTGCCAATTCCAGGCTTTTTAACGCAGCTTCACGAAACTTGGTCACTTTTCCTAGCTATTCTTTCTACGCGCTATGACAAAATTTCAAAATTCTACTTTGCTCAGGGGCGGAGCCAGGCAACGTTTTTGGGAGGCACCTCATGCCATTTTTGGCCTTGTTAAGGGTAAAAGGAAAATGTTTGCCAAAAACAGTGTTTTTAAGATAGAACCTAAAACTTTATATGGATGAATAGCTAAATAGTTCGGCAATGTGCAGATATAATTTTGTTTGTCTGAGGTCACTTGACAAGGTCAGGTCAAGGTCAAAAGTCACAATTTGGTTTTATAGTAATAATTTCGGCGCTGTTTTTTTCAAATGTCAAACCCGGAATACATATGACGTAGAAAGATGCCCTCTACTTCTGTATCAGATTTCAGCTTGATATCAGGTCGGGTCACGGAGCTATGACTTAAAATGTCAGTGCGTATACCCTATATCGCAATAGCCATAAAATAGATTTTTTGAAATAGAGTGAATTCAAATGATTGAAAACGTTTACAGATAACATCAAATGCACACGAGATCATTCCAAGTGGCTCCAAGGTCACTGAAGGTCATTTAAGGTCAAAGGTCACAAGTTGATCTGAGAAACGTGTGACCATGACAGTTCCCCCTTTTTCATGTCCCTGGCACCGCCTATGCTAACATTATACAAACATTGTAATGCGATTTGTATTTCTTTAGTATAACATGACTAGCAGAAGCCAAAAAAGGGTGTTTGCCTCTTTTGTTCATCCAGTTGTTAGAAAACTAATCCTCCTATTTTTGAAACCCTGTGAACGCCCATGAATTTTCTCAAAATTTCAGATTTGCGGACCCATGGTAAAAGCCCTATCCATAATCTCTCGATTCATGCCAGTTTCATCGAAATCGGTCGATAAACAACGGAGTTATAAGAAGTCCAAAAGTACCCCCCATTTTGACATTTTTGTCCCCCTGTATCCACAAATTTCAAAATTTTGCAAATTTCTTTTTATAACAATGTAGTTCACGTGACGGCAAATCGATTGCCGTTTGTTGCGATGAAATCGGACAAGTAGTTCTCGAGATCTCAGGGGGGGCGAATCCGCCCCCCCCCCCTGCCGGGAATCGGCCATACCGTCTAGCCCTCCGGGAATAGGGTTAATGTCAGTTTAAAGCAAAACGTTTCCCAGTGTTTCCCGATCATATCTTGCCTATGTGAGCTGTGGCTATATTACAATGAATGGTCATGTCATGGTTTGTCATTGGTGACGTCGCACTTCATGACCGATTTCTTTTCATGCCAGAAACAACGTCCATTGTTGGAAACGACATTGTCCCATACGTTGTCAGAGGAATGTACTCGTATTTCGATGATTAGTTATTGTCTCCACATTCTGTAAGCTTGGTAGGTTGTTTAACCTTCGGCTTTTGGGGGAGGGGAGGGGCGTTAAACGCCACTGATTTATTCTCTATGCCTTAGCTCCGGCACCACGCGCCACAGCCCCGCCACACGTATGTACCTATCAGTACATCTTTTGTGTATATCTTGGTTAAATTACATTTCCCAAGTTCATCCATTTCTCGGATCGATTACTCGGGTCGGATCTAATTGCTGACTGTTGAAATATGTTCATGTAACTTCGTTAGGTAAATTGTTCAAAATTAAAGGTCCGACCTTTAATTTAATAAGCGGCGCATATGATACGAAACGGACCTTGATCATGACGCGTAATGTCATCAATGACAACAAGTTATGAACTGTAATAAGCAAACCAGCTCACCTACACCTGAAAAAAATGCAAAGAAGTCATGTGTTGTTTACTGAAGAATGGTATGCAATCGTGACACGCGCTTTTACAGCGTAAAACGAGCAATAGCATAAAAACACTTCAAATGACCCACTCGAGTATGCAGTGTAGTTTTTTTTTTAATACGTATTGTAAAAAAAACAAAAATACTTGTAATCCGTGTATATAGATTGGCATATGTGTATTCTCTAAGACTTCGTGGCGGTAAAACTGCACATTTAGTTCAAGAACAGGAGGAAAAGGTCGTTAAGTCCGGCGGCGCAGGCGATACAGAAGCGGCAGGCCGCTTCGCTTGGGATTCGTGTGATTTGCACAGGTTAGAATTGGGCCATTTATCTTCCAAGTACACAGCAAACTACTTTGCAGATTGGGTAAGTTACAGTGAATGCATAAACACGACATACAGTTAAGCCATGCCACAGCGGTCTATTTAAGGGTTATTGGTTTTTGCTCAGGTCATCCTCCATTGTGCTCAACGAGGCAAGCCTCGGAGATCATGGAGTGGTGGTGAATGATTAATTTTGAGGTGTGAAATTTTGCGTGCCCCATTTTGAGACCGCAGCAGCGACGAAATACCAGAGTAGCTGACCTAGCGAAGATCTGTTAGATTGTTTTTCTCTTATTTATACCACTTTGACCTAAAATGGTGAAGTGATTTCAGAGGGAGCAGGTTTTCGGTACACACAAACAGAGAGAGAACCTCAGCGAGATCGACAGCATCATGAACGCCCCCCTCGGGAGGAGGGGACATGAAATCGTAAAGAACAGAATGGTCGTGAAGAAATCAAACAAAAATACCCAGAAATCTTCATTACAAAACGGATAGGCTTTTTCATCTTTTTCATCTGTACTTATAGGCATGTCTATGTATGTCTGTCTCTGTCTATTTGTATGTCTCTGTCTGTCTGTCTATGTCTGCCTTTGATTGTCTGTACGCGTCTGTACGTCTGTACGTATATGCCTGTCTCTGTCTCACAGGCATAGTCGCTAGGCACAATCGCTGTCTGACGGGCAAACAGACAGATATGTCTGTTTGTCCGTGTGTCTGTCTCCTTATCTGTCGGTATATGTCTATCTCTTTTTGTTTGTCTGTCCGTCTGTATCAGTCCCCGTCTGTTCGTGTCCTTATGTGTCTGTCCCTGTATCGCGTCTGTCTGACCCTGTTCATGTCTCCATCTGTATGGTCTCTCGTCTCTCGTCTCTCTCTCTCTCTCTCTCTCTCTCCGCGTGTTTGTTTATTTGTTTTCTCTCTGCTATTTTCCGTGTCTGTCTTTATATCTTTGCTCTCTTCTGTCCCTCTGTCTCTTTATTTCTGCTCTCTTTTATCTCACTTCTCGTTCTAAAAGCTGTGCATATTAGGGATGTTCGTGGCAAAAAAACGTCATGCACTTCTTGTTTTCCCATTAGCTTTATGAATGAATAAACGGTGCATTTGTATTTCTGTAGACGAAAAAAGTTCGTTGCAGTCGCACTGGGGCCATTTCACGTCAAATCGCACAAGAATTGAATCGACCCCCTTCGATTTTCTTCAAATTTGGTTTACTCATAGTATCTTTAAAAAATAATGGCTAGTCATAAATTTTTGGCTCTGGGTGACATCTGAAATCAGAGTTACATATCATGAAAGGTCGCAAATTTTTGCAGACATTGCATGATTAAAATGCCTATAACTCGGTGAAAGATTGTTACTGATAGGTGTGATGAGTGCCAGTCAAAAGAGGAATGTTCCATCTTTCATGAATAAGCCGATTTTTTCATGTCTATGAATATATATATATAAGTATATATATTGAGGTTAGGACTTATATAGATATAAGTATATATAATATATATAGTATATATAGAGGATAGGACTTATATATATATATAAGTATATATATGGGAATATATATTCATATATATATATATATATATATATATATATATATATAAGTCCTAACCTCTTACAGTTTCATGGTTTCTTGGTGGTGGTCCTGGGGAGAGGGGTGGTCCTGTGGTAGCTGGCCCATTCGTTAACTGCGTAATTCGCGAACCATAAATAAATCTGGTTCTTCGTGTCTCTCATACCCTTTCCCTTTACGGGACCCCTATTGCTTCGGGCATGAATGAACCCCTTTTCATTGTTCGCAGTGTCTTGCTTGGTGCTATCGTACTCGTTGTTTCCTAGTGTCTGCAGTGTTAGGTGGCTTTTCTGTTAATCACGCGCCTTTTTAGCATATGCATTAACATATGCACCTGAATTTTGATTTCATGCTCTATATTACTTCTGTTGATGCTCCCCCCCCCGTCGAAACGTGGAGGCTAATATGCTTTTTGATTTGTAATGAACTTATATAACAATATGATGTCTTCTGGTATACTGAAGGTCATTTCTTGATTGAATATATAGGTGCAATGACTAAAAATGACAAATATTTTATGCAGAAAGCTCGGCTGAAGGCGACTTAAGCAAATCAGTCTATGGGCCACACCACAGTACGTGCGATTTTGCGGATGGCCTCACGGAATTCGCGGCATTGCGTCCTCAACAGCAGCTGCGGTAATGGAAACTGCATTCTGGGGCGGACGGTATGTGCGAAGCACGTTTGACCTCTTTCACGCGCGGACCATAGTGTCCCATGTTAAACCCCGACGGAATCCTGAGCCGTCCGCAATTTAGCACCACACAAGGATCGGTTTTGTTGGCATTTTGAAAATATTTTTCAGAATAATGTGGGCCGACATCGCACAAAAACATGAAAATCCCAACAACTTCGCGTTCAACTTGGAGTCATTATGGCACAGGTCGTTAACGCGTTGGTGATGCTCTCAAGTAACCGTTGGCTCGTTGTTGCTCCAGCTCGTTCCAGTAGGTATGAATTTGATCTACACCCATGCGAAACGTTCCACAATTACACAGATCCTAGAGCATTATGATTCGACCTACACTCAAACAAAACCTTTCACAATTACATGGATCTAAAACATTAAGAGCTATCGTTTCTCCTTGCGTTAATAAATGTGTAGCGCTTCGTTGCGTCATCCAGTGTGGGTAACACCAAATACCAACGGATTACTACGTGACTCCGCAGTACCAGGCATAATCTGCAGCCAGTCAAAACCGTTCATGTAGCAATTTAAAATATTGTTTCAGACGACTTTTATCAAGGTCTCCGAACTATGTTGCGTCTAGGGCATGTAAAAAGACTCCAAAAAGCGAACTTGTAATATTCTATCCACCCTACTGCTAACATTCGAAGTGGCCCATAACCCTAGCAAGATTCCCTCGGTCTTTCGCCCGAATCAGAACTAAACGGTTGAACATTTTGATGCAGCCGTCGAGACCTCAGACCATGTATGCCTAAATAAACTGATTCTTCAGTGTCAAGCTCAGGCTCCATTGCGAGCTTTTTTGTTTTGCGATTTTCCGTTTTTACGTTTTTGCATCAAGATTTCCCACTTTTTTTAAGCTTATGCATCGTGCGGTTTTGCTGTTTTACGTCGCGATTTTGCGTTTTTTGTCTTCGCATTTTTTGGGTTTGTCATCGTCGATGTAGCGTAGTTGAGTCTAAAGTAGCAGTGAGGGTGGATTTACAGCAGAGGCGAAGCTGGCATTTTCTTAAGGTGGGGGGACCGGAGCTCAGTGTGAACTGAAATCATACGAAAACCGCCTGCTGGGAAGACGATGTGCAATGCTTTTCACAAAAATATGGGTCTAAAAAGGGGCCTGGCCCCCGGCAGAGACGGAACAGACCTTTTTAAGATGGAGCCAACTTTTGTGCTCTCGTGCCTATTGCGCCTGCTGCTGCTGCAACGGCTTCGGCAGCGGGAACGGCAGCGGCAAGTGTTGTCTGTCTTTCATGTGTTTCTCGGTAAGCAGGCATGCAAGTGCGATGTGTAAAGTTCCTGAATACCCGCCAGTAGTATTCCTGAATACCAGGACTGCAGTGATTAACATGCCTGTTAAGTTTACCATGACCTTGCTCCTCTCTAAAGGCGCTCTTCTCTCCAAGTATTTGTTCGTCTCCCTCCGTCTCCACGGAACCAGCCAAGGTAACTACAACGCTAAGCCCTAAACCTTTAACTTGGAACCAGCCCTCCGCGCTCCTGTACTCAAAATCCACTCACATTCAAGGTAACTTAAAATTATTGTTACACGACTTGAAGTCCGGGACGATGTGATCTGTGTAGTCAACGTGATTGTGATGGAAAACCGCAATAAAGTTTAGATATCTTAACATTGTTGGGATTTTTCGTTTTTCGATTTTCCGTTTTCCTTATCGAATTTTTCCTTTTTCAATTCATTTTTACGATTTCTCGTCATGGTGTTATGTGGTAGAACCGGCCCGTGCATTCTTATGGACCTAACTTTTTACGGAGGCGGAAAAGCGCAAAACCGCTATGAAAAATCGAAACGGAAAATTGAAAAACTGCAGTGGAGCCTGGCTGTCAGGAATGTGAAGCGAGCACCTCGCTTGCCGTTCGGCACTCAAGTGGTAGGGTTCCGAAGGGATTGACGCGGTGGGCGTCCGGGAGGGGAGCCGGCGACCGAAGGAAGTCCAAACCGTCCAATGATCCATCCGTCAGCTGGTGGCAGATGAATAGAAGGCTTACACTAGTTAGGCAGGGCACAAAACTCTGACAGGGAACGCAGAAACTGCTTCACTTGATTACGACATTGAACTAGCTGGTGTTGCTGCCCGGGGTGTCCATGAAACTGCCAGAGAAGCGCCTGATACGTCCCGAGGGACACGTAAAACTATAAAAAAGGGGCCTGAAACCACTAGGTCCTGACACGGCAGACGGCCCGAGACCGCCAAAAAGCCAGCAAAAAAGTCTCCAGAATCTACTACAGGGTAGAGGGGCACCTGGACCAGATACAGACACGACATTCGGACCGAGAGGGACGCAGCCGCCTGAAATCCCAGCGTTTGTTGTCATATTTCGGGCAGTTTGTACGGGAGCAAAGCGCAAAAGTTTCTTAAACGAGATTGCGCGCTTGCGTTTTTTTCCCGTTTACTTTGTGTGGCAAAAAGAAACGGAAAATTGCATCAAATGTTTTAGTCTGGACCCGAACAGATCAACATGTTTTCATATCTGAAGGGCAAAAAACGTGGGGGCAAGAGGGGGCCTCGCGCTGACCATTCACCCCCTCCTCCCTTGGCGAAATCCTGGATCCGCCCCTGCGGCCTTCGGACTGTGCGTGGGGGCGGACCAGTCAATTAGTGACTGATCGGCTGGCCTGAGGCCGACCGCGGGCGGCCCGGGGGCAATACAGTGGCCCAGTACCAGACCTTGCTACGTTTCGCATACGTTTCGTTTCCTGCCAGTTGCATAGTCCTCTGTTATACATCGTCAGTTTCACCATGCTCAGAAGATCCCGATTTACTTTTCGTGTTGATTCTGCACCAGTCTGCAGTAGACAACTAGGATTTTCTCAACTTGTCTGCACAGGCTGCTGCAGATGACATTGTGCCCAGGCCAAGGTGTGACGTCATGCAATATGCGTGGAACGTCACGCCTCCAGGGGAAGTAGACAACAGCTGACTGTTTGCAAATTCTGTTGCGGACTCTGGAATTCAGTCTGCAGAGCGTGAGCGGGCCTTTACAGTGCAAAACTGGGGAAAAAGGGATATTTTCGGCCCACCCAGGAGTGTGGAGATACCTGCTGCATAACGCGGCCGTTTTCCGGTCTGATTACATCGTGTCCCTGCAGAACTTACTATAACCTAGGTAAGTTATAAGAAGGGTGGTAGGTTAGATCCACTCATGAATTTTACCAACCGATGCGACAGTCACGCCGCATATAGGTACCCTGTATCGGACCGCATAACGTCTTCTCCAGTGTCGCATTAGATACACCACAAAGCACCCTCATTGGCCTCAGCCAGCCAGGGCGGAATTTGCCTGCTGACGCCTGCCCGCTTAGTGCACCCTCGCGCTGAAACGTTGGAGACGTCCGTTGGTGCGCATGCTGCTTCAGACGTTCGATTGCAACGCCATCTAGTGACTGCGAAATGAAATCGCTGCCCGACGCTAGTGTAGTTTGGCGTGAGGTACAGGAACCAGCAAAAGTGGTGCGGGACAGTATCGGGCCGTTGATGTCCTCAGGAAAATCGTTACCATTTTCATATAATCCCATCAAGATCTTCATAACTGTCTTACTTAGGGAAAACTGCTTATGATTGTCAGAATCGTCATTAATTTTTCTTTCCAGTAACGTCTTGTTCGATGCAATAAGTCTGTCCTCAGATGCCGTTTTAATGGAAGACGTCACCAATGTAAGGTTTTTGGACAGCCCCAAACGATTTCAGTTTCTACCACAGTGACCTTGCACTACCTCAAGTGACCTAAGGTCACTTCATAGCGCTGAAGTGTCTTGGTGCAATTTTGGAATCCAAAATCAACTTCATTGTCTATTGTTATCTCTGAAATCATCAAAATGGAGTTTTAGACTCCGGTTTACTAGTTCATCCAAAATGTGACCTGACCTGACGTCGTGATGTGGGTGCGCATATTTTATCGTGTTTAGTAATTTTTGGCTCAGGAATGCATTCTAGGCACCAGCAAACCGTAGCAATGGTTCAATACCGGTAGAAACATGGAAATAGGTCGGAAATTGAGCTGACCCCAGGTCACTGACGTTAACATTGACAAAAATTCGGGGCAGTTTAATTCTTAGGAATATCCTCTATTACTGCCCCTCAGAGTTTCAGGTCGATCGTACGGCGTGATTCGTAGTTCTTAGAAATCGAAGGTTGACAGGCACGTAATCAGAATTTTCCTCGGGAGGGGGGAGCAAATGTCAAATTTCGTCATATGCCACTAGTGTATGGCGAATTTTACAGGAAAAAAGAGCAATTTTACAAAACTGACCTTATATTTAACCCACAGGAATATATGTAATACTTGTGTTTACAGCATTATATTATCATTGTTCCGTATTCGTACAAAATTGCAATATATCTGGTGTAGACTGCTTGGCTCAGAGGCGGCATGTCCACGGCATAGCGGCATAGCCACGGTCCCTCATGGCTACGTCCCTGAAGGTTGACCTCTTCTGTGTGACCTAGGTCATTGACCTGGCACGACCAGAAGTTGAAAATTCTACAGGACGTGCACAAAGGATGTATGAAAAAAGGTGCTGAAAATTTCAGCGCGCTGCGCGCAACAGGTTTTTGCTATCACCAGCAGTCCTTCGGAGAGGAGCGTCGAAACGCCTTCCCTCCTCCGGGCTGGGCCAGAGTTAAAGACGGATTTTTGGCCCGTACGATCCACATGTGAAACGGGGTACACTAGCGTCGTCAGACATCGCCTAGGTTCGACGAGTTTCATCATTTGTGGCTGGTTTCAGCTAGATCGGTGAGTGTGATCGACGAAGAAGGGTCGGATCGGCTCGAAAGCATTGTTATGTTCCATCGCAGCCATATTACCCATGTGCGATGTATTAGCGGTGTGGTATGGTGCTTGGTTCTCATATGAGCGAGACTGGTTCGATTCCCGGCTTCTGCTGTGATATTTCTTTGCTGGCATGCGCATTTTCTTCATGCACTTGTACCTCTCCCTCATTGGCCGACTGACTCCTTACCACGTGACCCTAAGCCGACCTCAGTAACGGTTTGGCGGGCGATGGGCAGTCGGCCTCCCGCCTCGCTCCCGTGCGCGCCAACTCAGGGCTACTCTATGAGGCGCACTCCTTGTCCTCCCCATTCTTCCCGTGCGTGCTTGCTCAGGCCACTCCATGAGGCGCACGCTTTGTTCTTCCCAATCTTCCTGAGCGCGCGGGCTGAGGACTTCTCTCCTTTTCCTTCCCTGACATCTTCTCACACACTCCTTTCCCTTTTTGTTTTCTTGCTAATGTCGGCATGCAAGCCACAGATCTGTTTGTGGCGAGCTGGGTTGCTCAGTCGGTAGTGAGCTGTATTTCTGTTGGTCTGGCCGATTAAGGATTATTAATGGAAGGCTCGTTTCTGTGATTCAGAAGGCGTTCTTGGTTTGCTTTCTGATGAGGTCTTGAAGTGGACGGCTACGAACAAGCGTAACAGCATCAACTTAAAAAAAGATAATTACCGGGCATTCCCACTGCGCACACCACGTTCAAACCACGTGCTTTTTCCTATAAACGCCATGTGCCACCATGTGCCACACGCAAGTGCTGGCAATGAAAAAAGGCTGTTTCTGAGTTTTCAAGAATTTGGTGTGCTTTTAGCTGCTAGACCCTGCGATCTCTGGAACCAGAGATCGCAGGGACTTGGAAATAAGCACCATAGTGTAGCACAATGTACTGTCTTACAGGAATCACAGGAAAATGGACGTCCACACTCCTGTTTGCTTATATGGGACACTGAGTCTAAAGCAGGCTGAGGCCGACACGAAAACAGCTGGGTGTAAATCGACGAATTATCGGTGCAAAAATGGGGATCGTCTCACAAAAAAATTAAAGCAAGATTGTACAGCAACGTGCATGGGTATAAACAAAAGGCAGGTCGCATGCAGCTCGGCACAGCTAGTTCTTAAATTTTTGTTTTAACGCATTAATCCACCACGTCAGCATGCAAAGTCTGATGGAAAAACCGAGGAATCCCCCCCCCTTCTCACAGAATTCTGACTACCGACACCATTCGTTCACCGTTGCACCGCCCGATAACAACGATATCATCTGGAGGCGGCTTCTTGCTGACTATGGCACCATGACATCCAATTTCGCTCACTGGCATGCGTGTTGTCCTATCTAATCCTGTATGTGATTAAAACCGAGCGGACGATCGATTCCAGAGCAAACTTTTATAGATGGCGCTACGAGTCCGTTTCACAAGACAGTTTTGCCCTACCCGACAAAAGCAATTGTGCTCCGTATCCGTATGTTTGGTGAGACACTACCAGAATGACAAGGCTGGTATTGTGATGATTCGGCACACCTGTCGCGCGTAATCACAATGATATCACCGAGGCAGATGTCACCGAATCCAGATGCGGACCGATTTATAGGTTTACGTTACGTTTACACATGGGGATGGATTCAGGATGGACAAAGGGCGGCTCGCACCTGTGGGGGGCGCGATCCGGCCTTTTGGAGGTTTTTCCGGACCCTGCGCACTACATGGGTTATTTCAACCACGTTGAAATAACCCATGTAGCCAGTGCGACCATGTAATGTCCACCGAGTTCTAGTCTATAATCGTCAGTCCTTTGGTCACCTCCAGTCGTCTGCGCCAGCCGTCGACGGCCAGCCCCAATGGAGTCTGGCGCCCCCGGGGCCGACACGCGCCCGACTGTCGGGCCCAGAGCCGGGCTAACTGGGCCAGTGGTCCAGAGATCGATGTCGCCGGCGGTCCAGTGACCTGGACCCAAATGGCGGACGGGCCGAGCCGGGCTCGGTGCCCTAAATGAGCTGAACAAAAAAAGACTTAACGATCGCAAATGTTCGGTCCTCGGTGGGCGAACAGCGTCCCTCTCGTCTGTCGTGTTTCCCAGCGTCGTGGCGCTGACGGCGAAGCCTGATGACAGGTGACAGGTATGGCGCTGTGATCTCGGGCTGGTGTCCGTGTCAGGGCCAGGAGCGCCGGCAGTGGCGGCGGGTGTCAGTCTCGGAAGAGCCGCCCCAGAATTCGCCAGACGCAGGCAGCATTCGCCAGGTCTACCAGTATCACTACGGCGGTCGTGTCACTTTTTCAACAGCCCCAGCGTCTCAGTTTTCCATTGACTGGTAAAAGCCAACGGCCTCACTGGGAGGCATAATTCTTAAGAGGGCCTAGTTACGTGACGGTATCATGCTCGACAAACTGCTGTGACTAACTCGGGCATTTAACAATACCAATGTACCTTCCAAACGGCAGGATATGTCCAAATACGTACAGCCGTGTCACCATATCGCTGCGTAACAAAGAAAACCACGGTGCGGAACCATCACCTCAATCTCGCAGCATTAGTCAGGGGAGACCTAGTGAAACGGACATGTCAAAGGTGATCCGTATCTATTAAAGCAGTTCGGGATGAAGGGTGCACGCTGAACATACCACCAACGGTGCGCGTTTTCTGTCCACAGGTAGGGGACATTGTACAGTCCGGGGTACCGCATCGTTGTCAATATCTTATCATCCCGATCGACCTTGTTCTGTTGTTCCAAACACGCTGACCTCGTGCCTCTATATGACAATAACACGCCAGACATAACTACGACCGTTTATTTCGTCACTTGCGGCGTGTATGGAAAAATAAATCCTTTTACAGACACATCATTCTCGGACGTCACAGCTGTGACCCAATAAAACATGGTAAAACTATCGCGCACTATCCGCCGTTGGCCACCATGATTGGACAAGTCCCATGCGTTCGCTGCAGGCTCGAAAGTAAACCGCCACACCCTGGACTACGAAACGTCTCGAAATTTCCCCCTAAAATCAATCAACAACGGTCAGGTGCTGGTGAGGACAACATGGGTACTCAGTCCGCCGGCGGCACGGATGCGATATGGGAATATTTACAGCGAGACCGCCGCGCACAATCTCGTCGCCGACACGTCCGTCTAAACTCTTATCACATTCGAAGACGACTTGGGACCCGCGAGGTCGCTCGGGTCGACTAGACTCGGCATCGGGCCGCGCTTCGGCCGCAAGCGCGGCGGCCGCGGCGCCCGGCCCGACGCGCCGCACCCGGCGCGGAACGCTCCGACTCGGAGCCTCGACCCCGGCCGCGACGACCGAGTTAAGTAAGGGCTCCGGAAGGCGTGTCCGTCGGACCGTCAGGCCGACCGCGGCAGGCGGCGCGCCTCTCCGCCGGGCTTACCGGGGACCGAGAGCCGGCCGAGCCGGCGGCGGCCGCCGCTCGTGGCCTGGCTCGGACAGAGCCCGCCCGCCCGCCGGCCCGGCCACACAGGACCGCCGAGCACGGAAAGACGGGGCGCCGGCTCGAGAGGCGGGCCGTGCGTGCGCCGCCGGAGAGTGCACAGACAAAGAGCGATAAACGTTTACAGCGAGCGAGCGAGCGAAGCCTCGGCGTCACGGTGAACACATGGCGTCTTCCCGGCGGCCTGAGCGGGATCGTTTTCCTCTGGAGCGCGGGAGCGCGCCGCCCCGCTCGACCGCGTCACGCCAGGTCACAATGTCCCGGACGGTGACGTCACGGGCCGAGACTGAGACGGAGGCGGGACCGGGCGGCGGCCGGGACCAGCCCAGGGCGATGAGCATGGCGTCTAGCCGACCGGTGGTCATTTGTTGCGCACCCGGTCGCAGACCCACTCCATGCCCTGATTCAGCCTGAAGCGTATCCAAAACGCCGATTACAAAAACAGAAGATTCGAGCAATTCTTTCATCTCTAGTTTACGACATAATAGAAATGGGACGAAATTCTGAAAATCCGACTGCCTTCCGAGAACAATTAACGTCAAAAGAAAACAAAAGCTCCCACGAAGTTCAACTACAGTGCCTGCAAACAAAACTGTGGCCAAATTAATCAGGGCTATCAGAGTTTACACCTGACAAAGGGGGAGCACAAGTGACGAGGAGACGAAGCAGGAGCGTCAGCGCTGGCTCACCCTTCTCCTGTAAGCGCACAGCACGCCTGTATCCGCCAGTGGTGCCTCTTCAGCGAGGTCAGGTTCAACACCTTGCTGATCTCGGCCGGAGACATGGCGGCCTTCACGTCCTGTGACAGGGTCGCACGGTCAGCACGACCGCGGACAGGCGCCGGGCCATGGCCGAGGTCACAGGCGGCGACACAAGGACACATACACGTCCGCACGCGCACGCACGCACACACGCACACACACACACAGATATGTCCAGGTGGGTACTGAGCTACGCCGGACGCTGGCAGTCCTGAAAAGCAGACAACACCTCCACTCTGCCCCAAGGCCAGGCTCCGCTGAACATGCTTTCCGTGATCACTGTCAGTTGAAAAAAGTCCGGCCCATAAAACGTTAGGTCCGCATCGAAGCACGAGATCCCATAAGCCTTCGTACACGGCATCCGTAGGAATACAAAAAGACTGAAAAGTTGCACAGAAAGATGAAAACAGGAAACCGATCCCGGAACAAACCACAAATGTCCAGTCGAAAGGTACAAAGTATTAGAAATTTTACACTTTTGAATGTTTTTGCGCTATCGGGGACGACTAACAGGCGCAACGCCCACCATCTCTGAATCACTCACCGCCCCAGGAACACCAGCTTTTCTCATGCAGGCCATACTGGGGTATTTTAGGTAATACGTAACGGAGGACTAACGAATGCTACGCGGGCGGGATGAAAAGTATTGCCTCCTATCTTATATTTTCGTCACGGCTGATGACGCTAGGTTCAAAGTGGTTCTGTATCATTCGATGGCGCATCCTTCCGAGCCCTGCAAAAGATGGAATTAAAATGATTCTTGGAATGTGCATGGCGAGAGTGAGATGTGTCACGCAGTGTATGTCACGACTAACGCCGTCGCGATGGCGGCCGGCGAGGACGCGCGGTTCGGGCAGCGTGCCATTTAAATGATATTCTGAATCGCTGGCTGATCCGAATCAACGGAGAACTTGTGAAACAATGTCTGATCCGGATAAATCTTTCAAAAACTGATGTAAATCACATTTGGTTTGGACAGGTTTTGGAAAGCCGACGTGAATCACATTTGAATCGGATCAACTTTGAAAAAAAATATTCGTGATTCAAACGCTGACCCGGGTCAAGTCATGGCGGTCCCGATCCTGATCCATACCACCCACGTCCGGGCCATGTGTATTTTCCCATGTTTTACCAAAAATCACGAACGACTTTTCCTAGTATCGTGAGCGGTAGTGCCTCAGGGTCGGACCAGAACAGTTCCGCCGTAGAAATGGTTCCACATCTCTTGGTCTCAGCTGCTTCTATATCAGAACGTGCTCACTGTGCTAGAAGTTCTTAAAAGCATATTGGCAGCTCAAATTTTGCATTATCTTAAACTACTTGTGGCGCCAAGTCCAACACTGAACTCCCCAGCTGCACCAGCTCTTCTGGCGGTCTGGGTCAAACACATACTGGCGTATAACTCTGACCATTAATGTAAGCCATCAGGCGTGACTGACTACCGCGACTTTTTTGTTCCACGCCGCGGAATGAATTTCGCCGCGGCGGACACGTTTCACCAGCTACCAGAGAAGCTTCTGGTCGTTACTCGGTTGTTCTATCAGGGAATCGTCCATCTTCAGCTTTTTGCGTCCAACGGCGTGAAGCTGAAGACAGGTTTCATTTCATAGGAGCCAACTGCGACTTTCCCCTTGGCCAAATGAATGTCTTGGGTTCCAACGTTTGCCTTGAGTCCCAACGTTGCCTCATCCCGCTGACAAAACATCTCTCGCGATTTCCACTCATTCGCATGCAACCGGCAAATAAACCAGTGAACTAGGCGCCACTCTACCAACTACAATAATCGACAGAAGCCTCCGACGCAGCCATTATTAACGCGCAGTGGAAGGGAGTTTCGCGTTAACGCACACTGCAAACGGATAGGGTATTTTCGTGCTCCCCTCCGATCTCGGAAACGGGAAGAGCTAGAGACACGAAATCTTAAGGGTAAGGCAGGGCCATAAAGAGTACACTGTGTGCAGCTTTTCTGACCCCAGGTCAGTGATGCCGTCACTGATGTCGAAAGGTCAAATGATGTCGAAAAGGTCGGCTTTGGACACTTTCTCGGCCCTACAGGCACTTCTGTACGGCTTTTCGGACGAAACGAGGGAAGGACACGTGTTAGAGCGTTAAAACGTGGATTACAACTTCCATTTATTTGACGTCTTGAGTGAAGATTTCGGGCCGAGGTAACGTCAGGTCACTGACCTATGACGTCATTTTTATCTTTGTTGATCAAATTTCGGGCAGCACAGGATAAAGGTGTAACCTGAGTGCAAATAAGGGCGAAAGTGTAAGAAAATCTTTATTTAGCGTGCTCCCGTAAAGATTGAATAGATATTTATTGCAAACAGCCATGTCCCAAAGCAAATATGGAACAGGTCACAAGCTGGATGACCGTGATCTTCAATGATATTAACCTTCACTGACACCTGACTTTGCGCTTTGGTACATTCATCATCCTCAGTTATCCCCGAAGGATGTCGGCTGATAATGTCCAAATGGTAATCTTACGTAGAACACATGCCTTCTCGCAAAGTTCCTACTTGTCTGCAACAACCGATATTTTCCTTGTTTATTTAACTTCACATGCTTCAAACTTGAAAAATTTCGGCCCATTTTCGATTTCTTTGCGGCTATCGACGAGTTATTCAACTGTCATAAACGTCACAGAGCAGCAGCGGACAGCTCTGATGCCTTGTCGAGAGTTTCACGAACAACAGGTGGGGGGAGCATAAAACCGCCCCCTTCCAGCGCGCATGATAACAATGGTGTTGTCACAATGGTGTTGTCACAGCACCAACGACATGGGTGTCCGCGCCGACATGGCAAGGGACTGACCACAGCTCCAAATGCACATCCTCCACGCGTCCGAACTGTGACGTGAAATGTGTTACGTATTCACCACCGGGGTCAGTGAGAAACGGAAACGTACCGCTCTGTGTTTGGTCATGGCTCGCCGTCCTCCTCTGTGCGTGCCTTATCTCCTTTGTTTGAACGGTGACCTAGACCAACGACCGCAAGCCGGAGACACAATGACACTCTGCCGAAAGAATTGGTGCCGGGCGGTTTGCGCACATGCATTCGCTATATTAATCCTCGCCGGACGAGGGGGTGGTTGCCATCCCCTCATGACGGTGTTCTGAGAACGCTGGCCACTGGCCCGCGCTAAAAACCTGAAATTCTGTAAAGCTGGCCCTACGTACTACCTGCATTTTTCCCAAAAAAGAACATTATTACCAGGTCATGTCATGCCACTAAGTTATGAGGTCCCCGTGCCTTGCAAGTCGATTTTATGGATCTGAACTAAGTTCTGGCTAATTTATTTGGACTTTTAGAAGACATGGGGCCAGTTTTCAGCCAATAAATGTTTCAGCGTAGCTTGTCCACATACTTGGATTAGAAATGTCAGTGACCTTTTCAAAATAACATGAGGCCAATGACCTTATTTCCCCTTAAAAAGCATTTGAAACCGTCTCCGGACAAATTTTGGCGCTCATTTTATCAACGGCAACTATTTTACCTCACTCCATGATCAGAACAATATTCCATGGTAGCAAACAGTTTTTTACACAAGCCGCGTCATAAGAGGTGGAAATAGCCACTGCACTGGAACTGGAGTTGGTGGAACTGAATTGTCCCGGAATGATATCGGGAATTTTCGGTATTTTTTGGCCAAATGAATTAATGGGCAATCACTCTGACGACTTTGGCGAAATGAACTGAATTGGGAATCATTCCTCGCGGACCAAAAAGTAACTGAAATGGCTCCTATTATTTCTGAGTGCAATTAGAATTAAGGCGGTTATAACGGGTTTTAACTCATTTTCCCAGCGATGCTTATTGTTTTGTATCCACATTTTGACACATTACTGACCGATCCAGGCATCCCGAATCGTCTGAAACGTTTTAACCACTATTCACTAACGTTTTAATCACTATTCGTTTCAACCACTACACTAGGCGGTGTTTAAGCGTGATTTCACTGGCATCTCGCTCTCTCCTCTCTGGCTACGCGCGGCCATACCACCGTTGCTATGGAACTTTTTCGCGACGGCCGGCGTTGATCAAGGCACTAGAATTCCACGTAAAATCGCTTGGCCAACGTAGCCTCTGGCGTGACGTCACAGGCGACATGCGCCGTCACCCAACATTTAGACAGTGCTAAGTCAGAGCACTTTTGCGTTATTTCTACATTAACCATGATAATACAAGAAAAGCCAAAGACCTGAAACCCATCCTGGTAGGGCTCGATCGCCTGCCAGACCTCCACCTTTGCAACTGTTCCAGTCCCCAAAGCGTCTGCTGGTCCCCACAGTACAGCCAGCATAAGACGATTCATGAACACATAAAACTGCATATACTGATATAATGAAACACGAAACACAACCACATAATGTCCGACCCCCAACCCAAGTCCAAGCCCGTCGGAAACAAACAGTCGGCATAACTGCTAGCCAGCTGACGGCCGACCCATGCCGACCTCCTATTGGCCGAGGACTGTGACATCACTGGCGACACCGCAATACGGTATTTTGACGGGGACGGCCACTGGTTGGGCTATGACAGTCAGAGCGGGGTTGTGAACTATGGGTGTGGAGGTGGTGAGGTAGGATGAGAGAGGGAATTATTGTCAGGGACAAAGCTAGCGATGGCTTGGGCTGATAGACAAGTGGTAACAAAGCGCGGCGGCCCTTTGGATGCCTTTTTTGAAGGTGGCAGGCGCCAACGGTGGCGAAGGGCCAGCGCATATAAGACCATGCACCATGCATACAGATAAGACCCTATCATGAGAAAGCCCGTGTCAAAGTTGATTATACGAACCGTCGTCCGTCAATCAAGGGCGGCGACATAGACAAATGGTAATGCACGGCAGGACTTTTGGACCTATATAGGGGTTTTGGGCCCATCCTTTCCATGCGATTTCCATTAACATAACGTCAGGTTCCGAGTTACAAAAGCAAAGAACAAGGCCGCGGGAACTCCTCCAACGCTGGGAGGAGGCAAAGAAACATTTCGGATCAATTCTTTCCAGTCAACGCCCACAGGGTCAATGCCCAATTTCAAAAACGGTACGAAGGGTAGTTGCCCCCTTCCCCCGTTTCCTGTTCCAGCACCCTTCGTAAAGGCGACCAATAATGATTTCACGGACATTAGTGACCCTGCTGGCGCACTGCGTCCCAGTTGTAAGGATATGTATGCGTGGTGTCGCCGAGCTGTCCATTTTTTATTTCCCCTATTTCCGCAGTCTGTCTGCGCACCGTGGGCGAAGACTTCATCCGCGAACCGTTAAACCAGCTGCGGTGGGAACAGCGGCTCCGCCCCTTTTAGGATAGTGTCCGATTCTTGTTTTTTTTTTGCAGTGATGCCGTCTCGCCGCAGGGTCTGCTGACGATCTTGAGCAGGTTGAGTCCAGCGCAGTTATGTCCGCTACCGCGTACTAAACGTCACGATGTACCGGCTAATTACGGGCGACTTTTCCGAACAGTCCAGTACCAAATGCGGCGAGCGTGGAATTTCCAGAGGTTACATAAGCACGTGGGAACGTAACTGCGTGCTTCCTAAGAATCCAAATCCGCATTTGTTAAATGGCTATTTGACTGGAGTTAGGAACTAAATTCCAACTCTTTGTATCAAATGAATTGGGAGTAAAATTATTCCCTTGGGAAAACAATGAACTCAAATTGAATTCATTTCATTTCGGAAGCAAAAGAACCGGAATTGGATTCATTTCTCCATCTTATTATTATTTGTTTTATGCAAATTTCGATGCACTGGTAGTAACCTTAAAACGAGGTAATAAACTCTCGGTGTTCTGACCTTCACTTCGAAAAACAAAAACAATCACGTAATACACGGGCTGGTCATTTTTTGTATCAAGTCGCTGTAAATGCGTGGCTTGATGGATCTTCTACTACAAGCCTACTACGAAGACGGCAAAAGGCGTGATATTTCCATTCTCAATGACGTGAGAGATCACTGGGTGACCTGAAGGGGCCAAATCATAGATCATTAGAACACGAAGAAAAACAAGCTGCACGCTCGCTTTTGCCTCGTCGCTCTATCTCAATTACGAGCGAAATGGTTGGGGGAGGGGGTTGGCAATCCCTCTTCATCTGGTGCGTAAGTGGAAATCCTTGCGTCCGGCGAAGGTTAAGCTTACCGGTCAGGTGTTACGATTTTTTAGCGACACATTTTAAACTAATCGTCTTTTGCTACGGAACGGGAGCCATTCGATTTCTCCCATTAAAATGATTTCGAAGAGGTGTCATATGGTACGTACAACTGGAGTATTCAAATAACTTTTTCGCAACAACCGGACACCGTGACCGTCCACCCAACAACGCCTCGCCTCCGCCCCTCATTCGTGACCGTGGGCGACCGGCGACGTCACACCGACCTGTTTGTTGGCAAGCACCAGCAGGGAGGCCTTGGCCAGCTCGTCGTGGGCCAGCATTTTGTAGAGCTCCTCCTTGGCGACTGGCAGCCGCTCGTGGTCCGTCGAGTCCACCACCAGGATGATGAACTAAAACACGGTATCAGCGACCTGTTTCTAAACCGTCCGACTTCTTGTTTACGTGGAACAATGCAACCGGAACTGCCGCAACGCAAACCACTCCAACCTAACGTAAAATCGTCAGAGCTGAACTAGTCAAACACGGAGTGGCAGTAACATCAAGCTGCATAAAAATATACGAAGGCCTGTGAATATCGAAAATAACCATTATACACAATCACAAGATACAACACAGGTCATAGGAACACGAGTACAACACAGTACGACATCAAAGAAAACAAACAACAAATATGGTAGCATTTCCCATTCTACATCGCTATCTGCAATCTGACCTGATAAAACCAATGAAGAAAGGGCCCCTGTCTGGGGTGGCGGTGGGGACAATCTGGAGGTCATTCCAAGAAACAACTAAATTAACCCGGCACCGCCTGCGGCCGTAAAATAGGGCACTCCTTCGCCTTTCGTAAATAACTTCTGAATCGTTAGAGCCAGCCCAATCATACTTTCAGCACCTGTCCATCAATCTCAATCAATGTCACACATTTTGACATTAAGGCCATTTACATGCTAGGTCAGGTCATGGGGGTATGACGTAATACGAGAACCCTTGCATGCGTTTTCGCCTCCTCGAGTGATGGCGCGAACATGCTTCATTTTTTCTGATTTCGCGAACAGAATGCATGGATTTTATGTATGATTTGTATTTACAAAGGACACGGTCCCTGAAGGATATACCACAGTGTCAAGTCAACACTACAGTCCATGCTAGATCACATGCATGGTGAAACTAGGACATGATTTGCATTGTGGATGACAAAAGAGGTTGGCGTTGACCTTCCCCATCGTTCAAGCTAGACAAGCAAATCCAAATACACTAGACAAGCAAATCCAACAAATCCACAGGAAGGTTCACCAAATGCATCGTGAGGTCATGTCAGGCCACGTCATACGTAAATGTCAAAACGAAATGAAATAGAACATTGTCTGTGGAAGATCGTTCAACAGGAGCAGGGAAAAATAATTGTTCCTGGTCAGAAACGAAGCAAAAAGGACTACATGCCTTGACCTGGTTTGACCTTAGCCCGATAAAGAGCAGCCGGAGCAGATTTGATGTTTACGAGATGCCATGTCAGCCATGCCATGTCATCCTTGACGCAGTTAAGAATCCCAGCGAGTGATTAGTGCTCTTCTTGCCAGAAAGAACCATGTAGCCTTATCTGACCTGACCTACAATGACCTTAGCTGGATGAAAGGCAGGGAATGAAAATTGACCACCAGAAGGTTTCATTTCAGTCATTTCCGTGACGTGGATCAGAACGGCTGCGAGTGCGTATCGATCTTTGGCATGTAAAGTAAGCCCAATATTTCACCTCACCCAAGTTGACCTTGACTCGACATTTTTATTTCTAACATTCGGGCATACTTCTGATTCAAAAGAACGTGTCCTTTCGTTTGATACCCAGGTGAAGGCTGTAAGGCCAGCATTGCCGATGACACAATGTACAAACCGCTGTACGTTTCCCGACGTTGTGTTATGCGTTTTACGCAACCTGTGACGTCATCAGTCAGTGATCAGGGGTAAAATAGTGTTTGCTGAATCGCAAGACTCAAGGCTATCGATTGGCGGTAAACCGGTTCAGATTCAACGGTTAGATCCTGAGATAAACAGGGCTGCCCTTTCTCACACTTCCCAGGCCGTCGCGGGTGCGAAAACACGCCAGGCGGTGCGGGTTAAAGACCGACAGTGCACCTCACCACACAAAATGGTTGAAAACTTTGCAAAAGTAAACAAACTTTTCTCATGGGAGCTAACGATTCTCAATGCAACGACGTAGACTGAACACAAGTTTAATGGTTTCGGCTTAATATACATCTCAGTACTTCTGCGATAATTAAGTGGATTACCACAGTTCCTTGGCTACTGGAGAGCAAGGCCACTGGCCGTCGCGGTGTCATGACACGCCTTTTCAAACGGAAATTGGTCCGCACCCTGAACGATACCAGTCTGCCTCGTCGCACCATACTGAACAGTATTCGCCGACAGCGCACAATAGTCTAGCATTCCGCGTCAGATTAGTGCGGTGTTTTTGCTCGGCGGCACGGCGTATCTGGAGCGGGGCCTCCGTCCTGTCCGGCGCGCGTGCCACTCCCTGCGCGAGCTCGGCGTGACCTTGACCGCGATCGGGCCGGCCAGTCGGGACCGGGGCGCCGTCGGCTCACGCGGCGGCACGCCCCGGCCGGTCCGGCGCCGAGGGACGGCAGCGGCAGTCAGCCCGGCCGGTCCGCCCGCATCGACGCAGGTTTCTGCCCTGAGCCTGGGGCAGCGGGCCACGCGGGCAGCGGCCCCGCGGCCCTGACGCCCCCTTGCCCCGCACAGCACGCGCCGGCTGCCGTCACGGCCCCTCCCGCCGCCTCCGCTGACACCGACCCAGCTGTGCCGGCCACCGCGGCGGCACGGGGCCAGCGCCGCCCGGACAGACGCCGGCCGGACCGTTCGCGGCGTTCCGGCGCCGCCGACACGATCCGGCTGCACGTACGGCACGACGGCCGCGCCGTCCACGGACCGCCTTTGCTCGGCCCGAGATCCCCTGATAAAGACCGGCAGACCCGACAGCAGGCAGCCGGAACCCGCCCAGGGTCACCCTGGTGGGCCGGCGACAGGCCAGCACTGCAAGCTCGTCAGGCGTGCGTGACGGCATACAGCTTAAACCGCGGACGCAACGGAAAACAAACGCAGACTGGAAGAACAGGTCATCGATTGTTTACGTGCTCGCCTTAACCATCTCGCATTTGATGCACCGTATCGGGCAACGCAACACCCTAGATTCCTCCCATGAAAATTTGGTCGCACAATTACGCGGGTGTTCCTTGGCAATGAGCAGCCCCATATGTCGGCAGACGGTTAACAGCTTGTCACAACAAGCTGCCAGAAATGGCACGCGAGGTTCGCGTAAAACAATCCGTAATCTTTGTTGCTGTTATTATGAATCATAACTAGGAGAGAAGTGTGATTCAAGGATAGACTGTGATCCTTTCTTGGCTAGGGATTTGATTACTTTCAACAAATTATCATCAGTGCAGTATCCATTTCAGGCGAAAATGAGTCTCATTCCAGCACGAAAGAAAGTCGCATTGATGCGTCGCGTAACTATGTGAGAATACGAGAAAACAGCGGCTGCACAAACCAAGAGTAGGCAAAATGAAGTGAGGAGACGAAAAGGAAAACGCATGCAGTATCTCCAGATTTTGGACACTAAAACTGCCTTCCCTAACCAGCCACGAAAAAATTCTGAGCATGCACTCCATCTGGACATGCTTGAAGAGTAATGTAAGACACGATTTCCTTGGTCAAGTCAGATGAAGACATTCCCCTGGACACCATAACAAAACATATTCACGACCTGTTAACCATGGAAGTGGGGGAACGGATCTGATGCGAAGGGAATATTTTAAGCATCTCAAAAAACACCACTCATATTAACTGGTCTAACCATTTCGAAAGAGGAAAAAATACACTCAGCTCATGAAAACCAACAACCTGCAAAAAACTGAGGCTTACCTGTGTATTTGCGTAATATGTATTCCAGGATGCTCTTAGACTCTCCTGTCCACCTAGATCCCACATAACAAACTGGGTATTTTTGTACGTGATCTCTTCCACATTGGATCCAATAGTTGGTGACGTGTGTACGGTGTCGCCCAGCAGATACTGGTACATGATTGTTGTTTTCCCTGCATTGTCCAAACCAACAATGACGATCTTGTGTTCTGAAAAGCACAGGGAACAGATTACAAAGGTTGCAGCTGCAAATACCATGAGAAGATATTACTCTCAACTTGCAGGATACAACCACAAGGGGCACAAGCAAAACTTCTGATGCTGCAGGTTGCAATGCATACATTTAGTGCAATATATTTATACTTCTCCAGTTCAGATCAATGATAGGATCTATACAGAAAAATGGAGGTAAACTCAATAACTGAGTAAGTAAAGTTCATGGTAACCTTTACACAATACTCCTTATTGCAGCTGGGCCCTCAGAGTAGGAATACAAAAGACTGTGGAGGAAGCTGTCAGATATTCAAGTAATACATTAAATATACAAAACATTTGCAAAATTTCTGGCTGAAACAATCCCTTATGCCAGTTTCTATGCTGTATTGACGACAGAACATAGATGCAAGATGGGACATCTTGTATTTCCAAAAGGCCAATTCAGGCATACCTGCACATGCTAAAAATGGGTTTTGAGAATCATTTCATTCAACATTTGTGTTCTACATCACAAAAGATTCAAACCACATTATTAAACATGCTTTTTGAGCATATAATAATAAGCACACATCATAAATGCTTTGAAAGAAAAACTTCTGACACTGCAATTACATATGATTCACTGAATTTGCACGAATGTGAAAACTTCACATGATGGGGAAAACAAAATGTCACATTTAACACCCAAGATTTGGTAATACACAATTTTATGTTCCCATCTGGAAGATCCAATTTTGGATGTTCTTGAACCATATCAACCAATGAAGTGCATACCCAGGCACTTGTTATCTTGCATGATATACAGTCAAATGTATTGTTTGTGAAAAGTAATTACAACAGAAACAAATTACTACTGTGATGGGATTAGAATAACACAGCAAAGGACCATTTTGCATCTGCAATATTTCATAATTGATCAACCAAGCTTGTGAAAGCTGTGAACACTATGAAACACTTACAAATATTGGTTTACTTCTTCAATTGCACTATTTTCATTTACTGCTTTGGCACAATATACCAATGCATGAACCAGAACAAGCACCAACTGTTAATTTGGTCAAATGTCAAATGGCCCATCCCACAATCTAAGCTTTGCAAAATAAAGTGCATGTAGGTGGAAAATCCATAAAAGTGCATAAAAAACACACAGATCACTATGCATGTCATGAGTAACACAATGGCATCTGAAAGAATACATGACATTTGCTAGCTTGAACTATTTCTTTAGTGTAGTTTAACTGTAGTTGTACATAATGTTCAAACCTGCTGAATGCACCTTTCATAGGAAAACCAACCTTCCCATGATTTAAATGCTGTTTAGGTTTCCTGTTCATTACAGCTTAATGACAAGTTTAGTCAGAATGACAAAGAGGACAGTGCACCACAATGCCAAAATAGACTGATCTGAATCAACTCATATGATCTTGATCATGAATATTTGTGACTAGAAACTTCACAAAAATGTTGATATGAACCCCAAAATGCAATTCATTTCATCAGAAAAACCTATGAGCTGTTTGCAAAATATACCTGACAAGAAACAAATGCATCAGCATTTACACAAAACATGCCAGATTTAATAATGCTCAGCTTCAGGCCCAGTCCACATAACATGACAGGTTTTTACAACATCTCTTTGGGACAGAGTAAGGGAGGGAAACCAGGTTTTTGGGCCACTTTCAAAGCTTTTGAGGTGTTATCAAAATTGTGGTGGCACATACCACCTTGGGACACCTGTCTGGATTGGGCTCACTTTACCACATCATTATTCCCAAAGCAGTAGTGTTCAGCAAGCAACATCAATGCCCCACATTTGTGTTAAATGGGTAATACATCCCATTTTTATGACATAAAATAAAGTAAGTTATTGATAACATAAATGCATGGAGTGGCAAGATGGCACTCTGGGGTGGGGGCAGGTTAAATTCATACATGCTTCCCAAAGTACAGCTGCTTAATGCCCCCTTTGGGGTACAACTGAGGCAGATCCTAGTATACTGATGACTTCTGTGATATGACCTGCAGACTGGCTTGACTAGTACAAAAAGAACTGCAGCTTTATAAGTTTGCAGGAATTTTGCATCTGATTTCTGACCAGACTTCCTTTTTTGGAGCTTTACTACATACACATAATTGCACTGAGTACATCAAGTATGCACTGATCTTGAGGGCCTTACATAACATACTTCATGATTAGGTGAAAAGTGAGGACTGAACAGAGCCAATAACAGTCCATCCGCCATCACCTGCAACAGTGGCAACCCACACAGTGACTAGTGAAAACATCAACAGTCTCATCACTCGTGCATTGAAGTTTGTCACAAAACTGTCAGGGCAGCATATCCCCAAAACTTTTTTTGCACCCCTGAGAGCAAGACAGCATTAGATTTTTCAACACCATGGCAAGCAAAAATTTTATTCATGCACCACTGGTGGGTAAATAAGGGAACATATGCATATATATATGAACAATTTATTACTTTATGGCCACTCTAGCACATGGTCCCTACTTAGATATACTGTAACAGTGTTTTGCACAACCTAACCTCTTTGATGGATGGAAACAGGTCCAATCACATCCTCTTACTGGCCTACAGCCTCTAGTATCCTTTACCATACCTCTGGCCTAACATTGTGCCCAGTAAACAACCCCACAGTCAATGAAAGGTAGCAGAATACCCCAGTCAAGTTAGTGTGGAATGCAGGTCTGCATGTCCTATAATTTCATGGTCAGTCAGTGCTGCCACTGTCACATGCCACAAGCTAATTGGGTGAGTTGACAACTGCCCAACCATTACTGAAAGAACCAAACCAATGCTTAGAAAATTGGGTGACAGTCAAACAGGCATCAACTCACCCTAATCAATCATCACCTGCAACAATGACAGACATAACAGTGACAGACATGACTCAACAGACATAACATGAGACATAACATATAGGTTGCAAATTCCCAACCACTGTCTGTTATATCACTATCACAGGTGACGAGCAACTAGGGTTAGTTGACGTCTGCCCAACTATTTCGGGCAACTATTACAGAAAACTGGTGGTGTGTCTGAACTGTGCTATTGATGGTGACAATAAATATCTAGCAATGCTGCAGGCACAGCTAAGGGGGCCCAGGCCCCCTTGACTCCACATTTTTGGCATACATCATTGCACACTGTTTTCCTTGCAGGTAGTTTTTGTTTGATTTTGGTCCACACTGAACTGCTGGCCCCCCTTTAAGAAAATCCCTGCTGAGCCCCTGACCACAGCCAAGGATTTTCAGCTAATTGTTGTAAAACTATGAAACAAGGCAAGGGCAAAAATAAATGCAATGCAGTCTGGCAGCCATGCTAGCTAACATTGCAAGTCAACAATAATCAAAAGCAAACCAAGTCCTTCGTGATTTCCCTGACAGCAGCCAAATGCACAGAACGGGCAAATAAGCATGCTTGGAGGGCTTCCAAGGTAAGAAACATTCTAAATCACTCTATAAGCAAAACCTACCATACCTGGTTCCAGAAACCATCCAAACCATTTATTTTCACGCATTTTGAGAATATCACATCGATTGACCAATGTGATAGGGGCAACAAGTATCGTTTGCTTGCATTACTCACCATCAGTGTTGAAAAAGCTCCAAAATTTTGCAAAAAGAAGACCCATGGTCCTCTTCTCCTTCTTCAATTTGCAGACACGAACAATTTGCCACCTACGAATAATATATCCTCTAGATCTCCCAGCAGCTGCACAAACGCCTCATGCACTGCGCTACAGTCCCGGCGCATTTACTGTCACTTTCACTTTCCTCACGCGGGCTCAAGGTTCAGCAGATCGTGCTTTTTCACCACCGTAAAATTACGCATGGCCTACAAATGCCTTGTGCTATCCCCAAAATGTGATATTACAGCTAGGAAATATGCGAGGCTCGTTACAAACTCCACCCACTCCCGCCGCGCCCTCAAAGTCCCACGTCTACTTCGTGAGGCTCAGACGTCAGCGCCTTGGTCGTCAGCTGAGCCACGGTTCGGCATAAACCTTCAGTTCATTCAGTCTCTCTGATTCAGGGCAGGGCCTATTTTAACATGTTAACTGGGGGGGCAAATGCCCCCCCAGTCGGGCACTTTGCCCCCCCCAGTCAAGATCCTTTGCCCATGCAAGGAAAAAAACAGCCAGGTGTACTAGCGTACCCAGGAAGGTATTCTATAACGCGCTGCGCTCGCAAAGCAGCGTCTTATCAACGAAGGATGTGTTGAATCATTGAGTAATGTGGGAGCACACTTAGAAGCATCACTTTATAATACATATCGCAGGCACACCTAGTGACCGCTGGCGAGCGTGTTCCGCAATTAGTACGCCGGCACCCGATGCCGCGATTGTCTGATGGGCGGCCAAGGCGTTTCATTGCATCGTGAGCACGTTAAAAATGATGATAACCATCTTTGATGTGTTCAAGCGCAAGAAAACTGAAGGGCGAGCTGGTGCGCAGGGCGGTTTCGCTATGGTGAGATAATGTTTATATGAATGCGGTAACAGTCAAGCAGTGCTGTAGTCATCATCAATCATCCTGATCCGAAAACCCTGCTAAAATCCCAGTACCTGATTGGTAGAACTTCATTGAACTAGGCGGTTAAACCCGAGTTTTACGCGAGGAAAACAGAAAATTAATCAGTCATATATTAAAACCGTCAATCCTGCTGCTCCTAGTGCATGGGTTTGAGCATCCCATGAACATGCTTCATCTGCTTAACGAACATGGCATGGCCCAGACTGCAGATAATGACGAATGTTGATGATATCTCATTGAGGCGGGCCTAAGGCGAATATTTCAATCTGAGGTGACTTTTTTATTTTGGGGCCGATAACCTGGAAATGGAGAAGTTTGTTCTGCCTGTGTTAGGACAGCTTTTACACTTCTGCGCAGTGTTGAAAAACATATGGCCAAAATTCGGTGAGAAAATGTATTTTGGCGATAGATTAGATTAACAGAAACTATCCCGGACAGGCAACCTACTGTCTCATTTAGGGAAGAATCGAAGCTGCCGCAACATCTCGCCAATATTCTGCCCATCGTTTGCAGACTGTGACTTATATATTTGAAGTACCACGCCTTGCCATGCCACGGCAACCCACGGTGCCGGTCTGGCAATTTCCCGCGCGTTCTTAGACGTCAGGATATTTAAGGACCACCTGCGTCAATGCAGAAAGTACCTTTTATAATGGAAGTCTGTGCCACTATGGCTGCACCACGAGAAAAAAGCCGAATTTTGGTTGACCGGTGCTCAGAACTGCCTTTGCGGGGAGAAGTGCTGCAGCAATATTTTCAGTCCCACCGTGTGCATAGGCTTACCCAGAGGTAGGTCAAAACACAGATCGTCCGCGAAATGATGGTGTGGATCGAATCGAATCGAAAAGCCCGTATTCTCACTGCACCGGAGCGGAACGTGATAAAGAAGCTCAACAGGAAGCTTGACCAGTACCAAAGGCAAATTCTGGAGGTTCAGCCCGGAAATTGACAAGAAGAATGGATTTAGGGACAACCTTAACAATCTTTTTGACCTTGCCCTTGTCGGCACCATTAAGATCATCAAAACCAAGAGGATAAAGACATTCTCTAGGCCCAAAGGGATCCAGGTCGCCGAGGCGTCATGGTGGTATTCGATAAGTTCCCTTCTGAGAAGGAGGAGCGAGCTCTTCAACAACAACAGTAGGCCGAAGCTTTAAAGGGCCCGCCGTTAGATTAAACAGCAGACCGAGCATGAGGCAACTGCCCAGCTGGAATACTCGCCTACCGACAACACATAATTGACAGATCAGGATGACCCGCAGCCCTTGGCCATGCCTTCGAAGCGGCCCTGCAGGAGAGCCAAGAACATCGCCACTCCTGGTCAGGCAGCAGCCCTCGATCGGACCAAGCTCAATGATCATTCTGCAATTCACTTCCTATCGGCGACGGCTTCGGTCCTCGGCCACGACTCCTCTGAACTGGCGATCACAGAAGCTCGGGCAGGCGCGCACGTAGATCGCAGAGGAAAGCCATTGCGGACGAAATCTAGCATTCTTTCTCCGCGTCACCCAACCTGGTGGTCCACTGGGACGGCAAACTGTTACTGACGATGGAAAGGAAAAGGTGGATCGATTCTGTCATTGTAGCCGGTCCAAGAAGTGCCGCCAAGCTCTTCGGTGTTTGGAAGTTGCAAGTAAAGCCGGAGCAACGCCAGCCGACGTTGTCGCGCTTTGTCTGGAAGACTGAGAGGTTTCGGACAACGTCGTCGGCATGAGCTTCGACACCACCTCCAGCAATACTGGACAAGTTGTGGGAGCAAACACGCTTCTTCAGCAGAAGCTTGAGTGACGGCCTTTTCACTTTGCTTGTCGTCATCATATCGTCGAACTGGTGGCAGAGGCGGCTTTCTCCGCGCGCTTCGGTCCGTCCTCGGGACCGCGATCTCCTTGTTCAAGAGCTTCAAGAAGAGATGGAGACTCATTGATTGGAACAAGTTTGAACCTGTGGTGTATGAAGACCTGGAGCCAGCAGTGGCCGAGACTATGTTGTATGAGTTTTTCTCTTCGAATGATCGTTTCGTCGCCTTCTGCCGTGAGAAGCTCGCCGAAATCCAGCCTAGCGATGATCATCGTTGGTTCTTTGAGGTCTCGATTATCCCCTTTGGTCAAGAGCCTCCACGGCGAATCAAGTTCCCCAGCCGGGTGCTCTCCAACGTGCCAGATAGATGGTTCCATCGCGCCAGATGGATGGGGCGCATAATCTGCGGGATCAAGATCTTCTGGCTTTGCCATCAGTTCTCCGTGACTCTCAGTGAATTGGGAGCACTCAAGCGCTTCGTCTCTTTCATGGTTGTTTTGTACGTCAGTGCATGGTTCTGTTCTTCATCGGCGGTCAGCGCTTCCTTGCACGACCTGGCCGTTCTGCCAAGCCTGATGTGAATGCTGAAATTTCGAAGGGGATCTCCAAGGAGTTTGCCGATCACCTATTATCTATTATGACATTATAGTCGACATATGATTTATTATAACAATCACCTATTATGGCGTCCCAGCGAAGAACTGGCTGGTGTGTCGTTCTTCGACGAGGGCGTGCCGTGTGAGATGAAGACGAGGATGATCGCGGCACTCCAGGAACAGGGATCGGAGAGTCCTTCCAGCGAGCGCAGGTGGATCTCGCAGGAAAGGAGGTTCTCGTCCCAGGAAGATCATCGTCGACTTCATTACCGCAAAGTCGGTGGGAAATCTGAAAGCCTACGGCATCAACATGGACTTCCTTGCAGCCGATCCCGCTGATTGGGAGACAGCACCTGGCTTCACGAACGCTAAGGAAGTCCTGTGCGGGATCGCGGTAGTTAACGACTTCGCCGAACGAGCTCTCTTACTCTAGACTCTACTTAGACTCTTATCCAAGTATACAACAAGGTACTGACGAAGGATAAAGGGCACAAGCAGTACCTGCTGCAAGTCGTCGAATAGCATCGTCGCCAGAACCCCGAGACCACTAAGAGGACTGAAGTATCATTCCCGCCTAAGCCACACTGCTGCCGACAGGGCCAGTGACCAATGACCTGAGACAGAATGCGAAGTGTCTTTCGATCCAGTGTGTCAAAAGGAGTACTATGATGTGCATTTTACGCATATCGTGCGCTTCTTTTAAAAAACTGAAGCACAAAACACGTTTGGGGGCATTTCAGACATCCCTTAGCGAATCTCCCAGGGATCACAAGTCCAGGGAGAATGAGTTCTTGCTGGGGATAAATGAAATGGTGTCCTTTGAATTTAATGGGCTCGGAATGCACAAACGCCAGCGCGAATTTCATCGAAATAAAATAAAATCCAGCACAAACGACATACAGTCTTCGTGTGAAAGTGCTTAAGAGTGCTGGACCAAGGCCATATTTTGCACACATGGTTTCCTCCAAAAGACATATCAGTTAATGACAGAGCGCTGTGGAAGTGTTCATCGTAATTCGCCCTTATATATATATATATATATATATATATATATCCTTTCCTTAGGAATATATATATATGAAGTGGACAAAATTCAATAAGAACACAAATGCCGGGGGGGGGGTGGTCTCAACCAATGCGTCTCGTTCGCAGAATTGCCCCCGCAGTCATTTTTCCTTAAAATAGGCCCTGATTCAGGGCCATTAATACTCTGATGCAAGCGCGGATGTTATGGGGGGGGGGCGATAGGGGCGATCTCCCCAAGGGCTGAGAAGGGACCCTCTCAGATTCAAAAGGGGCCCCGTATGAGCTTTACTGGGTCTTTGTGAAAACCTGACGGATTCTTCATGTCAAATGGGCTTCGGGAAGGCTTGGCTGACCCCTGAGGCCCCCAAAGGACCCCTGAAACTACAGCAGGGTTCCAACACGGCCAATCTTCCCCGAGACGGCCAAGATGAAGAATGAATCCCTAGGACAGCATAGGTGCCCCTGGACTGCCATAGGAGCCCCGAATGGGTTTCGCGGACCTGTGTGAAAAGCTGAAGGTTCCTGATGCTGTCATGGGGCCTCCGGGAGGGTTAATGAGATCACTAGGGCAGAACGTGTCCCGGCAAGGGGTACCGACCACTTTTCGAGCCATTTCTTCCGATGCAACGCCAATGGTTAAATGGTCAGGGTTAATGTTAAATCCCGCTACATAGGGGGCGGGGGGTGGCATGGTGCCCCGTGTCCTACCCGTTCCGCCATCTATCAATGAGATCCTGACACTGCGAGATGGCCCCTGAGATGGACAAAAGGTCTCCTGAAGCTCCCCAAAGGTCCCTGGGGCCGCAAGAGGGTTCCCAACACGATAAAAGGTCCATGAGACCGCTTAAAGAGATCCAAGACTATGGAGGGACCTCTGTTGGCCTGTATGGGACCCCCTGCCGGTCTGTAGTGCCCCCTGCCAGCCTGAAGAGAAGAGGTCTCCTAAACAGAAATTCATCAAAGACCTAAACTTCGGTAAGGGCCCCAAATAAGCTTTACTCAGGGACGTCATTTTGTATTCTTTTGAGGGGGCACGTGCTCCGTCAATGTTGGTTTCAGCCCCCCATGCTGATTTAAGCCCCCCCAATGTTAATATGTTACCCACCATGACCCGTTGTCGGAATGGCGTTTCAACCTGATGGAAGGGCGGTTGAAGCGGGGGGCATGAGCATGGATGCAGCCAGGGAGCCCTAGAGGTCCCAGGACCCCCCGAAATGTTTGAAGGGGCCTTCCCCCGTTCTCCCCACTGAGGTTAAAAAATTACTGCTGCAAAAATTGAAGCCATCGTCAAAATGCAATACGACCGGTAGACAAGAGCAGACAAAAGATGAAATATATAAATCGAAGCATGGGTGCAGCCAAGGGGCCGGGGGGCTCGGGCCCCCTTAGGTCGGCATTTTGTGTGAAAACCATTGCACATCATCTTCCCGGCAGGCGGTTTTCGTATGACCAGCTCACACTGAGCTCCGCCCCCCCCTCCCCTTAAGAAAATCCTGGCTGCGCCCCTGGATCGAAGCATATACAGGTGCCCCTACCGGCGTTAAGGGTTCCCATGTGGGCTTGTAAGGGGCCCTGCCGACCTGTATAAGAGCCTCCTGCCAGCCTGTAGGGGCCCTCTGCCGGCCTGCATGGAGCCCTCTGACGGCCTGTAGGGCCCCCTGCTGGCCTGTAGGGACTCCTTGCTGGACTTTTGAGCCCCTATCGGCCTAAAGGGACCATCTGTAGGTCTGTAGGGCCCCTGTCAGCCTTCAAAGGGCCCCGCTGGTTTGTGGAGGGAACTCTGCTGTCCTGTGGGGCCCCGTCGGCCTATAGGGGCCCCGCCCGCCGATAAGGTCCCCTGCCGGCCTGTTGGCCCCTGTTAGCCTTCGGGAGGCCTCCTGCTGACATGTGGAGGGGCTCCCTACTGTTCTACGGGACCCTGGTGCCGGCCTCTAGGGGTCCCCCTGACGGCTTGCAGAGGGACCCTCTGACAGCTGTGGAAGGCACAGGCGTGTTTTTCTAAATGTAACTGCGGTTGCCTAAATGCATATATTTCACATTTTTAGAACATGAAATTTTGCCATCGGCCCCGGGGCCCGAATACTTACGAAGTCGTTCAAATAATTCTCTTTTGTATGATGGTGTCTTCGCGAGTGAGGGTTTCTAGCCTCTGCATGAATTTCGTACAACAGTGGCGGGCGAAACAGGCCGGATTGGTGTACCTTTGGTAATGTATTTGCCTTCGTCTACCCCTCCCTTCTCAGAAATTTTTTGGTGTACTTCCGTGGACCATATTTTAGGAAATCATTGGTAACATTTTAGGTTATGGGTGCTCCAGCTGTACTGCGCGTGCCCATTCCAACTTTGTGGGTGCCGGGTCACACACAAAGAGATCAGTAGCGTGGCCGCGGGAGGGGTCCTAAGGGTTCTAGGACCCTCGAAACTTTTGGTACACGAAGGAGTTCCCAGCGTTCGCCTAGAGGAGCCCTCCCCGGCCGGGAAAGGCAAACCTGTCCTCCGGAAAGGACCCCGAGACCTCAGGCATATCTCGCGCAGCGCGAACCAGAAGCCTTACGCATGGAATTCGCGTATACAGGGGTGTCGATTTGTATTATTTTGAGAGGGCCCTGGTCCCCTAAGGTGATTCGGGCCCCAGTGTTGATTCCCCCCCCAATATTTTTTGCCGATTTTAGAGAGAAACCGGCAGTGATGACGATAATAATTTACAAATTTTCGTTGGTCAAAATAAAGTGGGCTAAGTCTGTTGAGAAACTCACAGTCGGGGTAAAGTAAGGTTGTCGGACCCTTGGCCCAGCCCGCCCCACCTCAATCAGTGACAGAAATCGGCGCCCTTGTGCGTATATGTCAGTGCTGTCGGGCACCCTCATTTGGTAGTAGTGAAAAAAGTTCAACATTGTTTTGGTGCTGAGTGTTTTTCTTTCGGTTTCGATGTATACGAAAACAGCCACGGATTTTCCCCAAAAAGTATCGATTTAGCTATCCGCTTTTCTATCTGAAAGTTTGCCGATTTTGGCCATTTTCGCGTGTTTTGGCGAACATTAACGTTTTATTTTCATTGTAAAGCATCCAAGAATCAAATTTTCAACAAAAGTAAGACCAGATCTTAGAAACACAGACTCTCGTCTTTTCAAATATTACTTCACTTTTACTTAAGTTTAGTTTCGTGGAAACTACCCCAATCTTCCGCCAGTTTTTGCGCCAGCTTCGACATCTTGAGAAAAGGTATTTTGTATGGTGACGTACTCCTCTTCATTGTATTGGGCAAATTATCGTTTTAAATTCGTTTATATAGCCTTGAAACACCTGGGACATATATTCTCGGTTCAGCGCAGAATGTCAATAAGAAAGAGCATCACTCTAGTCGAGGAGAAGTCGAACAGGGGCATGTAGTTGGTCTTGGTGATACGGTTCTTGAGGACCTCCCGGCAGGCCTCGTCGCTCCTGATCCAGCCCTCCTCTTCTTCTCTCCTTCCACCATAAGGCCGGAATGGGACACCCTCGCAATGGCTCTCTCCATGATCTGGGAATGGCACTGCCGGGTGGAGGGCACACTGAATGGCGTGTCCAGGCAGGCCACTATCTTCTCCGTGGTGAAGGCGACGGTGAGAAGAGGCTAGGTCAGGGGAACGTTTCCCAGTCGATCAGCTGAGTCAGGCTCTCCGCCTTGAGACTGACAGGTGGTGCATCAAATTTCCTGGACAGGAAGCTGCTGGTCGGTCCTCTTCCTGATCTCGTACACGATGACCTGACGACGTGTACAAGATCAGGAGAACCTCCTCATCTCCTCCCTGTCTGAGGCAAACAGGCTGACCAGCAGGAGCTCGGGACGGGCGAAGTAGTTGCTCCTAGTGACATCCTTGTACGCGATGTCCTTCACGATGTGCTTACAGTACTTCTTCACCAGCTGCACCTGTAGATTAGAGGAGTACATTGCAGAAAACAGTACAGTCGACTACGACGTGCAGTCCTGGGTTTAGCAATCAATGGTTATCTCTCATGATCAGCTTGAAATTACCATATAATTGTGGTCAAAAGAAATCCGCTGAGCTCAGTCCAATATGTAATCGCTACGCCCAAGTAAACTTTATCAGTCCTTTACTTTCTTCATGAATAAGTAACGTACGATAATACGATGCTTAATAACTATGATATATATTAAGCAAATAACCATGTTTAATAAGCAGGTCATGTACTTTAACACAATGTTTAACCCCCCCGACTGGGGGGAGACAGTTGAGCGCCCCCATGAATTTTTTCCGATATTGCGAGAGAACAAACTAACCCAGCGACACGAAACTTTGCGTACCTTTTACCTGATCATTTCTACACTTCGCAGCCAATTTTTGACCTCAAGTCAAGTAAGGTGTCTGACCTAAATTAGGTCAAGCTAACCTATGTGCAAAAAACTTCAGCGCCCCGTAAATTTTTGGCAAAACATGGAATCACAAGAAAACTATCATGGGTTGGAGATTTTGATAAATGCAACAAATCTATCTCACATTTTTCGGAAATGTCCGGGTCATTGACCTAAGGTCAAGCCCATTTTCGACATAAAACGCCGTTTTTTGGGGGAATTGGGAGAATATTATGCATAAAAAATTGAGTGCGGGGAGACCCGGATATCCAGTTTCCGCCAATAAACAAAGTTTCAATAACCTCCGACCGCCGACCTGAGGTCAGATCACGTTATGGTATGAGCCAAAATGCACTGGCATCAAAATCGGCGATGAATGGCTCAGTTCGGAGAGAAAATGACAGATCTGGCTCGCAGGATTGCGAATAATACCAAAAAGTTCAAAAATCTTCAAAAATCTGAGAATTTTGGAAATAATCAAGCTCTCGCGAATAAAGCTCCACCAATCGTTGTAGACTCATGACCACTAATTTTTGGGGCATTTAAACACGAGAAACCATCATAAGAGCCACTAGGATCAAGAAATAACATTTAGAATGTAAATAATAAAAAATAAAGGAACACTAAAATTAGTTCCCGTTATTTTCATACCGCCTTCGTCTGCGGCGCCCGCCTTGCAGCTTTGCAAAAATCGCCATGTCCTTAACCCAACGTTTCCGTGTACATATTAAACAAATCAGAGAAATTAGACGTGTTTCGGCATCTGCTGACTTTTACCTGTCTGCTGGTGCCTTCATCTAGACTTTATTAGTCACAGCCGTTGAGATCCAGGCCGTTTCTCGGTTTCATGCGGGAGGCTATGAGAAAACACATATGGGGCGTAAATGGCCTACACATTATCCAGAACCAAAAATGAGGTCAGTTTCGTGCTCCACTCGTCACGAGCTTTCCAACGGCGTGCCTATTTTTGTTGTGCGACCAACCGTTCGTGAGTTAGAGAGGAGCAGTCAACCGCCCTACCCCAGTCGGGCGTGCATGGCGCCGACCGACGGTCGAGCGCGGGTTAAGAAAAATAACTAATGCATGGCTTCATGTTTGTCGAAGTCGTGTTTCCCCGAAGCTGAGCTTTACGTTCATACTTCTAACTCACACTAAACTTCTGAGCTTTACGCTCACGGGTTGTGACAACGTGCTTCTTCAGACCTCTGCGTGCTCTCAAACATCGATACTGTAGATATGGGGAATCGTGAAGGCGATGTGCGTCAGTGTTCTGCAAAATAAATGACATGGGAAACCAGCGTTATGTTCAAATGGATACAGATTATGGAGACAGTCTCTGAGTGGCACTGTCTGCTGCAGTTTCCAGCTATAGCGACAGATTAGTTACCGGCATGCAGACACGTAGCCAGGATTGCCCTCAGGGGGAGGAAGGTCAAATTTTGCCATCTGCCCCTGGCATATGACGAAATTTATACGAAAAACCAGATATTTTATGTAACTGACCTGATATTTAGCCCACAGGAATACATACAATGTTTGCTTTTGCAACATATATATCATCACTATTCCACATTCGTGCGAAATCGCTATATATCTAGCGCAGACTGCTTGGCTCGGGGAGGCATGGTCCCCATGGCCCCTCTTGACTACGTCCCTGCCGGCACGTCCGAACAAAAGTACATGTAGGCAGCTTCGGAGTTAGAATCTGATGGTTCAATGAACTCTCATGCAATTTTAAGCCCGTCATTTGCTGATCTCTTACACCTTATAGGCACGTACCTCGTGGACCACGTATAACATAACAACCAATTTATCGGAAGAGACTGCTATCTCCTCGCAAACTTCGTGGTAATGTATGTACAGGTCTCCGCAAAATTAACCTGCGCCCGACTGGCAGTCAGCGCTGATCACCCTCGATTGAGGGGTGTGGTTCACCGTCCCCCTCTAATTCGCGAACGGCGGGTCGCACGATAGAATTAAGCACACCGTTGGAAAGCTCGTGACGAGCAGAGCTCGAAACCGGCCTCATTTTTGGCTTCGGATAATATGTAAGCCATTTACGCCCTATATATATTGTCTGACAGGCGACTGCATGAAACTGAGAACGGCCTGGGTCTCGAGGGCTGTAATTATAAGGTCTAGAAAGGTCTAATAAGGTCTAATAAAGGCACCAATGAACAGGTAAAAGTCCGCAGATGCCGATACACATCTTATTTTTCTGATTTGTATATATATATATATATATATATATATACGCCGAAACGTTGAGTTGAAGACACGCCGATTTTCGCGCCGACTGTCGACGGGCGCCGTTGCCGAACGAAGTATGAAATTAACGAGAACTAATTCTAGTGTTTCTCTATTTTTGTGGCATAGGCCTTTGTATGTGATATTTGTTAATCCTAATGGTTTTTGTGATGGTTTCTCATGCTTAAGTTTTGGAAATGTTCAATAGTTATCAGTTTACACAAATGGCGGAACTTTATTCGCGAGACTCTGTCTATTTCTAGCGCATCTAATTTTGTCAGGGTTTTGAAGTTCTTGATATTACTCGCAATTGTGGGAGCCATTTCTGCCATTTTCCACCCGTTCTGAGTAATTCCTCGCCGATTTTGACAGCGGTACATTTTGGCTCATGAGAGTTATTCGTGACCTGATCTCAGGTCAATGGCTGGAAATCATTGATACTTTGTTCACTGACGGCAAATGGATGTCTGCATCACCCCACACTAAAAATGTGGTATAAAAATTCCGTCAGACTCCGAGAAAACGACATGTCTTGAGAATGGGATTGACCTCAGGTCAATGATCCAGAAGATTCCGAAATATCTGGGATAGCTGATTGGTTGCAGCTATCAAGATCTATATTCCCTGAGAGCTTTATTGCGACATCATGTTTTACAAAAAAAGTTACACGGCACTAAACTTTTTTGGACATAGGTCCACGTCACCTAACCTAGGTCAGACATTTCATTCGACCTGATGTCAAAACTTTGACACAAGGTGTAAAAATGGTCAGGCAAAAGGTACACAGGTTTTTTTGGGCCTTGTCCATTTTTTTCGCCATTCTTGAGTAACCCCGGGGGAGGGGGCCAACAGCTGGGCGGGCGGTCGACAGACCATCCCCCGGTGGGGGCGGGTTAACTGCTGTCCGGTCTTCTACGGTCTTCTACGGCCTTTAAATATGCACCAGAGACAACCGGCCACTTGTCAGTGAAGGGTCGTAACTGGCAGGGACGCAGCCAGGAGGAGGCGGTGAAAGATCTGGTGAATGAAGCAAAAACCATCATTTTGGAAAATTTGGCAGCGTTGAGACAAAGCAGTTGAACGCATCTGTGTATAATGATGCGTAGCATTGTAACCATAGTGTGCTCTTGTGACGTTGCATTACCTACGGTTTAGGAAATACCTTCCATATTGTCACGGAGCCTAACACCTACCATTACTTTTGTGGACACCCGTCCATACGCGGACATGAACTGTGTCAGTGAACGACATGAGGTGAGACACTGTTTTGCTTGTACTGTTTTACACTGTGACGTTCGATTTCCAGCTTTTGAGGTCATTTTTATTTCTGTTTTGTCTGCTGATGCTGGATCGAAACAGCTGCGTCAAGCCTGACTTTTCCCCGCAAAGCCTGCCTGATTAGGTCATCAACAGGCAAAGCAGTTATCCAGAGTAAAACGTATTAAGGTGTTTAAGTGTCGTTAAGATAGGGGCGATGAAGATAGACGTCATACAAAGGGACGCAGACAGGATTTTCTTAAGAGGGAGGCGGAACTCAGTGAGAACTGAAATCATACAAAAATTGCTTATTGGGAAGACGATGTGCAGTGGGTTTCAATAAATAATGCGGGGGAAGGGCTGGGATCCCGGGCCCCCTCTTACAGAAGAGTAGCGTAATACCATTTCACCTAATGGTTAATCTGACGTAGCGTAAAAACAGGAAAGCATTAAATCAAAAGAAACATGCACACAGCGGGCACCAATTTAACAGCATGTTCTGGCATTGGTTACGGCTAGTATTGGTTAGTATCAGACCAACCTTCTTCACCACTCCAACACGTTCCAATTCGCACGCCGCGCCGCAGTCTCCACACAGAATGGTTACGAAACTAATCCATTATTTGCGCAAGCCAACGAGGTGTTGCAGTTGTCGGCGCTCAAATTGGTCGCCGATTGGCGCCATGCCTGATCCACCTCAGTGAGGGATCATGGGCTACAAACTACACAACAGCCGATCTTTGCAGGGGCGTCTGATTGTCAAGAGCGTTTGGTCTGTGGGGGTCCATAATCTGCAGGGGGTACGAGAGGGTTGCCTAACCTTCAAGGAGCCTTAACCTCGTAAGACGAGGCCGATCTGTAGGGTGCACCAAGTCATTTAACCCGCGCAGTGGAAGGGGGTTTCGCGCTAACGCGCTCTAGAAGGGGGACACAAAAGTGCCCCCCTCCAAACTCGGAAACGGAAAGAGCTAGAGACAACAAATTTTGTAGACAGGGTGGGGTCATAACAATTAACATTGTGTGCAATTTTCATGATCCTAAGTCAATATCTTTTAGGTCAAATGGGATTAAAAAGGTCAACTCCGGACACTTTCTCGCCCGTACAGGCCATTCCGTACGACTTTTCGAGCGAAACAGGAAAATGGTGTTTGTTTGGCCGTTAAAACGTGGAATACGACAACTTCCATTCATCTGACGTCTTCACTGAGGATTCCGGGCCGAGTTCATGTCAGATCATTGACCTATGGCGTCATTTTTCCTCTTTTACAGATCAGATTTCGAGCAACACGGGACAGCTTGAGTGTAAATAAGGGCGCTACACGCATCCTTTGGCGTATTTTCAGTGAAGGTAGCCAACATCGGTACATCTGGTCACTTCCAGAGTTTACATTTACGTATCTATGTATATGTATATATGTATATACAGGTGAGTATCAGTGTGCCAAACGCGCTTTTATTGCCGTCTTTGAATGCATATTCCATACAAATCGACATATTGTAAAGCAGCTCTGGACCCGGTTACAAAATACTTGCCGTTGATCTTTGATGATCTTGACCTGAAATGACCCTGGTATATATAAGCGTATCCATGTGCGCACACGTGTTTTTATTGGGGTTTTTCAATGCATATTTCATACAAATCGACATGTCGCAAAACGAATCTGGGCCAGTTCACAAGATATCTGACCTTGGCCTTTGATGACCTTGACCTTCACTGGCCCTGGTATACGTAAGTGTATCAATGTGCGCACACGTGTTTTTGTTGGGGTCTTTGAAAGCATATTTCGTACAAACCGACATGTTATAAAGCAAATCTAGATCAGGTCACAAGTTGGTTGACCTTGACCTCTGGTGGCCTTGACCCGTATTGAACCTGGCTTTGATCTTGGTACATTACTCATGCCCGAATGACGTCGCGTGATTGGGTTCAAACCGTAATCTTAGGTGGAACGCTGGTCCTTTCACAAAGTTCGCATTTGTCAGCGACAACCGTCGTTTTCGTTGTGTTTGCCTGACTTCGAATGGTTGAAACTTCAAACATTTCCGGCCGATTTTCAATTTTTCCGCGTCAATCGACGATTTATTTAATTGCTATAAATGTCACAAAGCAGCAGCAACCAGCTCCGGTCCGTTCTCGAGACATTAAAAAAACAGGCCGGGGGCACAAAAAGACCCCTTTCCAGTGCGCGTGTTATGACGTCCGTTAACTTTTCACACATATTCATATTCCTATTCAGCGCACACCACAAATTTTGTGCAAATTACCCTATTTGGCCAACTTGACGATGCCGTTTCTGAATCCGAAGTTCTTTCTTCATAAAATTCATCATTTGACTTCTAGAGGTCAAAAAAAGCAAATTCAAGATCCACGATGGGGACAAGCATAGCTGTCCACCCATGGCATCAAACTGTACAAATGAGATACCAAACCAAAGAGAGAAGCCATCCGCAACTTTGACGACCCAAAGGATCAAAGTCAAGACCGTCGTCAAGGTCGTAATCAAGGTCAAAACACGGGCCAAACATAGCCGCCGATCTTATGGCACCAGACTGTAGAGATGAGGTATTATACCAAAGAGGGCAGCAATTCGCAAATTTGGCGACCCAAAAAAATCAAGGTCAAGGTCCGTTGTCAAGGTCCTTATTAAGGTCAAAGGACAATGACAAGAAAAATCGCCGTCCCATGGCACCAAACTCGGTTCAGACTGTTCAAATGAGGTATCAGACCAAAGCGGGGTACCTACCGTCCGCAACTCTGACGACCCATAAGATCAAGGCCAAGTTCCATCGTCAAGGTCATAGTCATTGTCAAAGGACGGGACAAGCAAGCATAGCCGCCGACCTTTGGCACCAAACTGTACAAATGAGGTATCGTAGCAAAGAGAATAGAAATTCGGAACTTTGACGACCTAAAAGGTCAAGGCTGAGGTCCGTTGTTAAGGTCATAGTCAAAGTCAAATGACGAGGACAAGCACAGCCGCCGATCAATGGTACTAAACTGTATGAATGAGGTATCGTTCTAAGGGCGGCAGGTATTCGCAAGTTTGACGACCAAAAAGGTCAAGGACATGGTCCGTCGTCAAGGTCCTAATCAAGGTCAAAGGACGGGGATAAGCAGAGCCGCCGATTCATGACACCAAACTGTACACACGAGGAATCAGACCAAAGAGAGAATAATCCGCAACTTTGACGACCAAAATAGTCAAGGTCAATGTCCGTCCTCAAGGCCTTCAGAAATGTCAAATGACCGGCACAAGCATACCTGCCAATTTGTGGCACTAAACTGTACAAATAAGGTATCGTCCTAAAGAGGGCAGAAATTTGAAACTTTGACGACCAGAATGGTGAAGCTCAAAGTCCGTCGTCAAGGACCTAATCAAGATAAAAAAAAACGGGGACGAGCATAGTCGTCGACCTATGGCACCGTACTGTCCAAACAAGGCATCAGAACATATCAGTATTCTCCTCTTTGGTTTGATTCCTCATGTGCACAGTTTGGTGCCATAGATCGACGGCTAGGTTTATCCCTGTCCTTTGACCTTGATGAGGACCTTTGCGACGGAATTTGACCTGGACCTTTTTGGTCGTCAGTGTTGCGAATTGCTGCCCTCTTAAGTGCGATATCTCATTTGTACAGTTAAGTGCCATAGATCGGTGGCTATGCTTGTCCCCGTCATTTGACCTTGACTACGGCCTTGAAAACGCATTTTGACCTTGACGTTTTTGGTCGTCAAAGTTGCGGATTCCTCCCGTCTTTGCTACGATACCTCGTTTGTATAGTTTGATGCCATAGGTCGGCGGCTGTGCTTGTCCCCATCCTTTGACCTTGACTATTACCTTGGCTACGGAATTTGACCTTTGATCTTATGGGTCGTCCAAGTTGCGCACGGTTCCCCGCTTTGGTCTGATACCTCATTTGTACAGTTTGATGCCATAGGTCGGCAGCTATGCCCAACCTTTGACCTTGATTATGACCTTGACAACGAAACCTCGCCTTGATCTTTTTGGTCGTCAAAGTTACAGATTATTTTCCTTTTTGGTCTGATTCCTCATTTGTACAGTTTGGTGCCATAGTGCGGCGACTATGCTCTTCCCGTCATTTGACCTTGATGAGGATCTTGACGACGGACCCTGACCTCGACTTTTTGGGTCGTCAGGGCTATTCCCCTCTTTGGGCTAATTCGTCATTTGTACAGTCTGGTGCCATAGGTCGGCGGCTGTGTTTGTCCCTATCGTTTGACGTTGACTATGACCTTGACATAGGGCAACAACCTTGACGTTTTTGTTCGTCAAAGTTGCGGATATCTCCCCTTTTTCCTTTGATACCTGGTTTGTACAGTTTGGTGCCATAGGTCGGCAGCTTCGTCCTTGATTATGACCTTGACGACGGAATTTGACCTTGATCTTATGGGTTATCAAAGTTGGAGACGGTTTTCCATTTTGGTCTGATACCTGATTTGTACAGTTTGGTGCGATAGGGCGGCGACTATGCTTGTCCCGTCCTTTGACCTTGATAAGGACCTTCACGACGGGCCATGACCTTGACCTTTTTGGTTGACAATGTTGCAAATTGCCGTCCTCCCTAGTACGATACCTCATTTGTACAGTATGGTGCCTTAGATTGGCGGCTATGTTTGTCCCGTGTTTTGACCTTGATTATGACTTTGACAACGGACCTTGACCTCGATCCTTTGGGTCGTCAAAGTCGCGGACGGTTTCTCTCCTTGATTTGGTATCTCCTTTGTCCAGTTTGATGCCATAGGTGGACGGCTATGCTTGTCGCATCGTTGACCTTGAATTTGCGTTTTTGACCTCTAGAGGTCAAATGGTCAAACTTACAGCAGAAAAAAACTTCAGATTCGGAAACGGCATGGGTAGGTTGACCAAATAGGGAAGTTTGGGTGAAATCTGTAGTGTGTGCTGAACACGAATATGAATATGTGTGCGAAGTTAACGGACGTTCTTAGAAGGACGCTTCATCTGCAGGTACTCGGCGTGGGTGAGGGCAGTCGGCCTGTGTGAGACGCCAAGTGCATGAGGGATTTGTGGTCTGAACGGAGCGCCTGGTCTGTATGACGTGTCGAGACTGTGAGAGGCACCTGATGGTGGGGATTCAGGGTTTAAGGTGTCCCGACCGCATGATCACAACGGTGCGCAGAGGGATGCGTAAATGTGTACGGTGGACGCCCTTTATCTTTTTCCTCTGAACAGATCCCCTCTAATTATTATTGGTGATGCGGGCCTTAGGGGAGCTCTGACTGCATGGCCCAATGGCAGGGGCGTCGATCTTTGTAAATGATTGGGGGGCTGAGCTGAGGGCCTGCCAACCTAACCTCCCCCCAAATGTGGGTTTCTCAACGGATTTAGCCCACTGTAGTTTGACGAGCGGAAATTTATAAGCTTTTTTGCTACTTTTTTCGAATAAAAATTGCATTTGTCCCTATATATATATATATATATATATATATATATATATATATATATGGACAGCAGATGGAAAAATAGGCAGATACGTCGCTTTAGACTTTATTCTTTACCTTCCACCTATCTCTTATCTGTTGCGGCCGTTCTTTTCGTTATTATTCATCATTTACCTTCAAAACCGGCAGCAAATATTGGGTGGGCCTAAACCAACATTGGGTGGGCCCAAATCAACATTGGGTGGGCCACGGCACTCTCAAAAGAATATCAGATCGACACCCCTGCCACGTGGCGTCTGGAGGGGCTCGTGATATGTACGAGGGACGCCTGGCCTGTGTGGGGAACCTACCTTGTAAGATACATCTGTTCTGTATGAGGCGCCAAGTCCCGTGCGGTCTGTATCCTGATCTTCTGAGTCGTCAAAGTTGCGGACTATTCTCCTCTTTGGTCTGATTCCTCATTTGGACAGTTCGGTGTCAGGGCGGTGACTATGTTTGTCCCCGTCATTTGACCTTGATGAGTACCTTGACGACGGACGTTTGCCTTGACTTTATTGGTCTCAAATTCTGTAGAGGGGAAGCCAACTTGCTGAGCGGTGCCTGATATGTACGGGGCGCCTCGTTTGCAAGGGTGCCAAGCCCCCGAGAGATACCTAATCTGTACGCGGGGGGCGCCTGGCCTGTTAGGAGCGCCTTCCTCGTAGATGTGTCTGGTCTGTGAAGGACGTCAAATTCTTTAGACATCTCATCTGTACAAGAGCCTGGCATGTACGGGGCGCAGAGCATGCGCTCTCGTACCTGACCTACACGAGAGCGCTTGCCTATAAGGTGCGCCGCGCCCACGTCGAGTGGTTAATCAATACGTGGGGAGGGGGCACACGGAGGCTGATGGTTGCTAAGGAGGCCAAAAACGCTAACCAGCAAAAATGAACAGAAAAGAAGAGAAAAACGCCACAGATGTCGTTCTCTGTTTAGGTTTGGGATAGATGTTCTTCTTTTTTCCTTCGAGACCCATTTTTCCTGTGGCGTAAAGGGAGGAGGGAGCGCCCGCACCACGGGCCGAAAAACGTAGGAGTACACGTCCGCCGTCCCCCCGTAATCACACCCATAGATCCAGGCCGTTTCTCGGCTTCATGTAGCCGCTATGAGAAAACATAGAGGGCGCCAATGGCTCAAATATTATCCGAAAATAAAGAATGAGGGCAGTTTCGAGCTCTGCTTGTCACGAGCTTTCCAACGGTACGCTTCTGTTTTTATCGTGCGATCAACCGTTCGCGAGTTAAAGGGGGAGGCAGTCAACCGCCTCCCCTCCCCCAGTCGGGCGTGGATGGTGCCAACTGCTAGTCGGGCGCGGGTTAAGGCGACTTGTGGTTCCTGTTTTTCGGAATGATGTTCCAGTTTTGGGTCCACCACTGTGGTTTGTCGTTTTGGCCAGCTTGCTGGCCCAGCTTCTGATCTGTCACAGTGACTAGCTCCCCAAGCTAATCAGCTCACTGGCCCGGCACTATAGCTTGTTGGTCCTGCTTTTTCACCTATTGATCCGGCTTCTGGTCCACCATGGTGGCATTCATGTCCAGTTTTGGAGCTTGCCGGTTTTACGTCTTGAGTGGTCGGTCCATTGTTTGGTCCACCACCTTGGCTTATTGATCTAGTTTCTCCGGTTCGTTGGTCCACTATTCCGTCCTTTCCAGCGATTGCTGAATCTGATCCATTCTAGCGGTACGCTGGTCCACCTTCTGCTCCATTCTTGCGGCTCGCTCGCCCTGCTTTTCGTAAATGGACCACATGCGTCTTGTTTGCTTGTTCACCTCCCCCTCCCCCTCCCGAGCGTCCTGCGATTCCGTTCCGCAGCCCCTGCCTGAGCCTCGTCCCAGACTGGCGGGGACTTCTTCCACAACCCGTAGCGCTGCTACGTCGGCATGGCTGGCAGGCGCTACTGCAAATGATTCTGGACGTCTCCCATTGTCCGCCGCGTCCCTGACTCCGCTGGTCTCCGCCATTTTTCCTGCAGAGTGCATATCTCACTTTTGACACCAGTCTGAAAAGCGATGCTTCCATGAGACGGGGGTGGGGAAAGCGTAAGGCCGAATGAAGCAATATCATACCCTTTGCCAAATACTGCTGGCGTTCCCTAGCTCTCATGCTTATGATGTGGGCGGAGACAGATAGCTCGTCAGTCACGCAGTTAGCGCAAGTCTGAAAATGGTCGGCTGGAAGGGATCGATAGGAAAATTTGTTTGCCTTCCATGATCAGAGACATTGCTTCTTCAGGCAAGCGTCTCGCGAAGATCATAGCCATGATAAGGGCCGCCATGAATATTTGCCAAAAATCAAAGCACCTGAAACTGCGTTCCAGAACAAGTCTAAGCCAGAAATAAGCATGTGTATTTTTAGCGAAAAGCGAGCAACGGGGTGTCGATCTAAGGCGAAACGACACATCTGACGGGTTCTGAATGGAATAAGCTTGGCTTGCGGATGAGGTCCCTCCCACTACAGCAGCAAACGCGGGAAGACGGCACGGGAGCTTCCAGCGGGAAGACAGCACGGGAGCTTCCACGAACTCCGAGGCACAGCACTTCATATCACAGCACGGCGACGTTTGGTTGGATAATGGCGGTGAAGCACGCCCCTGAAATCGCAGTGGCAAAGGCAGTCGCACTGATCATGTCAGGTTTGTCATATATGACACTCCACGAATGTTAACAACAGGTCGTCACTCATCACTCATAAAACTCCACTGACTTCACGCACAGGCTGACTTTATCAACGAAAGAACTATCGCCCGTGATACTTGACACCAGCGTGGCAACCATATTCATTTAAACAAGCATGTCAGTTTCCGAACTAGTCTTCGAAATATAGACGAGCTTGAGCGCACCACGCCTTCCTCGAGACAGATTCGCCCACAGCATGGCTGGATGCTTCTAAATACACGTACTCCGCACCATGCAGTCCAACGGTTGCCCCGCAGCGGCTCGTGAGGTGAGCGGGCCGGCGCGGCGCTAGGTCGGCGGCGCCGAGGCCGGGGCGGCCGGAGCGCGCAGCCGCGCCAGCAGCAGCTCCTGCTCGGCGGGCAGCCGCAGCGGCCGACCGACACCCAGCGCCGCCAGCTCGACGTCGGCTCGGCCGTCCAGCGTGACGGCCAGCAGGCGGCCGTCACGCTGCGGGCTGTTGGCCAGGTGCCGGAGCAGGTCTCGCGTCAGGCGCGCAGCCGCCGGACGGAGCGGCGTCGCGTCCGGCCCGCCCGCCACCAGCAGCAGGCGCGCCGCCCGGAAACAGGCCAGCTCCAGCGCCTCGGCCGCGTTCGGGTGGCTGTAGAAGACGTTCAGCACACTGCTGTCCCGGAAGTCCCAAGCGACGATGTCGTGCTCCGCCAGACAGGCCTTGAGGCGGTCCACGCCGGGCGACGAGCCGTTCACCGGGATCAGCAGCAGCGGCGCGCTGTCCGCAGCGGCCATGCCGCCGGACGGCCGGCGGGCCCGCCGCCTGAAGGCAGCAGTCGCCGCCGCCACCGCCACAACCAGCGACAGCCCCACCGCCGGCAAGACCACGGCTGCCGAGCCGCCGGCCTCGGCGTCAGCCGCCGGCGGTCGGTCGGCCTCGGGTCGCCGGTCCGCCACTGTCAGCGGGAGGTGGCGCCGCTCGCAGCCGGCCAGACAGGCCAGCGCGTCGTCCGGCAGCACGAGCACCTCGTACTGGCCGGCCGGCAGCGGGCCGCGCTCCCCGAACACGGCCTCGGCCCCGGCCGGCGGCGCGAACGTCACCGCGCGGATGCTGCGGCCGTGCGCCAGCCGCCGCCGGCCGTCCTGCTGCCGCCGCAGCAGCATCAGTTTCAGCGCGCCGAAATACGCCCCGGACGCGTCGCCGGCGGCGTCAAACTGCCGCGACACCACCACGCGCAGCCGCCCGTCGGGCAGCTCCACGGACGAGACGGTCACGTTCCAGGTCTTCAGCCGCACACCGGGTATCAGGACAGGCCGGCCCTTCTGGCGGTGGCGCGCGCACCGGCCGCCGGCGGCGCCGCACGAGCAGTCCCCGCCGGCTCGGTAGCGGCCGGCCAGCAGCAGCTTGTGGCTGAGTTGCGGCCCGGTGCCATCCGTCACCACCAGCCACCGGCAGTTGTGCGGCCTGCCCCGGCCGCACGGCCGCACGTGCCGCTCGTTTATGGTCAGATCCAGCCAGCGACAGCGGCAGCCGGGGGCCGGCGACACGGTGGCGGCGCGGCCACCGTCCACTGGGGCCAGCTCCACGTGCAGCCGGGGAGCGCAGCGCCTTTCTCCGGCTACTGCTGCCCCCGTCAGCGAGGCCAGCAGCAACAGCGCAGGTCCCAACATATTTCTCCTGGCCGCATCACTTGGATGACTGCCGGTCACTTCAATGAAGGCTTTTCTGGAAACAATACACCCTAAGAGCTATCAACAAGAAGGCAGATGCGCTAGAATAATACCCATGCGAAATTAGTTAACAGCCATGCAGCTTACCAGTAATGTAACACCAAATCAATTACTTCCTACTGTTCTTCCTTAAATAGCAAGTAAAATGTATGGCCTCGGTGTCCTCGGTTCCATGACGCCCCGGTGCACACGGTACACTATCCACAATACCACGGGTTTCCAGTAATTGCAACGCTGCGGCCATTTCAGCTGTATCTGTGGTTAAGAGCATCTACACACCACGCAACTCAATGACCGGTAATGACCTTAGTTATAACTGATCACAAGGCCCACGGACGTGCAAAATCACCCAGACTGTGCACATTCCAACAGAAATCTGCAAGCATCCCTCGTAATCTAGAAGATATAAGTGTCCTGACGACGATGACGTATTTAGAAACTGCCGTCGAGAAGGGCCAAACAAATTCCAAGGAGAGTAATTTTCCAGCCCTGGGATGCCCCTTCAGGTATGCCCTTCATGCCCTTTCAAGCTGGGGCTCTTTCAGACCTGAACTGCACATTTTCGGCCAGGACATAATGTTGCCACTAGACTAGGAAATTCCGGGCTGGTGGCAACCATTAATTCCGAAATCGCAGCTTCCTTTCATGCCACGGGAGCGCCCTTTCAACCCAAAAGGCCAGTCTTTCAAGTCTCGAAGGCACCCCGTCCGTTTGGTCTCCGACCTGAGAGATGCATTGTCATGTCTGGTGGCGCCCTTTCGGCTATCGGTGCCTCGGGGTCTTGGGGCGTCTGAATATTTCATAATATTTTTATCTTGTCCCCACCCCTAAGGAAAATCATGGATGCAACCCTTCATCCGGAGCGACGGTTACTTCAAAGGATGCGTTCGAGGCACAAGGAGAAAAGCAAAACCGTAGAGGGAACCTACGCAGTCTATGCCGGTACATCAATATCCGTCTGACATTTTGGCAATCGAGCAATTTTACCATGGTCCGATAGCAACGGTGTCACAACTTCCGCTACACCTGGGTCCGATCTGTCAGAGCACGATTCGTTCTTCGCTCGTCTGGCGGACGTACTTGCGACCCCGCGTCTCGTGTTAATAAAAAATGCTCTTTCACAACTTGTGAAACAAACGTGAGAATTCCTTGACTGGTCCACTGGGCCATGCATCTGACTGTAAGCAAGTTACTGCAACGCGAGTAAACAGAGATTGGCGACGATTCTCGGTTGATCATCGTCTGCTCGAGAAACTGATCGCACACGATAATTCGGAATCGAACAGCTCTGATGTGCAGATGTTGAAGATGTAAGTGGAAACCTGGGGTGGATCTGATCTGGCATTAAGCAGTCAGCATCAGATCAACCGTGGCTGTAGCCCACAGTAAGCTTCATAAATGGCGGAACGGAAGGGGGGGGGGCAAGGGCACCGCGCTCCCTTAACTGGCGAAATTTAACATCAGCCCTAGGGCAGTGCACTGAAAGAACTGGCTCCAACCACCATGATGGACATGTTCTGACACCAATGAACTGTTGTTGACTGTAAGCTCTTATTGGTCGGTTGATCATTGGTTAATCTGCTCTTGGCTGCATGGCCAATTAGTCTGCCTTATAGAGCAGTTCAACAAAAGGAAGTTGGGGGCAGGGCCCTGCCCCTGATTTGCTAGTAAAGCTGGTTTTAGCAAAGTCTCGAACACATCATTTGTGTCACACTTGCCTGTCACCACCCTGCTGGAAAGACTGGAAAACCTACAGTGTCTCCCACTGTCAAAATCAGATCACTGCTTCTCAAGAGAGACGGGGGAGCATGTCTAAAGTAATTAACACTAGGGAAAATATCCCAGTGTTGGGTTAAGTTCTACAGGCATTGTCTCAGATGCATGAACTTGCTGGCAATGTCTGAAAACTGGTTTCACTGCTTATCACATTGCCTTCTTGCCCCAAAGTGGCGCTAGTTAGCAAGGGTCTTTTAAGAACAAGTAAGCAAAACAAGAAAAAAAACTCTGCTGAAGGCATTAAAGAAGCCTGCGACCATTTCAGTCTAGCACGTCGGTTATCACACTGGTGTGTGGTTGACTGGCATGTTAGCAGACACCAGACTGTTTTGTATGGTAATGACAATTAACACCTCTTTGATACATGGTTGCAGCAATCCTGTGTGACAGTGTGCTTGCCGACCGTGCCAGTTTTTGGAGAGAGTGCCGCCGGGGAATTGTCCGCTACGCAGGCTGATGACTTCAACCGCCACTTTGCGTCCGCCGGCCGTCGTATTGCTGCCGAGCTGGCAGCGGGTAGCCACGGTGACACCCCGTTTCCACCCAGGCCACCATGCGTGACCACATCAAATCTAAATCGGTCTCCTTGGACTCTCCCTGACATCTCGAGAGCAGAGTGATTTGTCATCGTCGAGGGCGGTAGGACGTGACGGCGTGCCGCTGTATACGCTGCGAAGATGTTTCCCCGTCCTCGGGCCACATTTACTTCATCTGATCAACAGCTCTATCACCAACCGTGTTTTCCCTTCCTCCTAGAAGATGGCCTGTGTTCTTCCTCTTCACAAATCAGGCCCGCGTGATATTGCCAGCAATTTTAGACCCATATCTATCTTACCTGCGAAGTCGAAGATATGTGAAAAGATCGTGTGCACGCATTTGTCTTCTTATCTCGCTACCTACAATTTTTTAGCTCTATCACAATATGCGTATAGACCATGTCCCCCGACCGAGGACGCCCTGGTTGACGCTGTTGGGTGGATGGTGCGTCGGACTGACGGTGGCCACGTCATCGCCGTCACCTCCATTGGCCTTAGTCGACTTTTTGACAGTGTCGACCATGACTCCCTCCTGACCAAGCTCCAATGGTATGACACCGATCCCAGGTGGTTCGAGAGCTACCTGGCTGATCGGCGGCAGGTGGTGAGAGGTGGTTCTCTCTTCCTTCCTCTCCCCCACGGTGTTCCGCAGGGGTCCATTGTCGGTCCTATCCTCTGCAGCATCTTCACGAACGACCTTCCATCCTATCTGCCTCAAGGACGTCTAGTATCCTATGCCGATGACACCCAGCTGCTACACTCCGCACATCCCGATCATTTACCCATCCTAAAATCCCGGCAAGAAGAGACTCTCCTTGCCGTCAAATCCTACTTTACATCCAACTCCTTGAACATGAATCCATCCAAAACAATCCTGCTCCTTGTCGGCACAGCCCATAACTTCAAAAACACCACATTATTTCATCTTAACTTTGCCGGCCATATACTAATCCCTTTTTCCGTCCGTAAAGATGCTGGGGGTCACTATCGGCAACTCCTTGTCCTGGGAGGAGCACATATCCAAGGTCACCAAAAGTGCAACTCCATCCTGTTCTATTTGTATAAGATACGTCACCACCTTACTCCCGAGATCCTGACACTCCTAATCCAGTCACATGTTTTCTCCCACATTCTTTACTGCCTTTCGATCTGGGGTGGGGCCGCGTCGTGCCACCTTAGCAACGTTCAGAGGGTGGTGAACTTTGGGGCCAGGATCGTCTCCGGGGCTCGTAAGCGGGATTCGGCGTCGGCGACCGCAAGGCGCAAGGCTGGCGTGACCTAGTTGCGAGGCGCGACAGCATTGGTGTCTTCCGAGCCCTGAACGACTCGCGTGCTCCGGTGGCGGTCCGGTCGGTCCCTGTCCATTCCACGTACCGCTGTGTCCCAGCGTGCCACCCGGGCGTCGGCGGCCGGCGCCTTAGAGCAGCCGACTTTCCGTCAGTCTGTGACCTGCAGGGCTTTTTTGTATCGCGCGGCCTCGTCCTGGAACCGCCTGCCGCCGGATTTTACCGCCTCTCGAACACGTGGAGAGTTTGTACACAAACTTGACCAACTTTCTCCTGTAACTTGACGTGTCTGACTGCCTAGTTTTACCTGTATGACTATTGCACATGTGCTATTGCACTGCAATGACTAGGATCAAACAGTAATTCACACGGTGGAAAGATTTGCAAATAAGCTGGACCTGAAAATGAATCCGTGGGAAGATGCAAGGGTCTGTCACAGGGTTGGGACTTTGGTTTTTGCTCTTCGTTCTCTAAAAAATAGCGCAATCGAGAGCATTTAGTGTCATGTCAGCATCACAACTTCTTCAAATTAATCCTCTGAAATGACCCACTTACCCACCGCCTCCACAGGTAGCAAGAGTTCGAAGCACGGAGCATCTCCGAGAGACAAGTTAACACCAACTTTTAAACGCTGACGGTTATCAAAGGTGACGCAAATTATGACGTCACTGAAGGACCTATCAAAACGTGGCCGTCTCGAAACTCGGAACGAACCGAGACGGTACTGGAAAGGGGCACGGAGGTGGACTGGGACTGAACAACGACAGACATGAGTGCCTGGGAAAGAACAGGGACAGACAGGGGAACTGGGACAGTACAGAGACATGGAGGAGGACGTGGATGGGTTGGGCGAGAGATGACAGACGGAATGGACATGGAAGGGTATTAGGACAAAACAGCGAAAAGGGACTGGGCTGAGAAAGGGACAAGCAAGGGGATGGGAACGGGACAGGGACAAGTCAGGGAAAGGATTATCAATGGCCGTCTGAATGAGCCGAATTATGCAGTTGGTTCTCGAGACAAACAGGGCTGGGGTGTTCAAGATCCCAGTCTATGAAAGGTGATGAAATACCCCAGTCAGTGTCATGTTAACGGTCCCGTCCAATATCCCACCATTGCGCCAGTCCCGTTTCAGTCCGTATTTGCCTGTATCCCATTCTTGTTCACCCTTTCTGTATGTCTCCTCCCGGTCCCATCCCAATCTATTTCTTGTCCCTGTCCCTATTACAGTCCCTCTTCCTCGTTCCTTTTCCATACTGCTCCCCTGCCTTTCACGTACATCTGTCTCGGTCCCATTCGTATCCCTTCACTTGTCCCTGTCCCGTCTCCACCCCTTCACCTGTCCCTTTTCCCACCCAGTCCTTTCACACCACACTGTCTCCAAATCATTCCACCCTTCCACGCCCGCCCTGTCAGTCCTCATCTGTCTCCCTGCCCCATCCAGATCCTCCGTATCTCTGCACTGATCCAGTTTTCCTTCTCTGTCCGTTACCTACCAGTCACTCATGCCTGTCTTTGTTCAGTCCCAGTCCACCTCCTTGTCCCTTTCCAGCACCATGTCAGCTTATTTCGAGTTTCGAGACAGCTACGTTTTCGCAGGCCTTTTACTGACGTCATACTTCACGGCATCTCTGTCAACCGTCAACGTTCAAAAGCTGGTGCTGATCTGTCTCTCGGAGAAGCTCCGTGCTTCGAACTCGTGCTAGTTGTTGAGGCGGAGGGTGACTGGGTTGCTTCAGGAAATTGTTTTCGGAAAGTTGTGATGCTGAAACGGCACAAAACGTTTTCTGAGCTATTTTTTCACTGTGCGCCTTTTGGCACCATTATGTTTGGGCAAGTGGATTTACGGAGTTTTGAGAAGTGGGAGGTCTGTACCTACGATACCAAGATTAGCACCATCTAGCAAAAAATCGCACCACATAGCAAAAAATCACAAGGTGCCAAATAGACGGAAATTTTTAATACGGCCTGGAAGCAATGTTTACATTTTATAGTGGTCAAGATTTACTTCAAACACATTTTAGGATGCACAATAAATAGACAATGTCGTACATCCAGAGAACCAAGTGTCTGCATCATATCACTAGGCAGGCAAGCACATAACCTGCCAAAATACGTACACAAATAGTGTAGACCGTTCTTCATACCACGTCAGGTTTATTACATCTTATTGTTCTGGCGGTAGGAGCGGAACCACATCACCTGAAATTTGAGTAAGTTTTGACAATTTTAGGGCGGCTCGAGAAGTTTCAAGGCAAGTTCTGGGATCTTACAAAGCTGTGTGAAAGGTGTCCTGGGAATTCAAATGTGCCAGAACTGGTCAGTCGCGTCAAAGTTCCTGGCAACACTTCCAGCGTGACGTCACCAGTGCGACGGCGCGCCGCCTTTAACATGGTGGGCAACAGGAAAATACGCGATTTTGGGATCGCGAGTTCAGCCGTTTCTTTAACATTTCAGTCGATGAAAGCATCTCAATATGATACCAGAGGCATTTTCTCATCACACCTGGAGTCAATTAGACAAAGAAACGCCTAATATTCTGTGAGAGAGGTATTTTCTGGCACGTTACATATCCTGTAATAAGGACTATTTTCAGTAAAACTCCCGGCAACCGCGACATGTATCACCCTTCTTATAGATTTTGTATCGTGCACTGGTGGCGCAGGTCGCATGCCTGGGAGGCTGAGTACAGCATATTTCTAGGCATACGAATGTAGCGCACCAGTGCGGCGGTTGCACGGCACCAGCGGGACGGCGCGCACCAACAGACGGCGGCCGGCGGCCGGCGTCGTCCGGCACCTGAAAGACCGTGCTCGGCACCCGGTGATGGCTGGCGCACGGCAACAGAGGATTACCGGCGCACATCACCATCAGGATAACCCAGTGGCATCGTGGCATACGACACTACACATCATAGCATAAACGTGGGCCATGCCATGCCAGCGAATGCGACCTGCCAGCAGCGATCTGACTTAAATTTTCGCTCTTTTAAGCAAATATAATTTGTGTACACCGGTGCCAATTACACTCAGTCGTATATTTCTCCCTCTTTAACCGCATTCCCAAAGTGCTACACGACACAGTCCATTCCCGGCAGGGGGCGAGATTCGGCCCGCTGCCCCCTCCCCGGCCTTAAGGTCTCGAGAACTTCACATCCCATTTCATCGCAATAAACGCCAATCGATCCGGCACGTCAATCGATCTGACATGACGTAAACTACATTTTACTACATTTTACGTCAATTGATCTGACATGACGTAAACTACATTTTATATAAAATTTTCAAAATCTTCAAAGAAGTACAAAGAGGGGCGGGTGATAGTCAAAACTGGAAATGATTCACAAATAAGAAATTATTTACCTGTTGTGGCTCCGCTGTTTATCGACCGATTGTGATGCAAATGGAATGAACTGGGAGCTCCTCGATGGGACCTTTCTCATTGGTCCATGTGTTTCGAATTTTGGGAAAATTCTAGGCATTCACAGGGTTTCAAAAATCGGAGGAACAGCTTTCTTACTTTATTTACATAATAACAATCACTTTTTCTTGTTTTTCTACTCACGAAGTATAAATCACATTACCCCGATTGTATACTGTCGGCATAGGCGTCGCCCGGGACAGGAAAAAGGAGCTGAGCTGTCATGGCCACATGTTCACCAGGTCAACTTACAACCTCTGATGTTCATCTGACCTCAAATGACCTAAGAGTCACATGTGATGACCTTGAGTTCATTTCACTGTATTCGAAAATTTGTTTCCAATCATAGGAGTTCATTACATTTCTGAAATTCCTCTTCATGGCCGTCGTGACATAGGGTACGCGCACGGACATTTTAGGTCGCAGCTCCGTGACACAACCAAATGTTGACCAGAAACTTAGCATACAAGTAGAGGGCATGTTTCTAAGTCATATATGTTGCTAATTTTGCATTTTGAATTCAGGCATCAAAAATACTAGCATAAAACCAAATTCTAAATTGTGGCCTTAGCCTCATTTTGTAAACTTACCCCAGATCACCATTTTTTGGGGGGTGGAGCTTCTCCAGTCACTTAGCTATACACTTATATAAAGCTTCAGATTTTATCTCAAGAAACTCTTTTTGTCACCCATGTTTTCTTTTGCCTTCAATAGGGCCAAAAATGTTTTGAGGTGCATCCTAAAACTATGGTCTGGCTCTGCTGTTGATAGAAATACAATTTTGAAGAACTGTCATAATACATAGCAAAATAGGCATGAAAAGTTCAGTTCAGTTCCATTTCATTCCATCACAACTTCTTGGCAAAGAAATGAAAACCAGAGAAGGCACATGAAATATGAATATGAAAATCAGAGCTGGAAAAGGAATGGAATGGATGGAATGGAATGAAATGGAACACCAACCTGACTCCTGAATGTGGACAGTGTAGGCACCTGCAGTTTGGCAAAAAATAAAAGAGAAAACATGTCTTACCTGACTTACATTGATCTTTTGAAATCTGGTGCAACATCACATTTGGATCTTGGGTTTTGGGTCTTGCATGACCCTATGATTCCCACTAGTGCACTCATGCACCAAGCAGTACAGTCTTCTGTTGGGGTCTTTTTCAATAATGTATCTATCTTGGACAAAACAGTCAGTTACCATACCATACCATAAAAAGCTTGGGAAATAACAAACGTCGGTCGCACCCAAGGTCCGATCAAGAGTAATAAAAAAGGTTCAGAAATAACAAATATGTGATATAAATTACCTTTAAAATAAAATAAATAATAATAAATAATAATAATAACAATAACAACAACAACAATAATAACAATAATAATAATAATAATAATAATAATAATAATAATAATAATAATAATAATAACCATAATGATATTAATGGTAACATTAATAACAACAATGATAAATATAATAACAATAAAAGCAAAAATATTACAGATATGGAAGTCATGTTGTAATTAGAAAAATACATAACAAAAACAATTAAGACGAGGTGAAACAAAATATCTGAAAAAGAAACCAGGGAGCAAAACTGGAAAATATTACCAAGTTATTACAAAATAATTACTAGAAAATATTAATGAAACCTAGCATAAAATTTTACCTAACCTATGATAGTAACCCAACCTAACCTAACCTAACCTAACCTAACCTAGCACTAGCCCAGCATAACCCAACCTAACAACTTATGTAATCTAACGAGCATTAAATATTAAAATGTAATAATACTGACATCAGATGTACCAACAATTATCTAATACAATAATATAACGACGTAATAATTCAGCAGTTCCTCAAAGTACAGTCTGTGACAACAGAATGGAATTTTCATCTAGACGACGTCATTAAACGCTTGAAGATGTACTCAGGGTCTACACATCCTTGATGTCAATAACCTTAACCTAGACGGCAGTACATTTTCCGCCGCGGAATAATGTATGTCTCCGTCAGCCGACTCCAGCACGGTAGTATTGTACGGTAAGTTATCGTTACGATTTGATTGTTTATTTTTTTAGGAATTCAAGCGGTGGAAAGTATGATTAAAAACAGGGTGATATATTCTTGACACTGACACGAAATCACATATTTCGTCGGGCAGAAACTTACCTTTAGCCCAAATTACACCCAGCACAACTCACACACGTCAACGCAACCAACCCTTCACCAGGAACAGGCTCTATATACCACCTGGAAGGCACGCGATACTTACTATGGTCTTTCAGGTTGGTAGGTTGGTTTCGGTTATGGCACACAGCCATGTAGTCTCTCCGAGAAAAAGGGGAGTCGAGCCGGTTTCGAATCAAGAGCGCCAGGAATCCAATCACTTGGTAGAGATGCCTGATTTTCGGCTAGATCTGAAAGCTATGCTAGAGAAAACCACTATTTTGTTATTCACCAAGGGTTATAAACGTTCACACATTTTCGACCGCCATTTCGTTTTAGGTGGAAAAAACATGTTTGTCGTCACTTCAACGCGTCGGAAATGAGGATATTGAGAACAAGAGTGCAACTAAAATCAGTTGGTATATAGGTATATATAGGTATTTGGAGGAAATGGGTGACGTATGCTCCGCCTAACATGGTCCGCCATTCAAAGTCAGAAGCGTATAACTAACATTTTTCGAAATCCTGTTTTCGGTATCACTCGATTTTTGTGGACGATCAGAGGCGCATTCTAAATTTAAAACCGATATGTCTTCACGTTTTCATCGAATAAAAATAACTTTAAGTTAAGAAAATTACGTGTCATTTTTTGTGGCTGCATTTCTCCTGGCGCAAAAAGTGTAATTGACAAGAATCAGTCAGGATGGCGTATTGCTGTCTTCATGTGCAGCATTTTCGAAAGCAAAATCTGCCTACATACATGCTTTTTCATAGTCGATCAGCATCATTCCAACGTCAAAAACGCGTATCCGTGAAGATACGTGCTTTTGCACCGCTATATTTTTGCAGATTCAGACGATGCGTGTTTTTTGCCACTGGACAATGCCATTTTGTTAAAAATGTTTAGAAATCCTGGCAGATATGCGTTTGTTTAAAACTAGGGCGCTGCAGCCTCGCACGTGCGTTACATTTTTTTTTAAGTTGGTTTTCATACCATCGGGTTTTCAGGGCCTTGCATTCCATCATTTCTGAGCCGTTGTACGTCAGACCGCAAACGTCCCTAATAAAAAAACCTATTCGGGTGCTGCCAGTGACGTCACGTCACGATGGGCTGAGACGTTAGGGGATCAAAACCCCTTAGGAAACTTTCAGAACGGGCTTCGCAGCCCAAAAAACGGCACGAATAGTCCGAGTGGTATATCAGATGAATTTATTTAGACAAACATTTACACATAACAAGACCCCTGTAAGTAGAGATTTGGATGGGATGCCTATACGCTTTAGCACATCGTCTGCCCGTTCGAGATCCTCGCGTGTTTTGTGGTCGACAAGTATGAATTGTACAAATATGAAAGAAAGCCTTCCTACAAATGAAGTTGTGTTGTTCTTTGAAAATTGCTACAGCATTGCATCCTGGGCCGTAGTTACGTTGGTGTTGAAGGTGATATAATCGCCCTTTTTATGTGATGGATGGACCATTCGATATCAGAGTCCCGATGCCTAAAAGTATGGAAAATGACAGCATGGTTGCAAAATAATCAGCCATTTAATCGACATACATGGTTATATATTAATGCCCAAGTCACGGAAAACAATCGTCTATTATTTTCCCCCTAGGTAAGGTAGGTAATTTCCTTCGTCTATTACTTTCCCCCTAAGTAATGTAGGTGATTTTTCTTTGTACGGTTGTATTTGGGTTAGCGAGTGCTTTCATTTGATATGATGTATATGAGCTCGACCCACGCTTGTCGTTTTTTGAGCTACCAAACCCGTTCTCGAAGTTTCCTAGGGGGTTTCAACCCCCGAGATTTCATTTGCCCATAGGGTTTCTTCAGTCGGATTAATGGGCTTGTGTCCATGGTTCAGTGTGTCAGTTTTAAAGAAAACGGTAGGAATCGCGCCAGAGACATGATTTTTTCTATCGCCTATAACTTTCCCCATAGTCAAGACAGATGGCTTTTTTCCGTCGGATTTGTGTGAACGAGTGTTTTCATTTGATATGCTACTCAGCATATTCGTATCGTTTTTTGAGCTACAAAACCTGTTTTGGAAATTTCCTAGATTTCGATGGCCGATAGGGTTTCTTCAGCCAAATTAATTCGCATTGGTCGACGGTTCGTTGTGCCAGTTTTGAAGAAAGTCGTAGAGGCCGCCCATAGACATGATTTTTTCGATCGTCTATCAATTTCCCCATAGACAAGGTAGGTGGTTTTTCTTTGCACCGTTGTATCTGGGTTAAAGAGTTCTTTCATCTGATATGCAACTCAGCGTATTCGTGTCGTTTTTTGGGCTAGAAAACCGGTTTTGGAAGTCTCGTATGGGGTTTTTACTCCTAGATTTCAATGGCCCGTGGGGTTTCTTCACCCAGATTAATGGGCATCGGTCGACGGTTCGATGTGCCAGTTTTGAAGAAAATCGTGGGGGCCGCTCTATAGACGTGATTTTCTGGATCGTCTGTGACTTTCCCCATAGATAATGTAGCTGGTTTTTCTTTCCACGGTTGTATTTGGGCTAACGAGTGCTTTCATTTGATGTGCAGTTCGGCCTATACGTGACGTTATTTCAACTACAAAACTCGTTTTGGTAGTTCCCTAGGGGTTTTTGACCCCCTACATTTCAATGGCCCATAAGGTTTCTTCAACCAGATTGATGGGTTTGTGTTGACGGTTGAATGTGCCTATTTTGAAGAAAATCGTATGGGCCGCCCGATAGACATGATTTTTTTCAATCGTCTATAACTTTTCCCCTAGACAAGGTAGGTGATTTTTCTTTGCACAGTTGTATTTGGATTAACGAATGCTTTCATTTGATGTGCAATTCTGCCTATGCGTGACGTTGTTTAAGTTCTAAAACCCGTTTTTTAGGTTTCCTGGGAGGTTTTGACCCCTTAGGTTTCAATGGTCCATAGGGTTTTTCAGCGAGATTGATGGGCTTGTGTCGATGGTTGAATGTGCCAATTTTGAAGAAAATCGTAGGGCCGCCCCATAGACATGATTTTTTCGATCGTTTTTTACTTTCCCCCTAGACAAGGTAGGTGATTTGCTTTGCACAGTTGTATTTGGGTTAATGAGTGCTTTCATTTGATGTGCAGTTCGCCCTATGTATGGCGTTGTTTAACCCGCGCACGACCGTCGGTCGGCGACGATGCCCCCCCCCCCTCTAATTCACGAACGGTTGGTCGCACGATAAAAAATAAGCGCACCGTTGGAAAGCTTGTGACGAGTAGAACTCGAAACTGGTCTCATTTTTACTTTTAGTTGATATGTAAGCAATTTACGTCCTATATATGTTTTCTCATAGCCGATTGCATGAGAACGAGAAACGGCCTGAATCTCAACGGTTGTGACCAATAACGCATAGGTAAAGGCACCAAGGAAAGGTTCGCAGATGCCGATTCACGTCTAATTTCTCAGATTTATTCAATATATACGCTGAAACGTTGGGTTAAAGACACGGCCATTTTCACGCCGGTTGTCGGTGGGCGCCGCTGCCATACACAGTAAGAAATTGAAGGGAACTAATTTTTTATTTTCGCGACATAAGCCTGTCCATGTAAATTTCATTCATCTTAGTGGTTCTTGTGATGGTTTCTCATGCTTAAATTTTGGAAAAATCCGTTAGTTACCATTCTACTCAATTGGCGGAGCTTTATTCGCGAGCGCCGGTTTATTTCCAAAATATGCGATTGTTTTACACTTTTTGAATTTCTTGGTATTACTTGCGTCTGTGCAAGCCAGTTCTGCTATTTTCTATCCATTCTGAGTAATTCATCGCTGGTTTTGACGGTGGTACATTTTGGTTGACAACAGTTCTTCGTGACCTGACCTCAGGTCAACGGCTGGAAATCATTGATACTTTGCCCAATGACGGCATATAGATGTCTGCTTCACTCCACACTAAAAATGTTATGAAATGTTTTGTTGATTTCCAAAAAACATGTCTTAAAAATGGGCTTGACCTTAGGTCAATGACCCAGAAAATTCGGAAAAAATTTGAGATAGCAGATTTGTTGCATGTGTCAAAATCACTAATCTCTGAAAGTATTATGGTGATATATTGTTTTCCGGAAAAGTTACAGGGCGCTAAACTTTTTGGACATAGGTCCGTCTGACCTGGCCTAGGGCAGACACCTGACTTGACCTGAGGTCAAAACTTTGACACAAGGTGCAAAAATGATCACGCAAAAGGTACACAAAGTTTTGTGGCTTTGTGTTTGTTCGTTCTCTCGTAATCCTAGAAAAACCTTGGGGCGGGGGGGGGGAGTCAACCGCCCCCTCCCCGCAGTCGAGGGTGGGTTAAGCTATGAAGCCCGTTTTTTTAAGTTTCCTATGGGGTTTTGACCCCTTCGGTTTCAATGTCTCATAGGATTTCTTCAGCCAGATTGATGGGTTTCTGTCGATGGTTGAATGTGCCAATTTTGAAGGAAATCGTAAGGGTCCATTAGACATCCCTTAGACATGATTTTTTTGTCGTTTGACGTGATGATTTTTTCCCCATAGACAAGGTAGGTGGTCTTTCTCTGCGTGGTTGTATTTGGCTTAACGAGTGCTTTCATTTGATTTGCAGCTTGGCCTGTTCATATTGTCTCCTTAGCTACAAAACCCATTTGAAACTTTCCTATGGGATTTTGACCCCCTCGATTTCAATGGCCCATAGGGTTTCTTCAGCCACATTAATCGGCATGGGTCGATGGCTGGCGGCATTTTTGAGCCAGTTTTAAAGAAAATCGTAGGGGCCGTCCCATAGATAAGATTTTTTCGATCGTCCATAACTTTCCCCCTAGAAAAGATAGGTGACTTTTCTTTGCACGGTTGTTTTTGGGACGAGTGTTTTCAGTTGATGTGTGTCAAGGCCAGGTTTCTCAAGTTCTATGGGAGAAATCGGTCCGTAAAGGGAATTCCCTACCGAATCTGGGCTGGGCCGAATCTAGGCTAAATGTGGGCTATCTTCCCCTACATAAAAAGGAAATAAGCAGCCTGGTAGGCAGCCAAATCAGAATCCGTTCTCAAAAATCGAGCAGCGTTTGAGCCCACTGTGGAGCACTAATTCTGGCATATTTGTAGCCCCAGGACCCTTACTTTCATACGACTCTTATAAGATTCTAGAGCCACCATTAAAGGTACAAAAATAACTCAAACTTCCGATGCTGCTGCCTCACTCCTGCCGTCAGTTTATCAAGATGTCATTGAAATGTGACGTGGTTTCAAGAATGGTCTACTATGTGTGAACCTATTCTGGCACGTTAGGGCTGGCTTGTCTACCTAGTGAAGTGATGCAGGCACCAGGCTGCCTGGATGTACAGCATTGTCTATGTGATGCACATCCTAAAATGTGTTTGAAATCAATCTTAATCACTGTGAAGTGTAAGCAGTGTTCCCAGACCCTATCAAGAATTCCTGTCTAAGTGGTGCCTTGTGTGTGTGTTTTTTTTTTTTTTTTTTTGCTAGGTAGTGTTATTCCACGTAACAAAATGCCACAAGGTGCCACATAGACAGGAATTTTAATTTGTTAGGTGGTGCTAATCTTTTTCAGGTGGTGCTCGAGCACCGCTCCGTACGTGGCCAAAGGACCCAGATGACTGCCAGAGGCGCCTCTGTCACGGCCGAGAAACTCATAGCGGGCCGTTGTTACTACCTGAGGGGCTTCTTAGACGGCAAAAATGTTTCAGGAATGACAGAAGAGACCCCAAGATGACCAAAGCGTCCCCGAAACTGTCAAATGGGCTCCCGAATCTATCTCAGGTGCTCCTGAAGCTTTCAAAGAGCGCCTGAGACGTCCCGAGGGAACGTGGAACTGTAAAAGGAAACTGAGACCACTAGACGGTCCTGGTACGGCAGACGGCCCGAGACGACCAAAAGTGCCCCTGCCAGTGGGAACCTAACCTAAGCTAACCTAAGCTGGCAAATAAGTCCAGAACTGAAAGGGACGGAGGAGCTCCTGCACCGTCCCTAAGTCGTTAAAAATTGATACGTCAGATACGGAAACGGGATTTCAGGTACAGGAAGGAACGCCGTCACCTAGACCCAAGCCGTTTTTGTCATTTCTGCCACTTTGTACGGCAAAAAAACAAAATGAAAACTCTCAAATAAAGTGACGCACTTTAATTTTTTCGGTTACTTTACATGGTAACAAACGCAAAATGATATCCAATATTTCCCCCTGAGCAAGCGCAGATCAACGTTTTTTTCATATCTGAAGAGCAAAAAGGCGGAGAGGGGGCAGACGGGAAGGGGCGTACGCTGATCCTTGGCGACATCATGGATCCTCGGGGGCACGGGAACTGTTCTTCAGTAGCAGGGGCCGAGAAGCAGTTTGGGTCAGTTCTTTCCAGTCAACGCGTATATGGTCAATGTTGAATTTCAAAAAAAGTTGGGAGGCTGAAGCCCCCTGGTCTCATGGCTTCCTCGCCTATGCGGATCCTCCCCTGATCTAATGAGACATTTCAAACGTCGGTACTGCTCAGTAAGCAAATTCAAGTTCCAGGGATATTTTCTCTTCCGGTTAAAATTTTTTTTCGAAGGTCTGAGGGCTCTATAACAATTGTGAGGGCCACTTCAAAAGCCTGAGGTCCCTTTACCATCCTCAAATGGGTCCTTTGGATGAATCCAAGCGATACTCTAGAGGAATCCAATGGCCCTCCTCTGGATCTTCGGGACTTGCTCAAACATTCTTATTGGAGCTGAAATATCAACGCACATTTATCGATGTATATGAATATTTTGCGCCAAAAACATTGGAAGTTTGAACGGCAAGTGCAGCCATTATATTTTCTGTTCCATCATGTGCAGTTCCATTTAACGTCATAAACTTGATAGGTAAAACTGGAAACCACAAGAAACATATATATATATATATATATATATATATATATATATATAAACAGACCAAGTATCTTCCATAATTCTTACTGCCGTCGTCCAAATCAGAGTACCCCTAAATATGTTGAGAAACATACATCTGGGGGGTTTAGGCTGCGTGACCCACGCGGCTCTGCCCTCCCCCTTCCAAATCATTTATACAAAACGACACCCCTGCCTGTGTGAGATCTCTCATCAAGCAGGGTCGCAATACGCGCCCAAAGTAACGCTCTGGACAGGAGCGTTGGAACCGAGGGGCAGGGGGTTGTTCCCCCAACTTTGGGCAACATTTAACATCAACCCTATGGCGTTGCATAGAAAGAAGTGAGATAAAAATCGCGTATTCCCTCTCCCCATCTCCTCAGAGGTTCCACCGTTACTGCCTCTGAGTGCTGTACGGATTCGCGACGAGCTCTTTATCGCGGGATGTGGGCAGGAACATGATACCATGGCGGGAAGTCAACAATGACGGCTTCTCGGAACAGACCACGTGGCACGACCACATCCCCTTCTCCAGTGGCGGCGCTAGGGTTTCACAACGGGCGAGGCACCATCACAGCTGGATATTTCGCGACAGGGATGGAAATAATGGCTGACCAACCTGAAATAGTTTTTGCCCGAATTTCCTTCATCTTAATATACATCGTAGCGTTTCTTTCCTTTCGCTTGTTTTTGTTGTTTTATGCCGGCCATTATCAAGGCATTAGAAAAATAAAATCATACAACAGGCACTCAATAATCAATTTGTCTGACGCGCCAAAATCGGTATCAAACAGCGCGCTGCCAATTTGATGTCGCAGCCGTGTGCGGCATACCTCATTCAGAGTTTTCCGAATGACCTTCGAATCAGAATTCGTGCTATTCGTCAAAAGAATGTGCTGTAATTTCCTCAAAATAATGAACAAATTGAGCTGCCATCGATTCTGTTTTCTGAAGAATTGTAATCTGTCATTTTGGTAAGTAGCTTTGATAAGAATAATCAAACGCGGAAAATATTGGTAAAATTCAGGACTCCAGGTGCGGCAGTACCCAGGGCCTATTTTAAGGAAAAATGACTGCGGGGGCAATTCTGCGAACGAGACGCATTGGTTGAGAACCCCCCCCCCCCGGCATTTGTGTTCTTATTGAATTTTGTCCACTTCATATATATATATATATTTCTAAGGAAAGGACTATATATATATATATATATATATATATATATATATATATATATATATATATATAAGGGCGAATTACGATGAACACTTCCACAGCGCTTTGTCATTAACTGATATGTCTTTTGGAGGGAACCATGTGTGCAAAATATGGCCTTGGTCCAGCACTCTTAAGCACTTTCACACGAAGACTGTATGTCGTTTGTGCTGGATTTTATTTTATTTCGATGAAATTCGCGCTGGCGTTTGTGCATTCCGAGCCCATTAAATTCAAAGGACACCATTTCATTTATCCCCAGCAAGAACTCATTCTCCCTGGACTTGTGATCCCTGGGAGATTCGCTAAGGGATGTCTGAAATGCCCCCAAAACGTGTTTTGTGCTTCAGTTTTTTAAAAGAAGCGCACGATATGCGTAAAATGCACATCATAGTACTCCTTTTGACACACTGGATCGAAAGACACTTCGCATTCTGTCTCAGGTCATTGGTCACTGGCCCTGTCGGCAGCAGTGTGGCTTAGGTGGGAATGATACTTCAGTCCTCTTAGTGGTCTCGGGGTTCTGGCGACGATGCTATTCGACGACTTGCAGCAGGTACTGCTTGTGCCCTTTATCCTTCGTCAGTACCTTGTTGTATACTTGGATAAGAGTCTAAGTAGAGTCTAGAGTAAGAGAGCTCGTTCGGCGAAGTCGTTAACTACCGCGATCCCGCACAGGACTTCCTTAGCGTTCGTGAAGCCAGGTGCTGTCTCCCAATCAGCGGGATCGGCTGCAAGGAAGTCCATGTTGATGCCGTAGGCTTTCAGATTTCCCACCGACTTTGCGGTAATGAAGTCGACGATGATCTTCCTGGGACGAGAACCTCCTTTCCTGCGAGATCCACCTGCGCTCGCTGGAAGGACTCTCCGATCCCTGTTCCTGGAGTGCCGCGATCATCCTCGTCTTCATCTCACACGGCACGCCCTCGTCGAAGAACGACACACCAGCCAGTTCTTCGCTGGGGCGCCATAATAGGTGATTGTTATAATAAATCATATGTCGACTATAATGTCATAATAGATAATAGGTGATCGGCAAACTCCTTGGAGATCCCCTTCGAAATTTCAGCATTCACATCAGGCTTGGCAGAACGGCCAGGTCGTGCAAGGAAGCGCTGACCGCCGATGAAGAACAGAACCATGCACTGACGTACAAAACAACCATGAAAGAGACGAAGCGCTTGAGTGCTCCCAATTCACTGAGAGTCACGGAGAACTGATGGCAAAGCCAGAAGATCTTGATCCCGCAGATTATGCGCCCCATCCATCTGGCGCGATGGAACCATCTATCTGGCACGTTGGAGAGCACCCGGCTGGGGAACTTGATTCGCCGTGGAGGCTCTTGACCAAAGGGGATAATCGAGACCTCAAAGAACCAACGATGATCATCGCTAGGCTGGATTTCGGCGAGCTTCTCACGGCAGAAGGCGACGAAACGATCATTCGAAGAGAAAAACTCATACAACATAGTCTCGGCCACTGCTGGCTCCAGGTCTTCATACACCACAGGTTCAAACTTGTTCCAATCAATGAGTCTCCATCTCTTCTTGAAGCTCTTGAACAAGGAGATCGCGGTCCCGAGGACGGACCGAAGCGCGCGGAGAAAGCCGCCTCTGCCACCAGTTCGACGATATGATGACGACAAGCAAAGTGAAAAGGCCGTCACTCAAGCTTCTGCTGAAGAAGCGTGTTTGCTCCCACAACTTGTCCAGTATTGCTGGAGGTGGTGTCGAAGCTCATGCCGACGACGTTGTCCGAAACCTCTCAGTCTTCCAGACAAAGCGCGACAACGTCGGCTGGCGTTGCTCCGGCTTTACTTGCAACTTCCAAACACCGAAGAGCTTGGCGGCACTTCTTGGACCGGCTACAATGACAGAATCGATCCACCTTTTCCTTTCCATCGTCAGTAACAGTTTGCCGTCCCAGTGGACCACCAGGTTGGGTGACGCGGAGAAAGAATGCTAGATTTCGTCCGCAATGGCTTTCCTCTGCGATCTACGTGCGCGCCTGCCCGAGCTTCTGTGATCGCCAGTTCAGAGGAGTCGTGGCCGAGGACCGAAGCCGTCGCCGATAGGAAGTGAATTGCAGAATGATCATTGAGCTTGGTCCGATCGAGGGCTGCTGCCTGACCAGGAGTGGCGATGTTCTTGGCTCTCCTGCAGGGCCGCTTCGAAGGCATGGCCAAGGGCTGCGGGTCATCCTGATCTGTCAATTATGTGTTGTCGGTAGGCGAGTATTCCAGCTGGGCAGTTGCCTCATGCTCGGTCTGCTGTTTAATCTAACGGCGGGCCCTTTAAAGCTTCGGCCTACTGTTGTTGTTGAAGAGCTCGCTCCTCCTTCTCAGAAGGGAACTTATCGAATACCACCATGACGCCTCGGCGACCTGGATCCCTTTGGGCCTAGAGAATGTCTTTATCCTCTTGGTTTTGATGACTAGATACTTAATGGTGCCGACAAGGGCAAGGTCAAAAAGATTGTTAAGGTTGTCCCTAAATCCATTCTTCTTGTCAATTTCCGGGCTGAACCTCCAGAATTTGCCTTTGGTACTGGTCAAGCTTCCTGTTGAGCTTCTTTATCACGTTCCGCTCCGGTGCAGTGAGAATACGGGCTTTTCGATTCGATTCGATCCACACCATCATTTCGCGGACGATCTGTGTTTTGACCTACCTCTGGGTAAGCCTATGCACACGGTGGGGCTGAAAATATTGCTGCAGCACTTCTCCCCGCAAAGGCAGTTCTGAGCACCGGTCAACCAAAATTCGGCTTTTTTCTCGTGGTGCAGCCATAGTGGCACAGACTTCCATTATAAAAGGTACTTTCTGCATTGACGCAGGTGGTCCTTAAATATCCTGACGTCTAAGAACGCGCGGGAAATTGCCAGACCGGCACCGTGGGTTGCCGTGGCATGGCAAGGCGTGGTACTTCAAATATATAAGTCACAGTCTGCAAACGATGGGCAGAATATTGGCGAGATGTTGCGGCAGCTTCGATTCTTCCCTAAATGAGACAGTAGGTTGCCTGTCCGGGATAGTTTCTGTTAATCTAATCTATCGCCAAAATACATTTTCTCACCGAATTTTGGCCATATGTTTTTCAACACTGCGCAGAAGTGTAAAAGCTGTCCTAACACAGGCAGAACAAACTTCTCCATTTCCAGGTTATCGGCCCCAAAATAAAAAAGTCACCTCAGATTGAAATATTCGCCTTAGGCCCGCCTCAATGAGATATCATCAACATTCGTCATTATCTGCAGTCTGGGCCATGCCATGTTCGTTAAGCAGATGAAGCATGTTCATGGGATGCTCAAACCCATGCACTAGGAGCAGCAGGATTGACGGTTTTAATATATGACTGATTAATTTTCTGTTTTCCTCGCGTAAAACTCGGGTTTAACCGCCTAGTTCAATGAAGTTCTACCAATCAGGTACTGGGATTTTAGCAGGGTTTTCGGATCAGGATGATTGATGATGACTACAGCACTGCTTGACTGTTACCGCATTCATATAAACATTATCTCACCATAGCGAAACCGCCCTGCGCACCAGCTCGCCCTTCAGTTTTCTTGCGCTTGAACACATCAAAGATGGTTATCATCATTTTTAACGTGCTCACGATGCAATGAAACGCCTTGGCCGCCCATCAGACAATCGCGGCATCGGGTGCCGGCGTACTAATTGCGGAACACGCTCGCCAGCGGTCACTAGGTGTGCCTGCAATATGTATTATAAAGTGATGCTTCTAAGTGTGCTCCCACATTACTCAATGATTCAACACATCCTTCGTTGATAAGACGCTGCTTTGCGAGCGCAGCGCGTTATAGAATACCTTCCTGGGTACGCTAGTACACCTGGCTGTTTTTTTCCTTGCATGGGCAAAGGATCTTGACTGGGGGGGCAAAGTGCCCGACTGGGGGGGCATTTGCCCCCCCAGTTAACATGTTAAAATAGGCCCTGGCAGTACCTCATGATCCTCAATGAACCGCCACTGCCCTTCTCCGCCGTTCAGCGGCCGCCAGTCGGTGTGCGGCGGCGATTACCAAACCGAGTTTCACCATGAAACCCGCCACACGAGCACTGCGTAACCGTCCGACGTCGCCGACACGCCAGACCATCTCGCTCAGGCCGGCCTCCGTCGCCGCATCAGCCGCCGCTCCGGCCGACTATACGGCCGCAGGCGCGTCGACGCTGACGGTCCGCTATCGCGCCGCATCGGTGTCGACGATATGAGGGTGCGGAGGAGAGGCCGTTATCACGAGCGACGCTGCGCCATCGAGCTCTGGACCAGACCGCGTACAGAACATCTCCGGGCACTGACAATGTGGCAATGACAGCCGACGGCCACCGAAGCCAGGTAGGTGGGCTCAACGGCCGGTACCGACATTAACACGGTCTATAGGATACGCGCCCTCTCTTTTTCTCTCTCTCTCTCTCTCTCGAAGCTGTCAAACAGAGATAGATAAATAGATAGATAGATAGATAGATAGGTCGATAGACAGATAGCTAGATAGAGAGATAGAGAGAGAGAGAGAGAGGGGGGGAGAGAAAGAGAAGGAGAGGAAGAGAGAGAGCAATCATATGCGAGAGAAACCGTCGTGCAGCCATCCCTCGAATAGAGAAAGAACGATTCGATTCCGCCGTTGTGCAGGGGACGCAGGCATGCGAAATTCAACAAATCGTCCCACTCGTTAACACGGTGGCACTGCGCCTTGCCTTTACCCGCCACCAACGCAACAGTCAGGAGCAGGAAGGAGGGAATCGCAGCGAGAGGAAATGTCCTCGTCCTTTGAACCGCGTCCGGGCGGAGCAGCTGGAATTGCGCGGCCGACCCATTCACCTGCTGTGTTTCGGCTGCGCTCGTCTGACGCCTGAGCGGCCGCGAATTCATCTGTCCGCTGGGTTTTCCGATGAGATCCGCCACGACATGAACTTCGACTCTGAATTCGACTTTGTTTTGGATCTCAATTCAAAAAACATTCTTAAGGTATCTAAGTTATGGTTTACTGCTAAATCCAGGTCACCCTAGGTCATTGGCTTCAGATGACCTTGGATGACCTAAGATGACCCTTATATGTTATTTGACAATAATGTTTGTTAACTGAGACGCTACATTTGACTTCGGAATCTATTATTGTCTACAAAAAATGCTTCTGCAGCTCTGAGAACGCATTTAAGCCGACGACCCCGCTTGACGAGGATTGGCCTAACATGACCTGGATAGGACTCCAGGGGTGGAATACAATCCTGTGGTGTGCAGATAGACTCATAATTGACTGACGAACACTATGACATCCGTTTTGTTTCATCATCATTTATTCTTTTACGTTCATTTGCACTTAAACTCAAAAAGTACCACTTTCTGCCAATTTTTGACATTTGACCCGATCTGGAAGATCATCCTTTGACATGAGACATTAAAAAGTGATCCCAGTCGTGAGATCTCGTCACGTGCAACACGCTGATTTTTCCGCGACGCTGTAGGACGCACGGTAAAAAATAGCAAAGAAAATAGCAAGGTGCTGAAATTGCTGGAGATCGTTCCAACTTCCCTCCCCCTCCCCCACCTATACGTCCGCCTTATGCAGAAGGCCGTATATGGGCAAGTATTAAGGGCATTGGCGCAGCCAAAGGTTGGCCCGGGGGTCCAGGCTTCCTTCTTAGGCCGCGTTTTTTTTTGTGAAAACCATTACACATCGTCTTCCCAGCAGGCGGTTTTCGTATGATTTCAGTTCACACTGGGCTCCGGGTCTCCTCAAGAAAGTCCCTGGCTGCGTCCCTGGTTAAGGGGCAATATACTTCAGTGGACATACATTAGTATTTGTATAGAATGGTTATCAAGCCAGGTATTTGAGGTCTACCAAGGCGTTCTAATGGCATTCTGCGCATTTTGGAACCTTTGCCCTTTGCCTTCAGTCAGAGATGGTGATCGGTGATCTACGCTATGATCGCTGCGTTCTTTATTTTTTTTTTACGATGAAACATGGGGAAACCTCGCAATAACTCTACGCGATAGGTGGGAGGATTCACAAATTGTTAATTTGTTTTTTTATTTAGTATTTTCCAGTTTTTCAGATCTTTTTTACCGCAGTCATTATCGTCTCTTTTTCCAACAACAAATGGCAAATAAAAATGGTTATCCATAATATCCGGTATCCGGCCGGAAATCTGGCCGGATATCCGGCACCCCGATCCGGCATATCCGGTATCCGGCCGGATCACAAAAATCCCGATCCGGTACATCCCTAAGTCAAGGTCAGGGTCCGCCGTCAAGGTCATTATCAGAGTCAAAGGATGGGGACAACCATAGCCACCGACCTGTAGCATCAATCTGTACAAATGAGGTATCGAGCCAAGGAGAAAAAAAAACTGTTTGTAACTTTGACGACCCAAAGGTCAAGGTCATTGTTCGTCGTCAGGGCTCTAATTAACGTCAAAGGACAGGACAAGCATAGCCGCCGATATATGGCACCAGACTGTACAAATAAGGTATCAGGCCAAAGAGGGAAACCGTCCGCAACTTTGACGACAATTCGGAGTCGATTGATATATATTTTATTGCATCTGTGTGCTCCAACTGTCTTACGGTGAGACAAACGAGACCGTTGTAAGCCGGCCGCGTCGGCGTGCGGAAACGGCTGACGTGGGCTTCTTATGAAACTAGGCCATGGTTCCTGTTATGGCGTCACAACTCGTTACCATGGCAACGCACAGGAACATGTTGCACTTTTTTTGGAATGCGAAGAGGATGCCAAGGTGACGCACGAAGTTTCAGAAGGATCAAACAAACCGTCCAGAAGTTATCCTCGGAAAGCCTCAGTGAGTTCCATCAACCCCCTCCCCGTATCCGGGCGAAGGTTAAATGTTCTGTTTTTGGCAATCATTTTTGTTCGATCTTTAGCAGCGCAAAACAAAATGGCTTGAGGTGACTTCCGTAGATTTGGTGTGGCTCTGCGCCTGAGAAAGATAAAATTTTGAAAAATAAGCATAATACGCAGAAAAATAAGGAGGACAAGCCGTCAAATTTCGTGAAACTTCTTTAAAAACGCTGGAAATCGTGAGCAAAAAACCGGAACGGGAAGCTTCTGACGTTTCCTCCTTTCCAAAAATAGGGTTAAGCCCTTCCCGCGCCTTCCCGCTCCTTACTCATCCGTCAACCAGCTCGTCACCAGCTCTGTCAACCAGTTCAGCCAGGTCGTCCAGTGGCCGGATTGCAAATCATAAGTCCCTGTTTTCCCTCAGTTCGTACCAAAGAACTGCTTCAGTGTTACGTTGTTTGTCATGATTGCAGTCTCCAGAGATGAGATATATGTCTCGCAAATAATCGTTATATTCGGAATAGACGGAAAGCGATTAAAACAGTCAAATTCTTAATCTACTGGAATAAAAACTGTGCCCGGTCCCTCGTTCTCTTTATCCACGTGTATAATCTCGACAATTTCCACGCCGTGGAACATGCGCCGCTTCACTGCAGGCACCACAATTATTTGGTGTCAGGCAACGCTACATTCATTATGTCTGTTCAATTTCATTGGCAGTAAACAAAGTACACTGATTTTAAAATGTATCTATTTTGGCAGAAGCCTTTAGAAAAAATTATGCAATGCATTTTAGCAGGACTTTTCGTCTTACTTAGCTTAAGTAGGAGCACCAGAACCAATAGGTGAGTTAGCTAGGGCCACCAAGCAGCGTCCCGAAGGTATGCTGCTTTCTTTCCTTGAAAGACACAAAAGTCCTGGCCACTTCATGATCAAGAACACTTTTCACCTTGCCGCGGTGCACGATGGTGACAAAGCACTTTTGAAGCTTCAACTTTGAGGCCACCTTTGTTAGTATTCTGAATTCTTTTCCTTTTCCACCAACTCTGCATTACTGGAGTAAATTGTGGGGAAACGACCCTCTCTTCCGGCAAGCCTTGGGGAGACGCGTTTGCACTCCCCGCTGTCTGTCTGTCTGTCTGTCTAATCTGACTGTCTAATCCCCAACAGTTTTCAGGATCCTAAAGGCTACCGGGTACCGTCTCCAGTATTTCTGACCCTTCCCAACAGCAGTGCGCCCAGTAGTTCGGACCTCGTGGCTACGCCAATGACTGGCAAAACATTTAAACCGTATAGAGGGCTTTAAACTACCGGGCCGCTACCCGCGAGTTCCACCCCACCATAAATCCGGTCAGTTGACATTCTAACCAACGGTGGGGTTACAAGGTCAACTGGCATTGTAACCCCACCATCAAAACCCGTCAAAACTGACCTTTAAATAACTTGACCGGCGAGGAAAGTCGGCGTTTAGTGTTTATCACACTACTCGCATACCAGCTGCACTCCAGCTCCGCTACAACCGACTTGCACGAGGCTGGAAGTCGGTTGTCCAGCCTTAGAAGTCCAGCCTTAGAAAGATAGAGCAGTGCAGGAAAAACGTAACGGATGGCTATGCCCAGGATATGTTCTATCGGGCCCAAGTTATTCTTCTGGCTGAGCGCTGGTTCAGCTGCCACTGGTTCAGTTGTCACTGGTTTATTTGTCTCTGCTTCGGTTGCCAGTTGTCCTGGATCAGTGGTCACTGGCTTAGTTGTCACTGGCTCGATTGCCACTGGTTCGGTTGCCACTGGTTCAATTGTCACTAGTTTAGTTGTTATTGGTTCGGTTGTCCTGGCTCAATTGTCACTGGCTCAGTTGGCACGAGCCAGCTGTTACTGGCTCAGTTGTCACTGGCTCGGTTGTAATGGTCCATTCGTCACTGGCCTAGTTGTCCCTGGCTCAGCCGTCTGGTTGCCGGGCGCGCGTTGGCCTCATTGTTCCAGCCTCTGCCCTGCACTGACGCCGCTCGGGCAGACGGCAGGCTCTGCTGGCAGACTGCGACGCGTTCGCCCGGCAGACTGACGGCCGCACCGGCCGGCCGACGGAGTTCTGCCAGGCCGACCGGCCGTCTGGGGTTGTACAGACTCGCCTCCGCGGGTTCTCATTCGCCACGGTTGCTGAACGTTAACCAAAGAAGGTACGAAATGCCACCTCTCTCCCAGTCGGTTGGATTAGGTCATCGCTCGGTCACGAAGCGTTAAACGAAGCAAGCCTGAAATTCCGGCTCTCGGATGCGGTGGGATTAGGGCATCCTTTGCTTTCCGGACCTCAGTAGCGGGTCGGCGAGTGATGGGCAGTCGGCTTCCCGACTCGCTCCCGTGCGCGCTGGCTCAGGGCTACTCTCTGAGGCGCACTCCTTGTCCTCCCCATTCTTCCCGTGCGCGCTGGCTCGGGCTGCCCTGTGAGGCGCACTCCTTTTCCTTTCCTAACATCTCCTCGCACACTCCTTTTTCATTTTGTCTTCTTGCTAATGGAGGCATACAAGCCTTGGATGTGCTTGTGGTGAGCCGGGTTACTCCGTCGATAGTGAGCTGTATTGCTGTTGGTCCAGCCGATTAAGAACAAATAACAGAAGGCTCGCTTCTGAGATCCAGAAGGTGTTTTCTGTTTTCTGATAACGTCCTGAAGCGGACGGCGACGGACAAGCGTAAGACTAGAAACGTTGGCGCATGACTTTGGCCATTGCGGGTAAATGGCAGACGACCTGGTTAAGGCTAACTTGTGTTTTCCAAGCGCTCCTGTGTTTACCCGTAGCTAACCATCATCGGTAGTATGCAAAGGCGGATGGTAAGATGCGTATTGACAGTGAAGGTGAAATGTTTTCAGGCTTGCAGGCAAAGACCATTTTAAGGGGAATGTACAACCTTAACATGCGTTTTGGAATGAGATAGCCAAGTTGTGGACTGTAGTCCTAGAAGCCAGTTTGTAATCTAAATGATGTCTCAAACCCTGCGCTGACACAGGTTTAAAACGATTTTCCACGATTTTCCCATGAGTTCTATTCGGCCGCGTCCTATTTACAGCTGTTGCGTGAGGTCAAGCTCGGGCGCAGCTCAGTGAGCGCTTGCTTCTATTCACATGCGCAAGCCCGTATTGCGCTGCGCTGTCCGATGAACGACGGAATACAGTTTAAACCCTCGTCCAACCGGTACCCTGACGTGGGGGCCGGAGTCAGCCCCCCTCCCCTCTGTCTCGCGAACGCAACGTCGGAGAAAAATGAAATGTATGTGGTCGGAAGGATCGCCAATGAGTACGTTCTAAACCATTCAAAATTTTCCGAAAATTTTGAAAAGTAACACAGTTTTTAGCCTAACTCTGTCTTTCCATCTACCTATATATAAATATATATATCATACATATATATGTATATGTATTTCTCAAATAGGAATTATTAAGAAGAGCTCTACCTCCGCCCCTAGCAAAACCGGAGCAAATCATGAGCATGCCAATGGAAACCTAAAAGAATGTACATTACGGTGGTATTTAATTTATAGCATGCGTATAATCGCACATCGCACCGGGCGACCTGATATAATGACATTATTAATTTTGCTATATTTGAGAGGTTTTGGAATGTCGCTGGCGAGTATGATTTCAGAACAGTTCGAATGGTTTGTATGAACATTTTTTCTTAAATACAGACAGACTAGTTTGCCAATGGACAGTTGTGATCTGACCTGGCCTGACCTTGTGACCTGACCTAACATCCAGCCATTTTCTTTGCTTTATTTCGTGCTTTGTCGAGGATCAGTAAGAATACAAACAGAAGAGCAAGAAGTACCTTTGTAATTAACTCCATGGGTTCCATAATCTTGAATAGCAGAGTGCTACATATGGTCGAACACATAACCTGAGCTGACGTAGGATAATGACCTAATCTGACGCACGCTTGAGTTTCATCTTTTTATGCCTAGATCTACCATTGATTCATGAAATAAACCAGAGAGATAAAACTCGACATCTGGATATAAACACAGTATCTACCACGGTGACCTCACATGACTTCAGGTGACCTAAGGTCATTCCACAGCTTGGAAACGTATTGATGCTATTTTAGACTGCAAAATCAATGCCAGTGCCTATTTTTACCTCAAGTTCAATCAAAACGGGGCTTCCTCCTTTTTGCTAGTTCATCCCAAGTGTGACCTGACCTGACCTCATGGCTCTTCACGCGGGTCAACACTATATGTCGTGTTTAGTGACTTCCTTCGTCAAGGAACAGATTTCTGGCACCAGGAATGGTTTTAGCTTCTACCACGGTGAAACTAGCATGACCCCAGGCGACCTAAGGCCATTCATTTTACGGCATGATACTGTCTTTATGCAATATTTGCAATTTTTATCGCTCTCTTCCATGTGTCGTAGCACGTGCACTGCAACACAAGTCATTTTGACAAACTGATAGGAGATGGCGCTGGAAATGAAACATATTGCGTATATTATACACATATATAAACACGGTAAAAAAAACATATTGCCCATGATGGAAATTCATCTGCCTTTACGGAAACTTGTGGATACATGTCAATCCAGCGTCATAGAAAAATCAGCGATGCAATTTGAGGGTATGAAGCAGCCATTACAATAATGGATATCGCTAGCGTTGTAACCCTTTGATGTGCTCTGGACCCATCCTTTGCATTCCATTTGTGTGATTGGTTTTGCCTGACCAGAGGAACCTGTTACTCTTATTTGATTCACTCACGGTTCGTTCTCGGGTAACGGCGACCCTTTGATCTTCGTCTAACAACATGCAGTTGTCATCTGGGATTCGCAAGGATTCGAACAAATTACAATGCTCCATTGATCTCTCTGCCTCGCAGCTGACTCCTGGAATTCCGACAGATTAAAAGAGGAAAATCTACTGAAGAATTGGAACAGGTTCGAAAACAACATAAATGATGGCAGGGCAAGTCCAGTGCGCGAGACCAGGAACGTGTTGCAAATGACCTCTCGCCCCCCCCCCCCTCTCTCTCTCGAATGACGAACACACCAGCGCGCTGATCAGGCGCCGCGAGCCAGCCGCTGCAGCGGCTGGGTGGCTGCGCTTGACAGCGGCCTGGACGATAAACTCATCCGAGCTGGAGCGGCGGCGGCCGACAGGCGGCGACTGCCCGCCCCCTGGTGTCGGTGACAAAATGCGAAACGGATAAATCCACTCCCATCCGATCCAGTCCGTATATGGCCAGGTTGAATCTGGATCCAATCCAAATCCATGAATATCCCCCAAGGCTGATACAATCCGGATCCAATCCGTTGCAAATAATAAACCAAAACATAGATGAAGCCGGAATGGGAAGCCTCATCTTGAACCTAATGCCAAATTTGTATAATGCGGAATTGACTAAGAACTGTTTAGTTTTAGCACAGCTCAAACTTATAAAAAATGATACATATAAAAGAGGGGTAGCCACTGTTATTTGTTCACACAGTTTATTTTTCAAGACATATCACCTCTGTTTAAACTTTTCAGCAACCAGTATCTGGATTCCTTCACCACCCACTATCAATTGATCGAAAATCAGAAGCACTCCATCCAGTTAAATGATCTGAACACTGAAATCTGTTCGAACATCGAAAATCTGAACACAAAAAGGTTGATTTGTGAAGGTCATAGTTATCAGTTACCAAGAAAATAACTATCCTAAAGTTGGGGGAATGAGGAAAATACAGTTTAAGCCGTGCTGTGAATGCAAACGTTCGCTTGTTTTAACTTAGTTTTCAGACACTTTTTTGTTAGTTACCTAAACACCACACGTTCATAAAACCTGAAATCCAGATCCCATACAAACCTGTGTTTAGGGAAAGATTTATCAATCCAAACCGGATTCAGTGCGGCAGGTTGGGTGGGACTTTAAGATCCGCCGGACTGACCCAGTCCTCGTCCTCTGGTCGGTGTCGAGCTCGCCGGCCGGCGGCCCTCGGCGGCGTTCGGCCCACGGAGGCCGCGCCGCCGCCGCCCGTCTGATGGACGGGCGCGCCGGCGGCCGCCCGCGACCGGCCTGACGTCCGCCGCGCCGCCGCCGTCGCTCCAGGAGACCGGGCCGGGCAGAGAGGACGTGCTGGTCGGGCGGGCCGGCGCCGAGCTGCAGAGCTGCAGCCGCGCGCCGCCCCGACGGAGCTGCGCCAGCGCGCAGTCCGCCGGCCGGGCAGACGCTCACGGACCCCGTCACGGCACACAGCAGCGGGCCACCATCGGCCCGTGAAGCGGAAGGCTGGACGGATCACGCCTGGTAAGCGGGAGTGAAACCCTACCCGAACAACGCTGTCAGGTGAGCCGCCAGTGGAAAAAACACAAGTTCGCTCTTCAACTCCAAAAACTCTAAATCTTGGTGACCACAGGGGAGAGAGAGAGAGAGAGAGAGAGAGAGAGAGGGAGAGACCTGGTGAGAAGGTGGTTTGTGTATATGTGCTTTGATTTGTGCGAGGACGGATGCATCCCCGTCCAGTGAGACGGGAGCTCATGCAGATGTATACTCACGCAGCTCATTCAGCTCATCTCGTTTCAAAATGACGAGGAAACCTGGCTGCTTGTTTCCGGTGGAAGGTAACGCTTCAGAAACCTGTCTATGCTCTGCTCCTTCTTACTGTGATCCATACAGTAAGGTATCGACCTTGCTCCAATCTGCTTGTAAGGAGGGTGAGATGCGGTGCCCATTAATCCGTAGTTGTTTTGGCACCAAAACCAATCGTATTGCGCTGTCGCGCTGAAATTTTGGCGACTTTTCCTATGCATCATTTTTGCGCATAACACCGATCTTTTAACCTCCTGCCTGTAACAGAGAACACATAGGACAGCCGTCCGTGAGCCGCTGTGGGAGGCATGTCAGGTAATTTCGGGGTCTTTTCGGACGGATTACGTTACATAACGCTGCTGGAAATCAGTATTTGCCAATACTGCGATGTCGGTACTTTGCATAAGCCGCACTAATTGGCATTACGCCGGCACAGTATGGTGCCAGTGCATGGCATTTTAAATGATTTGCCTCTTGCATCCTATGCAGCATGTTCGCCGACTGTCAGGAAGGATTGCAGGCCAAATGGGGGGTGACTTGTAATTTGTGCACTTTGCAATACATTTGTAAGCGGACGCTGCGTGCCCAAAACATGGCGAAACTCGACAAGTATAGGGGACACTACCCAATAAGTGCCACCCTGCCTAACTGCGCCATCCGCACTTCTCTCCCAATTGAGACAGATGATTGGCAGATAAAGGACATTTTCTCAGAGAGACTGCATGGCTGCAGATTTGACCCCCTCTTCCTCTTCTTCTTCTTCTTCTTCTTTGTCAGCGTGACTGACGTGTGGTGCGTCCGTGAAGTTTCAGTGCAAGTTTGAAATAATCTTCTGCGTTGTGCAACCCGTGTATAACTATGCTGTCAATACCGTGAAGAAAAATTGTTTCTATACGTTGTCTCTGTTGTGGAATCACGCTTCCCATTTCACAAGAAAAGGGACGATACCTTCCCATGCTTTTTTACCCGCAGTTAGTTTTGTCATGGTAGAGCCATCGCCCTTTTTGTGCCACCATTTGCCGGACGTTATTGCGCCAGTAGCACAACCGAGGCAGGTTTAGCTAACGGTGTGCTGATGGTTGTTCCAGTGTTTCGCACGTTTCTGGGACCCATTTAAAACGATAATCACGGGGAGATTTCGGCTGCAGAGGAACACCTTGAGAGTGAGGCAGAAATGTCGCTAGAGCCTTCTTGGAAGGGCTGCAGTCCTTAGCCCTCCCGCGGAGACCGTTCAGCGTCCACCGTCCACTGGCCGCGGAAGCTAATGTAAAACATCATTTTTTCGATTCACCATGTAATCAGCGCCCCAAGCCTAGCGGGCAGCCCCCAGGCCGAGAATCCTAGCGACATCCTAGGAACGAGGACCTCCCACCAATTTTGCGGGTAAACGTGTTTCATATTTTAACCAATCAATTTAAACGTGGTGAGTTGCCGCTGACCACACTCGCTGTGCCCTTAGGAACTAGGTGATCTCGCTGCGCCCTTTTCCATCGTGGGATTTACCTCTTACTCCAGGTATCTGACCCTAACTGGCAGACTAAAATGGGCCCTGAAGGGGAGAATACACTCTTTTCTTACCCCAAAGCCCTTTCTCATTTCGTTGACTCACTTTGACATGTGGGAAATGTAGGACTATTGTATTTTTTTGATTCAAGAGGGAAACATTTTCGGATCACAAGAAGAGTAAGGACCCGGGACCCACTGGGTGCGCCCATGTAGCCATCTCCATGGGGCTGTCCAGCATCTTGTTTAGATCTGAACACTTCTTCCGACCTGTTTGCAAGTACTGGCGAAAAGAATGAAAGTGAAACGGTGCATAATGTACCAGATATTGGTTCATTATACCTTTTGCCGCCGCAAAGTACCTGGCACTCCGTATTATTTCTGTGGTGGCGCAATTAGGCACATCATGTAGCGCGAATATGGCAGAGTTGCCCTGATTGCGCCTCTTGCAGCGTCTTGCTATAAATAGTAGGCAGAAGCTGATTTTTTTTAAACGCCGGATATTATGGTGCTCAAAAAACCAGAGAAGGTATATGAGAAAGAAATGAGACAATTTTTCCCATATCATAGTCATAGTGCTCGTTTTTCGAAGACGTGGCGCAAATTGGACAGCTTCCCCTACGTTTTTACATTCCATAGCATTGATGCTAAAGGAGCATAAATATGGATGAAGGGCGGAGCTAGGTACAGCAATTTGGAAGGCTTAGATTTTGCTCCACTTTACCAGTTGTTTACATCAGTGATTTGGCCTTATAACGACACCGAGTGAAAACGAATATATGGAATACAGGAATATGGATGGTACTCATGCATGTATTGGCAGCAGTAGGTCCAGGGGGAGACCAAAAATCAGAAACATGGTTTGGTTTTATCAACACGTCATTGACACTTGGTTCCTACAATCGTCGCCTGTTTTTGTTTCACAGACCCACAATTTTTGATTGTGATGAGCTGTAGCGCGACCGCCATTGGCAGGAGTATTAAAATTAGACCAGCCAGTTAGGACATAGTGAATCAATAGCCTCAATGTTTCCAGGTGCCTGCCTTTCTATGTTCAGAGCCCTGAATCCGCCACTGGTCCGAACATCGCTTCCAAACATGCCTTGAGGCTATCTAAAGGCCAGAAGTCTATATGAGAGCCATGATAAGTCCTCTGAGCGCTGTACGCCGGTTGCCAAAAGACTAAATCGGCCGTTTACCTCCTGTTTTGCCCGCCTGGTGGCACCACTGACAAGTTTTGCTTCTTGTGTGTATATGAGTATTTATTTCAGGCCACAGTTTCTTTTGAACCCTATTTCGCTGAAGCTAGTCCCGTAGATCGGCAGTTTATAGAGGAGGGGGTCCGAATAAACCCCGTATGGATTTAACCCTATTCCCTGAGGGCAAGACGGTATGGTCGATTCCCGGCAGGGGGGGCGGATTCGGCCCCCCTGAGATCTCGAGAATTACTAGTCCTGATTTCATTGCAACAAACGGCAATCGATTTGCCGTAACGTAAACTACATTTTTATAAAAAGAAATTTTGAAAATTTTGAAAAGTGTGGATACAGGGGGGCAAAAATGTCAAAATGGGGGGTACTTTTGAACTTCTTATAACTCCGTTGTTTATCGGCCGATTTCGATGAAACTGGCATGAATCGAGAGATTATAAATAGGGCTTTCACCACGGGTCCGCAAATCTGAAATTTTGAGAAAATTCATGGGCGTTCACAGGGTTTTAAAAATAGGAGGATTAGTTTTCTAACAACTGAATGAACAAAAGAGGCAAACACCGTTTTTTGGCTTCTGCTAGTCATGTTATAACAAAGAAGTGCAAATCGCATCACAATGTTTGTATAATGTTAACATAGGCGGTGCCAGTGACATGAAAAAGGGGGAACTGTCATGGTCACACGTTTCTCAGATCAACTTTGACCTTTGACCTTAAATGACCTCCAGTGACCTTGGGGTCACCTGGAATGATCTCATGTGCATTTAATATTGTCTGCAAACGTTTTCAATCATTTGAATTCACTCTATTTCAAAAATTTAATTTTATGGCTATTGCGATATAGGGTACGCGCACTAACATTTTAAATCATAGCTCTGTGACCCGACCTGATATCAAGCTGAAACGTGGTACACAAGTAGAAGGCACCCTTCTACGTCATATATATTTCGGGTTGGAAATTTGAAGAAACGGCGCCGAAATTATAGCGAAAAAACAAATTTTGACTTTTGACCTTGACCTGACCTTGCAAAGTGCTCTCAGATAAACAAAATTACATCAGCACATTGCCCAACTATTTAGCTATACATCCATATAAAGTTTTAATTTCTATCTTAAAACTCTGTTTTTGGCAGCCACTTTCCTTATACCCTCAACATGGCCAAAAATGGCATGAGGTGCTCCCAGAAACGTTGCCTGGCTCCGCCCCTGAGCAAAATAGAATTTTGAAATTTTGTCACAGCACGTAGAAAGAATAGCTAGGAAAAGTGACCAAGTTTCGTGAAGCTGCGTTAAAAAGCCTGGAATTGGCAAGCAAAAAACCCGAGGGGGGGGGGCGGATTCAGCCCCCCCTGCCGGGAATAGGGTTAAACGAAATCCGCCGCATGAAAATATGATCCCTGGAAGTCCTCACAGCTTGACAGTATAGATCCACAACACGTGTTAACAAATCTCTCTCGTGTAGCGTGATTGGAGGAGTGCAAACTGGTCACCTGGTAACCGTGCCTGTAAATTGTGAGTCGTTGGTGAATAGCACTTATATAAACTGTATAGGGTCCTCATCTCCGTAAAATGAGACGTTTCTGCGATTCATTTGTTGTGCTTAGTGATCTCACTGTTGTCTATACTTTCGTTGGTTCTCTATTGCCTATGTCCGACGAAACTGTTGACTAGAATTCGACCAATACGTGTTTGCTTTTACCTACCTTGTGGCATACCCAATCGTCTCCAAAGGAACAGTCATTTTGCTGGGAATAGTAATGGCACCGGCTAATGTCGTTTCTGTGAAGCCAGTTGAGTTTTATCTAATGAGGCAGCACCTGGCGCCTTGTTTACGAATTCAGTAGATTGCCAGCACTAACATACACACGTACACGCGCACGCACGCACGCACGCACGCACGCACACACATACACACACGCTCACGCGCACATACACATACAGTCTTGAGCGTCTTTTGATGTACTGGGTGTTAGACGTAAGAGAAAACAATGCTTCCAACTTTTCCTAATTTGAAGGTAAAGTTACAATCGCAGAAGACTGGACTGGCCCTTTCCGATGTATATGCCTATGGATCTTCACATACTAAAATGTATGCCAACGTCCCCCCCCCCATTTGTGATGCATCGCTTTCACGGTCTTCTTCATTCTCCTCGACAGACTCGAGTCAAAACAGGCGACACTGTGACCCGTGCCTTTTGTGCTAACGGTAAACTTTTTATTGCTCACTCCAGGGCCTGCGGACCGCCCGTTCAGTTCAGCATTTAGCATCGAATGGTGCAATTCAGAGCACAAAAGGTGGCCTTAATGCGACCATCAGGACACTCAAAAGAAACGTTTTATCACAGACGTTCATCGATTCGGCAGAACGAATAAAACACGACTTGGATTCCCGGAATTTAAACACAGCGAAAGTCCTGTCCTCACAACGCAGATGGTTGAATGGACATCCCTGGTTCCGAATTCAGCTTCGATGATGATTGGAAGATTGCATGCAGTGATGAACATTTTGCAGTTATGTGATCGCTCGCCAGGCCGACGAATCTCAAAGCACCAATGAATTTCAATGCATACTGCGCGACACGGAAAACAGTCCGGTTTGCAGGACCACCGCTCCAAAGGCGGTGGTCCTGTGCCACCGCCTTTGCCAGTGCAGAATACGCTGCTTCCCCGGAGAGAGGGACTTCCAGTAGATGAGTGCGCTCAGCAACTATGACTGTCGATGTCGACCCTCCAAGTCATTTCTGGTGTCGCTGTGTCTAGTTTTCCATGGAATTTTGCTTATCGTAAGTTTCCGCCTCTTCCTCGCAATTTGTCTGCTGTCTGGCCTCGGCAGTACACCATATTTGTTCTTCCATCTGGTTCTATCACCGCTCTTAAAGTTTTCCTGCTGTTTGTTTCTGCCGCTGCTCTACCAGTCTGTCCACTAGCTGATTCTGCCACCACTCCGACGCGACGGTCTGAATGCCGCCCGCAGGTCTATCATCGCTCTGACAGTTTGTGTGCCGTCTGACTGTTACCATTCAGTTTGCATGCCGTCTATCTCTGTCATCGCTTCGTTTACTATCTGATTTTGTCGTTATATCTCTGGCAATGTGTTGACGGTAAGTTTCTGCCAATGGCCTGACACACAAGTTACGGTTAGATTCGGCCGCCACTCTAACACCTCATCTTCATCACCTTGTCTTGATCTGAGCAGCGTGTCTATGAACCGATGACCTGTAGCCAGGCTCCGCCACTCGTTAATTTCAGCAGCGGCCTCTGACCGCAGGTGACGGCGCTGATAGCCACAGCCACAGCAATGGCACTTCCCGGGTCCGTTCGACTTCTGGCCTCTGTGTATCTGTTCATCATATGTTCAGGGAAGAGGGGGACCTTCTCAGAAGATCATATGGATGGTAAGTGCGTCCTAGCGCGAGCACGTCGTCAGAAATTGACACTGTGTGGCTTCGACTTGTACTTAAAAGATATATTAGCGTCGTTTACATTTAAATACGAACAATTCTGCTATTAAGTAAAACATCTGCAATTTCTTTGACGATTCTTATGGTTTTCATCTAGATATTCATATCTGTCAATGGCCCGATGATAACATTCGGGGATAAAGCACGCTACTCAAAGGAAGAGCATTTTGAAGTCTTGCCGTTACGTCCTGGCATCGCTTGTTATCATATTAGATATTCTGCAAAAACCTGCAGTTCGGTAGGTCATACTAGTGTTCGTCTCACGACTGAGAGGCATGGCGCCAGTCCATGCCATTCGTGTGATTCATGCATTCGGAAGTTATGGCCACGGTGAAAAGAAACATTGCGAGTGGTCGTCGCGCCTCTGATGCCGCGGCCCGTCCGCAGATAAGCCTCTGGCCCGAGTGGAGCCCGTCCTGCCATCACGGGTGGTCGTCGCGCCTCTGATGCCGCGGTCTGTCCGCAGATGAGCCTCTGGCCCGAGTGGAGCCCGTCCTGCCATCACGGGTGGTCGTCGCGCCTCTGGCGATTGACGGTCGGTCGTTTTTAATCTGCGAGCTCCAGGAGCCACCTCCCCGCGGATTGTTCAGGTGGGATACATTTCAGGTCTAATGATCTCCGCCGAGAACACGTGTCGTAAATCAGCAATGCCTTTGATAGGTCTGACTTCTGACTTAAGACTTCATAAAGAAACTTTGGTGTGCTTATCTGTTCGCACACCGAACTTGGTCGTTTCTCAAGATTGAGCTGTTGCCTGATCTGTCTTAGAGTTCTGCCAGCCAGGCAGCTCTTCAGTTCGGTGGCAATGATCGGAATCTTCTCCGGAACCATCTCAGATGCCAAAGGCTGCGACCAGACGTGTCCCTGGATCCCAAAAGGGATCCCGAGATGGAATCCTGGGTCCCTCGGGATCCCAAAAGGGATCCCGAGGGAGAATCCTATCGTTTATAGAATCCAGGTCGCTGGTTTTGTTGTCAGATCCTCCGGATCCAGGACCCAGGCTTTAATTTTGTCTTAAGACCCTCCAGGGTTAAAGATCACTGTGTCAGCTTTGTCGAAAGGTCACTTAGGATCCGGAATCCAGGGTATGGTTTTGTCGAAACATCCTTCTGGATCCAAGATCTAGTTGAGAGTTTTGCCGAAATTTGCTTCCTGATCTAGGTTTGAAGTATCAGGTTTGCTGAAGGACCTATCAGGATCCAAGATGGGTCTGTACAGTTCTGTTCAAGGATCCACCAGGATCCGCTGTAGGATCCAGGGACATGACTGGATGCTTCGGCCGTCTTTTTCCTGACAGCTCTCTTCTTCCTGTTTCTCACGTCCCCCATGTGATGCTCATGTGTTTTCCACAGGAACACTAGCGAAATGGGCCATGTATTGATTGGATGAAACAGGTCATCAGGGATTGATTAGACCAAAGGTGCTTACGGCCAATGTACCGTGTCACACATCGTTAACCTCCCTTGGTTTTTGGTCTCTCGGCCCTTCGTTCTGCAATGACTTCTCCTCCTGCGTCACATGCTACGCATAATATAATACCATGTCGGAGACGCTGCCACTGTTCTCTTTCTCACAATTTCCTGACCGAACGGTACATCGTTCTTGGTAATACATGCTATTAAATTATAGGAGAGAGAGAAATTATTAGATAAATAGAAATTCTGGTAGGTAGACGGTTTGTTAAGCATAACTACTTGAGGTTCCAGCGTTATAGATCATAATTCGCCAATCGGTTTTTAACATCCGCGTTCCTGGGACAATGCGCGCAATATTTCGCTATGAGCAATGTACACAAATCACATTCCAAAGTGTCAGTGCCATAACTCTGAAGAGATGTTAATTGCACCAGCTACAGATGTCGGTTTCTTTCAAAATCCGACTTCCTGTGATATAAAGAAAGAGGTTATCTGGGACACCCAACGTTCACGTATCAACAAATTATCTACGTGAGAGTTATGGAGTTCTCTGGAAAACAGAAGCGGCATAGCCCTTTTTTGGTTCCCTGGATCCACCCCTGATGTGACGATGGCGCCTCCACAAGTCAAAATAATCATTGAAGGGAAATGAAGCCTAAAAACGGCTGTCATATCCGTCCTTGATGCGACTAAATTGATCAACATCTTTTCCTTGATGCGACTAAGTTGATCAACATCTTTCCCAAAAGCAAGGTCTTAAATGCCCCGCTTTGCTCCCCTCGATATACCACTGACCTTATCAAACGTCAAAATATGTCGTAAAACATGATACAGTTTGTTTATTTGATACAGTTTGTTCATTTGTTTCATACAGTGTGTTCATTGCAAGAAAATGTTTATTTGGTCCTCATAACATCGAACATCGAACAGAGAGGGCAGCCTCCAAAGTAACGACAGGGGCTGAACATGCTTCCCGGAATACCCAGCTGTACCCGCTTCTTATGAAGACACAGCGTTACAGTGTAAGCGAAAAGACAAATTTGGAAATGGGCAAAGTTTTGTGGTTCTTCATGTGACCGTTTTGAAATGCCAGGCAAGAAGCCTGAGGCTTCCTGAGCACAGTGAAGGTTTCCGGAGCCACTTTAAAAGCAGACAGCAAGACATGTTTGCGATTGGTTGTTGCTATTTTAACGTGCCATTTTAGCCTAGTATTGGTGCATACCCCTTTATACACAAAGCGACCACTTGAAAAGTTCCCGATGAAAACCGCTGCAAAAATGTAACAGCACGTTGACAGGGGGCCAATCGTTTCAGGGTTATCATGCCGCTAGGCTTAAAAACATATGGTCATGTTATCGCTGGGATCAGCAGCTGACAACCTCCTGATCAGGGCTGGAAGCCAATGGTGCTATTGTCGGAGAAGTTCACCAGGTGATCGCCAGCTGGCCACGGCTCCTGCAGCGCGTGCTCCCCCAGTGGTGACGTCTCGGCCACTGACGTCGGCGGTGTGATGTAGGACACGCCGCGGAAGGACTCGAGCGGCGGCAGCAGCTGAGAACGACAGCGGTATTCAGAACAAAGATCGCGCAGTTCAGACGGTAGATCGCCGGTTCCCGTACGAGTGCGAGTTGGGTACGAGTCACTTGGCCGTTTGTCGTGGCCTGTTGGCAGAGGACCACCTGGGAGTTATGCGGACCGCCACACCAGCGCCTTTGGCGACAAAAACCCTTGGATTGGTGGGGCGCTTCTAGGCCCCTTCCCCTCGGAGATAGTAGTAGAGGCGTCTTAGACTTCGGAGACTTCTTGACTTCGGGACCACCCTGACTTTTGGGGTTTCCTAAAGTGGCATCGGACTTGGATTGCAGATTAAACGTATCCCTCAATTGTAGCCGTTAAATGGACTCTTCCAAGACAGGAAAACTAGACTTCGACCATGTTGCATTAAGCATCAATGACGCATTTTTTCAAAGCAAGGTGAAGAAAACTGCAAAACTTCACCGATAACATTCCAGTCAACATCTCGCAGTCGGAGGCACCAGGAAGTGCGTTCGAACACAAAGTGTTACGAAGCCATACAGTATCACGAACACCATCCGTAGCTACCTAACAAAGCCGGCACATAAAAAAGGAAATCTTTTGGCTCTTGTGTGGCACCCGTATACTGGGTCACCCCCTCTCGACGAATGGCAAAGAAATAGGGAAACATCATCATGGCGTTTGTATGCACATGCCACTACACTAGTCTTAAAGTCAAGGGAGAAATGATCATAGCATTAAGACAGACGAGACAGCGAAGAGGGCCAGGACAACATTCCCCATATCCCCCTTCCCTCACGCGCCGCCCGTCCATTACCGAAGCACCGATACACAAACTGAAGGGTACCCTGTTGGTATCAACTTTTCTTCTGTAATGTAGGTATATATTTATCTTTGATAAATATATACCTACATTACAACATGTGCATAGGAAATGTCCCATAACTTTGGCCGAGCTACCTACAACCAATGGATCATTCTCCCAATTCTCAGATAATGCCAACAGCCCTGAGTCCCATTCAGGGAAGTGTAAGAAACTGCACAAAACGACGTACAGTGCGTACCTAATGGCATACTATTTTACTTATTATTTGACAAGGAAGTGCAACTATAACTCGGAACACAACGTATCATTTATTCCAACCACCTGTGCTAAATAAGAGACCTGGCCATCCTTGACGACATTGAGGGGCCTCCCCGACATGCCTCTGAGAGGGGGCCTCGGCCGAGCTTAGCTCGGGGCAAAAAGTGGTGGAAGAGATGACAAAAAATACTACTTCCCCAGTCCAAGAAGTACGGGAAAGAGTACCCCGTTCATTTGGTTCCGCTATCCCTGGTAGTGGACATGTTATACTATGGTTCTGTTCACTGCTGCCGGTAAAACATACCAGATTTTACATTACTTTGCCTGACTTGAAGAAGTCATCATTTGGTTGAAGGACCCACTTGCGTACGGCATTGCCGTTTCATTTCACACCTATTAGGATCAAAATTGAAGCAGCTGAGAGAAAAATGCCCTTGTGTGTTCTGATGTAAGGCTTACGGCTCCCGAAAAAGCTGGCTGGTGCCAGGTCTTCCCGTCTTATTTGATACGCTGGCGTCCCATGATGCGAAAGGAAACCTCAGAAACTTCAACTGCAAGCAGAGGATGTCCCCTACTGGCGCTCCCCGGCATGGTGTAGTCAGGGACTATAAAATGGCAGCAAGGGCCTGCATGTAAATTTTATGTACTTTACGTTACAATGGTAAAGTAAAGTAAGGGCCTGCAAGGGCCCCCTGCCGATCGGAAAGGGCTCCCTGTTGCCCACAGCTGGCCCCCTGTCGGCATGAAGGGCCCCTTCTGACGTGCATGGGCCTTGCCGCCATGTGTAAGGTCCCATGCTGACCTGCGGAGGGACCCCTGTTGTTCTACGTGGCCCTGCCGTCTTGTAAGAGTCCTTTGCCGGTCGGGAGGGCCTCTTCTTGCCTGTAGCTGGCCCCTGTCGTCATGACATGCATGACATGCTGGCCCTTGCTCACATGCAGGGGCCCTTGCCGCCGCCTGTAGGGCCCCTGCTAGCCTGCGGAGGCACTCGCTTACAGCCTGTGGAGAGGCCCCTGGCATGTAGAGGAGGCGTGTACCCCTCTGCGAGCCTCTTGTAAAATGTTATGTTAATATTTTGTCCAGGGGGCCCACATGAAATAAGGGGGCTACTTCTGGGCGAGGACCCCCTCTCCCCGAAATTCTTGGCTGGCTGCGTCCCTGCCCCGAGGTTTTAGGAGGGCTTCTAGCAGAGAAAAGTCCCCCTGAGACTCCCAGGGAGGCTCCTGAAGCGCCAACAAAAGACCCTGATACGAGTAGAGGGGCCTTAAAACTGCCAGATATACTTTAATGTAACAGAGGAAGACCCCTGATACAGCCATGGAGACTACCGGAGACGTCCAGAGAGCCCATGACACTGCAAAGGGGCGCTGAAATCGCCAAAAGGTCTTTTGTAACTGCCAGAGGGATCTTGAGACGGCAAAAATGTTCTCCAGCGACGACAAGAAGGCTCCCAAGACAACCAGAGGTCCACTGAGACTACCAGAGGGACCTCAAAACTACATAGCCTTGAGACGTCCAGACAGCTCCTGCAACGGCCAAAGGGCCTAGAGCATTGCCAGATACGTCTCTGTCACGGCAGAGACTTATCACGCGCAGTGGAAGGGGGTTTCGTGGTAACGCGCGCTGGAAGGGGAGGGGTAAAAAAGTGCCCCCTCTGATCTCGGCAACGAAAAGAGTTAGAGACATAAAACTTTATGGACAGGGCTGGACTATAACGATGTACATTGTGTGCAGTTTTCATGACCCTAGGTCAATATCTTCCAGATCAAATGGGGTCGAAAAGATCAACTTTTGACACTTTCTCGACCCGTACAGGCTATTTCGTTCAACTTTCCCAACAAAAAGGATGTTTGTTTGGGAGTTAAAACGTGGAATACGACAACTTCCATTCATTTGGCGTCTTCACGGAGGATTTCGGGTCGAGGTCATGTCAGGTCATTGGCCTATGGCGTCATTTTTCATCATTTGCAGATCAGATTTCGAACAACACGGGATACCTTGAGTGTAAATAAGGGCGCAACACGTATCGTTTGGCGTATTTTCAGTGAAGGTGGCCAACATCGATACATTTGGCCACTTCCAGCGTTTATTTTTATGTTCGTATGTATATGTATTTATGTATATACATGTGATAATCAATGTGCGAGACGTGTTTTAGAAGGGTCTTTGAATGCATATTTCATACAAATCGACATATTGAAAAGCAAATCTGAACCAGTTCAAAAAATAGTTTCCCTTGACCTTTGATGACCTTGACCTGAAATGATCCTGGTATATATGTAAGCGTATCCATATGCGCAAACGTCTTTTATGAGGTTCTTTGAATGCATATTGCATACAAATTGGCATGTCGAAAAGCAAATCTGGGCCGGGTCACAAGATATTTGACCTTGACCTTACATGATCTTGATCTTCACTGACCCAGGTATATGTAATCGTATCAGTGCGCGCACACGTGTTTTTATTAGGATTTTTGACTGCATATTTCGTGCAAACCGACATGTCGCAAATCAAATCTGGGTCAGGTCACAAGCTGTTTGGCCTTGACCTTTGGCGACCTTGACCTTTATTGACCTTGACTTTGATCTTGGTACATCTATCACTTGCACCCAAATGACGTCGCGTGATTGTTTTCAAACGGTAATCTTAGGAAGAGCGCTGGTTCTTTCGCAAAGTTCCCAATTGTCAGCGACAGCCGTCGTTTTCGTTATGTTTGCCTGACTTCATATGATTGAAACTTCAAAAATTTCCGACCGATTTTCGATTTGCTGCGTCATTCGATGAGTTATTTAATTGCAATAAATGTCACAAAGTAGCAGCGACCAGCTCCGATCCATTCTCAAGATATTCAAGAAAAACAGATGGGGGACACAAAAAGACCTCCTTCCAGTGCTTGTGTTAAAGAGGGCACTTGTTACTGCCTGAGTGGTTTCTCAGACAGAGGAAATTCCGCAGGGACGACAGGAGGGAACCCAAGTCGGCTTAAGTGTCCCTGAGGCTGCCAGATGGGTCCATGACACTTCCCGAGGTGTACCTGAAACTGCCAAAAGAGTGCCTGAGACGTACCGAGGGACACGTGGTACTGCGAAAGGAACCTGAGATTACATTAGGGCCCTGACACGGCAGACGGCCCGAGACCACCAAAAAGCTAGCAAAAATGTCTCCAGAAGCTACAGATACCAGAGTTTCTGGACCAAATACAGGCACGACATTTGAAGTAGTCTGAGGGACGTAGCCGCCTAAAATCCCGCCGTTGTTGTCATGTTTCGGCCACGTTGTAGGGGAACAATACTCGGAATTTTTTGAAATGAGGTTTATGAATGAGGAAATGAGGAATAGGAAATGAGGTTTGCCAAAAAAACTCAAAATTTTCTCAGATATTTCAGTCTGGACCCCAGCAACTCAACGTTTTTTTTTGCATTTGAAGAGCAAAAAAATAGAGGTGGCTGCCCGAGAGGGGGCGCTGACCATTCGCCTCCCTCCCCCTCTCGGCGAAATAATGAATCCGTCCCTGGCTGGTGTGGGTGTTTGGTGAATGATAATGGAATGAAGACAAGTTGACCTCAGAAGATTTTATCTGTGATTGACTCGTGAGAAAGAGTGGCACGAGCGAGGCCGTCATTAACGCAACTATCACGCAAGCAGTTAAAAATCTGTCACAGCATGTCCCCCGTTGGCACGCTCAGGCGCGGTGTAGACATTAACCGGAGACCAGTGGTGGAGAGGATGTCCCCAGGAGCAACAGTTTCTGTCCCCGCCTTCCTTTCTCCTCCGTCACGCGCGTGGCCGTGCGGCCGGTGAAATATGATGGCACGCAGCGGCATCCATCCGACAGATAGGGTCGTTTGTCAAATTCCCTCGTCTTGGAAGACCGCGCAGTCGTCGGAGATTGAATAGTTTGTCGCTCGTATCTCCACCTATGTGTCGTGATTTCCTGCAAGATGAATCACATTCCCTTCTGGAGGAATTTTAACCCGGCCTTCCGCTACGTTACCTAGGATGGCCACCAGACGGCTTCGGGACAAAATGAAATTAGCCTAGAAACGCCTGGGCGATACGCAAAGCAGAACTGCATACAAACTAAAATCGTCACGTGAAGCTTGTCGAATGAGTCTGGAGCTGACGTAGTTGCTCCTGCTCCATTTTATTGTCACTGCCCAAAACCAGGCAACAGACGAAATTATCAAGAGTAAAACCAATGTCTTTGCGAACCAACAAATACCGATTTCAAATTAAAGAAATTTCACATCCCTCTTGTCCTTGTGGCCACAGAACTGAAAACATCAAACACATTGCCTGCACTGTCCCTTGAACAACGCCAACAGAGAAATGGTTTATATCGATGCTACGCAAACACTAAAACGCAACTTCATTTCCATTCCCATCCATCTAAAACTACAGAACTAAAGACGCTCCTGAACTGCGGAAACCTTGTAGTTGAAGATGGACGAGTGGTAGCTGGAGGCTTTCAGAAGTTCTTGATTGAGTTAGTGAGGCTGTGGTGGCCGGGGCCGACGGAGCAGGGACAACAGCTGACAACCAATAAAAATGCCAGCTTCCTGGTCGACAAGCGCCACGGGACTGGGAAAACCGTCTAGATTTGGCATCATATCGGAGTATGACTAGGGCAAATAGCTTTTAATCAATTATATTTTTGGGTCTCGTGATACTTTGTTTAGAAAACAGAGTGCTGAAACATCATCGGTGACTTTTCAACCAACAAAATACATTTGTAAAACGTCGACCAAGGAAGAGCATTCCCTTTAATATGTGGCATCCCTTACGCTGGACAATTACTCCAGGAAAGGTGCCATATCGACTTTCATATCCCCAGAGTAATGAGCAAACCCAAAAGTATACAGGTTTTAGGCCCATCGATAGTTCACACCAGAACCACCATGGAAATGGTAAATATTTGATTGAAATCCACAAACAAACCTAAATCTCTCATCGATATAAAAATAACACACTGTAACCTGGTAATTAGGTGACCGTGCGGAGCACCTCGAAAAATGCTACGTTGGAAGACATTGGTCGTGCTTGGCAAATATCAGAACATGGAACATTTATTTCAACCACAGGTTGTGTGGGACAAGCTGTGACATGTATCATGGCATGACAATTGCCATTCCAGGTCATAACCTGACTCCAAACACACTTGTATAAAAACGCCATGCCAGGTACAGCATCAAAATCACACTGCCAGTCGTTCTGGTCCTAGGCTGACTTAACCCTATTCCCGGCAGGGGGGGCGGAATCCGCCCCCCCTCGGGTTTTTTGCTTGCCAATTCCAGGCTTTTTAACGCAGCTTCACGAAACTTGGTGACTTTTCCTAGCTTTTCCTTCTACGCGCCGTGACAAAATTTCGAAATTCTATTTTGCTCAGGGGCGGAGCCAGGCAACGTTTTTGGGGGGCACCTCAGGTCATTTTTGGCCATGTTGAGGGTAAAAGGAAAATGTCTGCCAAAAACAGAGTTTTTAAGATAGAACTTAAAACTTTGTATGGATGTATAGCTAAATAGTTTGGCAATGTGCATATGTAATTTTGTTTATCTGAGGTCACTTTACAAGGTCAGGTCAAGGTCAAAAGTCAAAATTTGTTTTTTCGCAATAATTTCGGCGCTGTTCTTTCAAATGCCAAACCCGGAATACATATGACGTAGAAAGGCGCCCTCTACTTGTGTACCAAGTTTCAGCTTGATATCAGGTCGGGTCACGGAGATATGACCTCAAATGTCAGTGCGCGTACCCTATATCGCAAAAGTCAAAAAATGAATTTTTTGGAATAGAGTGAATTCAATCGATTAAAAACGTTTACAGATAATATTGAATGCACACGACATCATTCCAGGTGACCCCAAGGTCACTGGAGGTCATTTAAGGTCAAAGGTCACAGGTTGATCTGAAGAACGTGTGACCATGACAGTTCCCCCTTCTTTATGTCCCTGGCACCGCCTATGCTAACATTATACAAACATTGTAATGCGATTTGTACTTCTTTAGCATAACATGACTAGCAGAAGCTAAAAAAGTGTTTTGGCCTCTTTTGTTCATTCCATTATTAGAAAATTAATCCCCCTATTTTTGAAACCCTGTGAACGCCCATGAATTTTCTCAAAATTTCAAATTTGCATACCCATGGTAAAAGCCCTATCAATAATCTCTCGTTTCATGCCAGTTTCATCAAAATCGGTCGATAAACAATGGAGCTATAAGAAGTCAAAAAGTACCCCCCATTTTGACATTTTTGGCCCCCTGTACCCACAAATTTCAAAATTTTGAAAATTTCTTTTTATAAAAGTGTAGTTCACGTCACGGCAAATCCATTGCCGTTTGTTGCGATGAAATCGGATAAGTAGTTCTCGAGATCTCAGGGGGGGGGGCCGAATCCGCCCCCCCTGCCGGGAATCGGCCATACCGTCTAGCCCTCCGGGAATAGGGTTAAGCTGCATCGACCAGGCAAAAAAACCCGAGATTTCATTAAAAAGGCCAACAGAACATCACTTTTATTCGGCAAACTTACCAGAAACTCTGAGAAGAGCAATCGGCAAAGGCCTCCAGTGTGACCAGTGGACTGCAGATTGGCTCTCTGAGTTCCCACCTTGATGGAGCGCGATCGCAGGTTGAGCGAGCCGTTGATCTGGTTGGCCGTGGCCTGGCTGATTCCCCTGGCCATGATGCAGGCGTAGCTGGGCGGATCAAACGGCTCTCCGGCCGCCAGCGTCTGCGTCAGCACGTGGATGTAGTTGCGCGCCATGCGCAGCGTCTCGATCTTGGACAGCTTGGTGGCGTTCTTCGCGAAAGGAATGTGTCTGGGAATGGTACACGTTGAGTTTCTCTTGCTGCTGAATTATGAAGATATAACGACCCGTGCAAGACAGTAGGTGGCACTGCAGCACAGAGGCTTGTCCGAGGAGATAACAATATAGAAAATGTGTACAGGTTGTGACAAATCTCAGGATGTTTTACGTTTTCATTGCAGCTGTGACAGAATATTTTTCAACATGTTGCAACTCACCGTCATCATAAACCAACCTAGTGTTACAGGAAATGCTCCATCTAGCCCGGATTTTTAGAAATGGATTCGACTGCTCCACAAAATATCCCAGGCCAAGTTTTTATCAGCCATTTGTCAGGGAAAACCATTGGAGTGCAAACAAAAGCAACTGACCGGGAACTACGCTCTGACGCCACCAATAGAAACAATACGCACAAGTTATCCACAGACGTCCAATGACCTGCGCTCGCTCGTGGCGTTACACATTTGCTGGAAATAGGTCACAGTTGAAAAGGATGCAGTATAAAGTTGCGGGAATTTCCTTTGGAACGCCGTAAGTTTTTCAATCGAGTGAATGTTAGGTCCGATTTTTCAGTGGCGGGTCTGAGGTTCGGGAAGAGGTAAGGCACATATAGGTTGTCCTAAGTAATGGGATGAAGGTGGCAGTCATACTGAGGGAATGTTTCGTGTCCGGACTTTGTATTCCACACTTAAAACATGAGAAATACGCCCACAGTAACAGCTAACAGACCAACGAAATGTTTCACCGAAGTTTGTGGTTTGCAGGAAAAAGACTGGTTGGAACGATGCTGCCAGATGTACAAAGAACATACGCGTTACAGGACAGTTTTGTGGCCTTGCCGCCGCAGTCGCCAGCGTTTTCTTTCGTTAATAAAACACCTGTCACACTTAGATGAAAAGTTTGGAGCGCGTGCAAGCGGCAGCCGATTCGTTACAAAGGGCGTTGAAATCGCCTGCACCGTTACGAAACAGACTTCTTCTGCCGATTTCGGTTCGTGTTTTCTGTGTTACGCGTCGCATGGCCGTGCACTCTTTTCACAAGATGTTCCGAGATTGTTACGGGATGCCTAGATTGTACATAACGATGAAACATGCATATATTATGATACGTCACTGAGTTATGAGCAGCAAGTTAATTCATCTCAAGCAGCTCATCGGAAACATGGTCGTATTTCTTCCGGCCAGTAATCACTAATAATTTTTAAGCTATTCACCCCTCCAAGATTCAGCAGCCTCTTACTTGACAGCATTTCGTATTGTCGGATTGTTGTTTTGAGGCCTCTGAAATTTTCCCCCTGCGTTCAAATTATATTATTGCTCCTAACTTAAGCTTCAAGACATCTTGACTTGTCGTACAGCTTACGATACCAGCGAATTATCTTTGCATAGCGATCGTTTTCGTTTAGTTCTATATATCCCCCCTTTTTAAAGCAATTAAGGAGGAGTGAATTGTGTTACGTTCGCATTGGTGTCTGTAGACCATTTTAATGGCTGTAACTTTTTGCTGACCTCTAACGACGCAGTGAGTCTCTACCCATCAGCCACCAGTGGATCGGGCCTGATGCGTCGTAAATAAGCCTCGGTGGCCGTATTTTGCCACTGAACGGTGATAATGGTAATTTATGACCGCTATTGGCGGAGTCCATTAGCATCTGGCGGCCCCATCGTCCCAGCGCTAATCAAATGTGGCGCGCGTTGCCGCTGCTTGCCGCCGTCCCGTCGAGGAGTTGCGTCGGTGATCGTGAGATAACCGCCATCAATCTCACAGTTTACTTCGGACCGCGGTCAGATATCGGCGCCCGGCCTCCAGGGGAAGCTCTCTCCACGTTCATTCGGATCACGTCGAACAATGCCGTTTTGGTTTTATAAATTATCAGCTCTGCGACGGTGGAAAAGTTAAACTTAAAGACGATGAGTGAGGTTTTATAAGAATGGTAAACCATCTAAACGGCGAGAACAACTGTTATTCGTCCCCTCCCCCGGTCTGGAGCAGGGGAGCATCAAACTTTCCAACAAATATGTGCGATCTCAACATAATTATGATTTGTTACCAGCTCTTCCAAATGTTTGTGGGCCTCTTACTTTAAGCCAACAGCAATTCATGGGGACAATCGGGCCAAAGAATTGGCGGTCGCCTTCCTCACGCATTTTGTAGTTGCCTTTGTTGCCTATGACTGATTCTCAGGAGAAGCGTTTCACAAATAGATTCATTGTACATGGTACCGCGCAGCAGACCGACCTGCAGATGCAGTCTCCACGGTATCCACCACATATCTCCGCAGCGTGATCCGCGGATGTGTTATACTGTGCCGGACCACAGCCATGTTGGCCGGTACAGTCTGAATGTCAGGAAACGAACTACACAAGAACTATAATCCTTCGAAACCTCGGATCAAGAACATGCAGAAACAGACCGGGCCCCGGTTGACTGAGAAGACTGGGAAGACTTAGTGAATGTTGGAAAATTTGTGGGGCATATCACTCAGCACACTTTCGTAGAGGTACCAACGAAATGAGCATTACGTCCAGAACACCGCCAGAAAGGTCGCTGCCTTGAGGACAGTGGCAGCTGGAGCCAAGTCGACCGGACACTGTTACCGGCGCCGTACGAGCCACTGATGGCGGCCGGGATCTCACCGTCGCAGTTTGTCAAGAGCAGCGTTCAGGCCGTGCATGCGGGTTCGCTCGCGTGCGTTGGCTTTGGTCCGCTGCACGCTGTGACTGGCCGGCCGGCCGGCGGCGGCCGCCGGCGGCTCTCTGTCGACCATACCCGAGCATAAGGGAACATGTTACAGACACGCATACAATCGCGTTGGGATAGGAGCAATGCTAGGCGGAATTTCTCATGCTTACGTCTGTCGTGTCGTGCTCATGCAACCTAGAACAACACATCTGCACTGAATTCTCATATGACTGCGCGAATTTAGACTGTCTTGCTGTTACTAGACCTGCCTACAGGGAGGCCAGCACCCCAAAACACTACGCGACCTCCTGATTTTGTGCTGGATGATTAACTAAAAAATGCACAACAGGCATGAGCAGTGAGAGTGTTCCCCCCCCCCTCTCTGTCCTCTGCAGTTGCCAGCTGACCCCCTGGCCAAATATCGAGCGCCGATACGACGAAAACTATCCCGGCTGGGCCAGCGGACTAACGACCAATTCAGCAGAACTGCCGATAGCTGGCTATCATTGCTTTCTAGAGACTTGAACTGGGTCAAGTGGAACGTCTTAAAATTTGACAATGATAGCCCCGTTTCCATGGCAGGATTACATTTCAAGTCGGATTTCTCTCGAGAGGGAAATCGGGATTTCAGGTGGCGTTGCCATGGCCATTAACAGCAAATCCGGATTACATTCAAGATTTCGGAGTCCGGATTACTTCGGGAAATTTCGGACTGGCCACGAATTATGGCGCGTGTGTGACATTTCCCTTCAGGGCGCACGGAAATCTGTTCCATTGTAGATTACCGAATGGGCTGAGTTTGTTGTAACAGACTGGTATTGTGTGAGATTTGAGAACGTTGTAGTGCCAGTTTATTGTTTTTTTTTTTGTCAACAAGCGCCAACAGACAAGAAACTGATTCCAACGCTAGCTCCCCCTTCGCAGGACGTCAAAATAAACGCGGCACATAATGCTGCCATATGCTTCCAACTCACGGATAATCCAGATTTCCTCGCGAAATCTTCTTTCTCAATCCGGATTCGCAAATCTAATCCAGTTTGCTAAAAGAGGTCTTTTCATGGCCTCTGAAATCGGGATTTGGAGGGAAATCCGGATTTGCTAGTGCCATGGAAACGGGGATGATGTGACTGGGAATGTTTAGCTAGCATTGGCAACACGACCACCAATGTCGGTGACGGCTGAGACATGCTTCCTGCCGGGGCAGCACAATCATTATCGTCTCGCCTGACGGTAAGATCATGAGCAGCGTTACTTCATGCAAGGGGATAGCTTCGCAATCGCCGCTCCGCTTGACACTGGTCGTGACCGTGAAACGTCTCACCTGGCAGCGGCAATGTCGTTGGTTGTGCTGGTGACCTCGGCCTCTTCAGCTGTCGGCTCCTGCAACCAGAGCAACGGCCGGCGACGACGTTAACGACGCACCACGTCTGCCGCTGCTGTTGTCGGCTGGCTGATCAATCTCGGCTTGTGGCCATCCACAGGTCTTCCATGGACTCCGCTACATCGCAGTATGTCGTGGCGCATATGGAAGGCTGACACCGGCATTCTGAAGCAGCATCAGAGGGAAAGGGGGAACAGAGTGGGTGAAGTAGGGAGAGAGAAAGGAAATGAGAAGGCGAATTAAGGGGAAGGGGAAGGGAGGTGAAAGCAAGGTAGGCAGACGATGCAAGACGAGGTCCCAGACTGGTGAGACGACATCTGGCAGATCAGACCACGTATCCGAGGGCTGGGTCGGTGCCGAGTGCCGACTGTTGAGCCTACCTTCCTGGCGCGGCCTCCGTGGCCGCCGGCTGCCATTTCCACAGCTCACCAGCTCGGCGTCAGTGACCGGCCTGGTCCGGACGCGGTCTGGTCCGGAGATCGATGGCACAGCGCCACTCCTGATAACGGCTTCTCCCCCGCACATTCATATCGTCGACACCGATGCGGCGCGATAGCGGCCTTCGGTGTCGACGCGCCTGCGGCCGTATCATCGGCCGGAACAGCGGCCGACGCGGCGACGGAGGCCGGCCTGAGTGAGATGGCCTGGCGTGTCGGCGACGTCGGACGGTTACGCAGTGCTCGTCTGGTGGGTCCCAAATTGGACAAACGGAATCGCTCCGTCGCAGAGCATTTTTGAGCTCCATTCGTTTACAGTCAGCACCACATGGATAGTGTTCCATTTTAGTGTTCAGGGGGGCGTAGCACCCCAGAGCGCCTCGGTGGTTCCGTCACCCCCGTCAACATTAAAACAAAAAATCACTGTTCCTGCTCGAAAAATGTGTGTGCAACATGCAATTATACAAACTTCGTCACATTGGTACAGTTATCCACGATTCAGTTAGGTATATTACATGAACGAAAATGGGCGTGCTATTTTAAAATATCATTTTGTCATCCGTCAACTGGTATGGAGCCGGAGACGGTAGTCGCGAGGACGATGTGTTATGTTCAGAACCATCCATTACCAATTTAAATGGGTTCAGATATTTGTTTTGTTCAGTAATAATAATCCAATGGTATTTTTGGCTGAAGATCGGCATCTTGCATCTCTGCTCCAGACCTCACCTGACCTGGCCTGAAAACTGCGGCCATCAGCCAACCGAAGACATATGTACATGATTTCTATGAGCACATTGGTTTCCTTGGCATTCGTAATTTATATTAGTCGCAAAATGTAAGATTTGACCTCATAGGACCCCAAATGTCCCTGGCTGGTTATTTCCAATTCATCTCGCAATTTGCTTAGGGGAGGGGACGTAAGCCACGCCTTCTTTTCTTTGCCGTGCAATTCTGTAACCAAACAGTGCATTGTCGTCAAATTTTCAACATCCCCCTGTGCGTCATTTGTGCGCATGTTAGTGAAAACAAACCGTCAAAATCATCTAAGACCATGTTAGGATGTCTTTATAAGGGCGGCAATGTCTTATGATTTTTTATGACTTTTCCATTTTTCGATTTCGCTTGATCCCCATCGATATGCTGGTGTTGCGAGATGGCCGGTAACGTGCAAGATGTGTCATAATGTTATGAGAGGTCAATGAAGACTACCCATCGTGCAACACACGGTCACTGTCGGTGAAATGGATTGCCCTCGACGAACGTAAGGATTTTCACCTACGCGCCCGATTAGGGGTGGTTGCCGAACCTTGCCCATTTCGGTCCTGAGATAAAGCAATGAAACAAAAACGGGCGTATACTTTATTCCCTCTGCTTCTAATAATGTCTGAATTGACTCTTCAGGTTACCTCTGAGTGACCTCTGAGATCGCTTTGGAGGAAGCTTTGTTCGCGACGCACAAAACTCGCTATCTGGATTCCTAGCTGTTCGTTTTTTTGGGTTCTACTGGATTTTTCCCAGATATGGCTATATTATGTGAAATAAACCAGATTGTCGTAAAATGTTTCACTAAAAGCAAACCCTAGAAAAGTCTAATGAAGAAATTATGCCAGCTCAATCTTGCAAGCATTTTGCTTCCAGCATTCTAACTACTGTACAATATCCTAACAATTCCGGATGGCGGCCATGATTTTTTAGTAGGTCGGAGGTGCAATTTTTCAGTTTGGCGTTCGTAGTGAACGCAAACTTTTGCCACTATTCAGGCACGGATCCAAGGAAAGGGGGGATGGAGACAATCGCCCCCCCCCCCCAAGGACTGAGAAGGGGCCCCTCCCGAGCTGGCCCCAAAAGGGCCCCCTCTCAGACTCAAATGGGACCCGGAGGGTCCCCGTATGAGCTTCACTAGGTCTCTGTGAAAACGTGACAGAATCATGATGCAGTCATGGGGGCCTCTGGGAGGGTTAGATGACCCCTGAGGCGCAAAGAAGGGCTCCTGAAGCTTCCAAAGGGCCCCTGAGACCACAACAGGGCCCCAATACGACGGGTTCCTCCTGAGACCGTCAGAAAGGTCACAGAGTCCCTGAAACGACCAAGATGAGGACTGAGTGCCTAGGACGGCATAGGGGCCCCTGGAATGGCAGAGGGGCCACAGATAGGTTTCACGGGCCTGTGGGAAAAACTGAAGGTTCCTGATATAGTCAGAGGGCCTCCGAGAGGATTAATGCGACCATGAGACGGCAAGATGGCCCCAAAGGTGGATACAAGGGCCCCAAAACTCTCCAAGGGCCCCTGAAATCGCAAGAGGGGGTCCGAAACGGCAAAGGGTATATAAGACCGTTTTAAGTGCCAGAGAGGCCCCTGAGACGGCAAGAACTTAAGAGGGTACCTAGCACGGCATAAGAAGACCCTGGCCAGCCACAGGAGCTCCCTAAACAGTGATCATTAGTGACCTTTTCAACCCCGAGGGGAGCCCCAGATGGGCTACGTTGGTCTTTTTGAAACCCCGGGGTTCTTGATGCAGCCACGGGTTCCCGGGAAGGTCATGCACGTCCTGAGACGGGAAGGTGAGCCCCTACACGGCAGATGGCCCATGCAACCGCGAAAAAGTCAGAGGATCCTTGCGGGGTAAAGACGATGAGAAAACGTCTGAGATGGAATGGGGCCATGGACGGTCTGAGGGCCCCCGAGTGTGACAGGTGGGCTCCGGAAAGGAGAAGGCCCCTCTGATACTGCCAGTGAGGCTTCTGAAGCGCCAATAGGGGCCACTGATACGGCTAGAGGGGCCTTAAGACTACTATATATGCTTCATGTAACAGAGGAAGAACATTGATACAGCCATGGATAGTACCGGAGTCGTTCAGAGAGCCCATGACATTGCACAGGGGCCCTGAAATCGCCAAAAGGTCTTTTGTAACTGCCAGAGGGCTTCTGAGACGACAAAAAATTTCTCCAGAGACAAGAAGGGAACCTAAGACAACATGAGGTCCACTGAGACGACCAGAGGGACTCCGAGACTACTAAGCCTTGAGACGTCCAGACAGCTCTTGAAACGGCCACCCAGAGCATTGCCAGAGGCGCCTCTGTCACGGCAGAGAGGCTTATGGAGGATCCTTGTTATCTTTCTTCTCCTTGATGAATTTTTGCCTTAGACGGCAAAAATTCCCCAGGGATGGCAAGAGGGAACTCGAGATGGCTTAAGTGTCCACCAAACTGCCAGATGGATCCGTGACAGTGCTCAAGGTGTCCCTAAAGCTGCCAAAGGAGCGCCTGAGACGTACCGCGGGACACGTGAGACTGTAAAAGGCACCTGAGACCGTTTGAATATCCTGACACGGCAGACGGCCCGGACCATCAAAAAGCCAGTTATAAAAGCTACGAGGAAGCTACGAAGCTACGTAGCCAGAAGTTACGAGGGAGCAGAGGGGCTCCTGGACGAGACACAGACACGACATTTCAAACAGAGGGAAGGGCGCAGCCGCCTAAAATCCGCCGCCGTTGTCATATTCCGGCTACTTTGTTAGGAAACAAAACGCAAAATTTTCTCAAATGAGGTGACACGCTTGATTTTTTTCGGTTGCTTGGTACGCCAAAAAACGCGAAATTCCATCACATACTCCAGCCTGGACCAAAATAGACCAACGTTTTTTTCATATCTGCACGGCCAAAAAATGGGGGAAGTCGCCTTGCGCTGACCATTCGCCCCCCCCCTCGCGAAATCCTGGATCTACCCCTGCCAGGATTGGCTAAAAAAACATCATTTGAATGAGTCACACCTCTGAGACTTCAAGTCACACTATGATGACTTCAAGCTATGATGCTTGAAATACGTTGTGTCTTCTTAATTGTTCCTAATAGCATTTTTTGGCACAGGTTTATCATGGAAGGGATATTTCACCTCGGAATCCGCTGTTCCTTAAGCGCGCTGATTGCACGTTGTACCCGTGTTTTTGCGACGTTTGGCACAGCGTATTTGCGACCTCTTTTGGAGAGTAGTTTGGCGAGTAGAAGATACGTAATGGCAGTCTAAGTTATTTGTGGCCAGATACTGACGGTAATCTTTTCTAAGTTTATTTGCCTGTCCGTGCGCCAAGGTTCTGGGAAGACTTAAGTAGATTTTCAATCGTCTCATCCGAAAACGACAGAAATATTTCACCTCCTTAGGTGGCCAGTTGGTTTTGCCGATTTGGCTTACTTCGCCGAGGGTGGCCAGCGGAATTACGCAGAGGCAGAGGTAAAGTCTGCTGGGAAAGTGGATGTAAAGGAAGTGTTCGAATAGCTGTGCTGCTGTGTTGTGTTCCAGTTGTGCTGGAATAGCCAAATTTATAGATATTCTAACCATCTGTCATGCGTAGATGTAGAATTCAAGTGTTCTATCGCTTCCCACCATTTCTCTGTATGGTTTTCCTGGTATCGCGTCAGCTTGCTCTCCAGGTAGCCAAATACGATGTGCGTTGTGCGTTGTGCGTTGTGCGTTGTGGACAGGACCAGAGAGCAGGGGTGTCGATTTTTTCCTTTTGAAAAGGCCCTGGCACCGCATTTTGATTGATTTGGGCCCACCAATGTTGGTTTGGGTCCCCAATATTTTCGGCTGGTTTGAAGGAAAATCGGCAAAAATAAAAAAAAGGATGGCCGCGTAGGTAAGAGCTAGGCAAAGTACAAAATAAAGTTTAAAGTATCTATCTTTCTATCTTTTATATATATAACTTTTTATTCGATAAATAATAGCATATATATATATATACTACATAAATATACATATATATGTAATCCACATATATATATATATATATGCTTATTTATATAAATATATGGGAAGAAAGATAGTAACAAAAACTTATAAATTTCCGTTAATCAAAATGAAGTGGGCTAAATCCGTTGAGAGACCCACATTTGGGTGAGGTTAGGTTGTCAGGCCCACGGCTCGCCCCCCCCCCCGAGTCATTTATAGAAATCGACACCCTTGATAGAGAGCATCACGCTGCTTGCCGTTCCCGCCATCATTGTAGTACGCTGAGAGGAGAATGGCCTGTAAGCCATGCTTTTGTGGCGACTTGGTTGTAACATTGATCACCCCTTCCATTCAGGAAGTGTTGTTCCTCAAGGTCAACATCAGGTCAACGAGATGTCAGATATCATAATCATCTTTAATGGCGCAGCTAGTGCCAAAAACCATGCTTCATCACTACAGAATAGAGTTATAATGATCGAGAAAGGTCAAAATAATCGATTATCATGAGCTCAGCTTCAGAAATTATCCAAACACGGGTTTAAATGCGTTCTAGGTTTTGATAAGGCCAGCGGTCTCAGTTTACTTTGGGAAGGTCCTTGGCCTTTCAAAGTCCGATATGTGATTAAAGATGTGCTTGTAAACAACTGTATGTTGCGAAAAAATATTTTTTGTTACCACAGAATAGAGCTCTGATCATCGAGAGTGGTAAAAGTAGTTCCTATTACTGACAGCGCCAAAAGTGCCATAAGATTGGCTCAAATGATTTTTAAATCGTATAAAGTCATCTCTACAAAATCGACTCTCAAAGCCTCGATAATGACGTCATCATTCCGCGCCCTGAAGTGACCTGGCAAAACGTTCTTTTCTAGAGACGGAAAAGATGTAAAGTCTCGGCATTATGGAAAATTTCAGGGTCTCAACGCGGGTGGTTCGCTGGTAGTCTCAGAAAAAACTCAAGTGTGTTGGGGGTGACAATTCGTCTGGAAAGCGTGAAGCTTAGGTTTTTAAGATGAAGTGTTCATTTATGTCATAAAACCGGTTGTGACCGTCCTTTCAAGATTTTCTGGCGCAAACACGAATAGGTAGGGCCATTATAAAGAATTCATCAAGACATGGAGTTTGCGGAGTTTTGTGCGTCACAAAGGCATGCTTAAAACCAACATATAGCTGATCTTTTAACAACACACGACTTAGCTTGAATTGTATCACCAATGTCTTCGGACGGAAGTGCATTGGTATCTTGTACATTACACGTATACATGCGTTTTACACCACATTACCTTTACATGCATTTTGGCATAAGGATGTAGATAACCTGCGATCTCTGTCTTCTCAAAAATGGCATCAGTCAAGCCAAATATTGCTCTTTGGCACGGGCTGTGGCCTGAAATAGCTTAAGTTCATAAATGTGACATGGCTGGGGTTGTATCCACTGAAGGCGATTTATTGTCATTTGATTCAGCCACTGCTGTCCATTGGTGGCGTAGTTCTTGAGTGGAGTGGGGGTGTGTGACAGCACCCCAGCAAGTGAAAGGCGGTGACAAACCCTAGGAAGTGCCGGGAGAATCACAAATGGATCTTGGAAAAGGTGTCCAATGTACCTAAAATATCATACATTTTCCATTCTTGTAAGTTTCGACTCTCATCTTCAATAGTTCTGCGATCAAGGTTCTTTAATTTAACCCCGCAAAAACAAAACGTTATCCAAAGAAACTCAAATCATTCATATTGTGAGATGACCTTTAACATTGTGCGAGGGCTCTTGTTTTATGGCTTTGGCGACTGAAATACTCTAAAAACGCACCAAGGTTTTGCTTGATCATAATCTGGTTTCGTTACGTCCACGGACGTTTAAAATGTGCTGATGTAAAATAACGATAACATAATCATTAAAATTTTCCTTGCTCCCTTGTCCGACCACTTATGTTATATCAAATAATTTACGTATTCATGCAGTATCGGGAATGAGAAACAAGAACGTATTCTGCTTCTGCATTCAGGGGACTGCGTGATTTTATGCAATAGTTTTACAGGAGACAACATGATCGTCTTTCAGGATTCTTTTTCTCGTTTTGTTTTCCTGCCGAGCTATGGGCCGCTTCTGTTTTCGCGGAAGTCCCAATAAATAGTCGAGGAGAATCCCCGGCTCGGATAAACGGCAGGCGCAGGCCCCTCGAGACGCGGCGCCTCGCCGCGGACAATTGATGACCGGCCTCCGAGTCCCGGCGCCCCGCGGCGATCGAGCCGCACGCCGCGCCACGTCCGCCGCCGATCGCGGATCGGACGAGCCGCGACGTCGGAGCCCCAGCCTGACGCCCTGCTGTGCTCAGGTTTCGCTGGGTGCGCCACGACGCCGGCGGGCGTCCCTCCACCCTGTCGGAGTCGGTATCGGACCGGCCACGCCGCCGGCTCTCCATGGACGGCGTCCGGCTCGGAGACACGGTGAGCGCGCTGACGACAGCTGGCCACCTGCTGAGTGACGTCATAATACTTGGCCGGCTCCATACGTGCGGAGGGACGTCATTTACCATCGCTGATACCACTACAACGGGCATATCAAATTCATCAGGAGTAATTTGAGCGAAACGCTGTGTAATGTTTATTATGGACATCCTCGTATAATGTCCACTCGGCCATTGTACTGTTTCACTAAAACAGTACTGGTAACGTCTGTACCAGTTTTGTGCACATGAAGAGGATCTGTGCCAAGCATGAAGATGCTTGTGCGTCTAACAGGACGGCGGTCATGCCAGCTTTGCCCGATTTGATGTGAGACCCTTGGCACTGCGTGAAACTTACCTACTCCAAATGACTCTAGCCATGGTCTCAACAACAAAAATGCTCTTACGCCCGTAAACTACGTGACATTCAGACGTGTATACGCTGCTCATTTTAAGACTAACTGCCGTCCATCAAGCCTATGTGTGTTTGAACTGTGTCTGCAGAACCACTTGCCGTTGTACACCCGGTACAGGCCCAGGTTAAGGGGAGTTCTCTGCAGCTGCTGAAGCCATGCACGTTCACGCTCCATACGCTCGGTCAGGTACACTGTGAAGTGGAGCCTGTCGGCAGCGCTGCGGGAGCGGGCCCTCTCCGCTCAGAGGCGGAGACCCTCGGCCTGCAGTGGCTGCTGCGGCCGTCTGCCGGCGGATCAGTGCGGATCCTGTTCAGAGTCTCGGCCCCCGTCATCTGCCGCAACGCCAGCACCTGTCGGCTGCGACTCCGTCTGACTCAGGACCACGGTAAGAATCACGGTCCCTGTCGCCCGCGGCTCCGTCTGATTCTGACTCAGGACCACGCTGAGAATGTTGGCCTCTGTTGTGGGTAGCGATTTTCAGGTAGTTACACTAGTACGTCCTGAATTTCGACTAGTTCTCAGGTGCAAATAGGTCATGAATTAACACTGACACTTTCATATGACTTTGTTTTATAACGTTAAGGGAAGCTCCAGATGATTATTTGAGGTCGCTTGGGTTATGTTTGTGTTGCTTTTCCCCAGTGGCAAGTGTTCTGCACAGCCTTTTTCTGCCCCATGAGGAAAGTAAAGTAACAGAGTCATCAGATGTGATGATTGCCTTTAAATATGTCATTTTTCTGCTTATTGGAAGGAAACAACGAAACACATGGGTGCAGATGTTTCCTGAAGATCCGCCTGATCGTATTGAATCTTGATATGGTGATCGGTAAAGGCAGTCGACAGCATAGGAAGGGTAGATGTGCTGCTTTGCTTTGGTCAGATACCGAGAGACACATGATGTATGACACGTGTATTTACCAACAGAGGCCGTTGTCCCCATTTGTTTGCTCTGCCGATGATTCGAGGAGGGGAAAAGCGTAACTTACGAATAAAAGCTGCTCACTCAGTCACGTAATCATCCGCAAAGATGCGCCGTAAACGCACGTGCGACGGTAAACCGCTAGGGGTGTCGTTTAGTGTAAACGGTTGGGGGGAGGGCGAGCCGAGGACCCGACAACCTTATCTAAAAATGAGTTTCTGAACGGATTTAGCCAACTTTGTTTTTACCGACGACAATTTTTATTCTTATTTTCGGTTAACATTTATCAAGTTACAAGTTATGATTTCCTTGTTATGACTAGCAGAAAACATCGGGAGGGGGAAATTTCATTGGTGGGGCCAAGATCCTTATTGGGGGGGGGGGGAGTGGCATGGCCTCCGCGAAAGAATGCCAGTCGACATCCCTGTGTACCGTTGTTTTAGTCAATTGACAAAGTTATGTCGTTTGACGGACGGGCGTTGGCAGTGGCGGCGGGGACATGTAACCCCAGGTTAACGGAGCAGCGCTGGCAGTGGAAGCGGGAGACATGTGACCCCGGTGGCCTGACTAAGGCGGGACGGCGCCGAGTTTGTGTTGCGGCCGTGCGGGGGCCTCTGCACTCTCGCTAATGAGTGTCCGGCAGGCACGTTCAGCGCGGCGCCGCCGGCGTCCGTCCGCCGGCGGCCAGCGGGTCGGACATTAATCACCGGCGAGACTAGGCAGGCCTGCGACACTGGCGTCCGCGGCGTTCTGCCGTACTGCCCGAGGTCCCGCAGCGCTCAGTGTCCCCCCTGGAGGTCCGCTAGGCTCGACACAGCACGGGTGCTCGGAGAACATGGCTGAATCAATGATGCGATGGTCAACAACACAGTTACACTTTTGGCATGGTCTTTGTGTCGGCTCGGAGAGTTGTCTTTTATCAGTCTGGAACTGTAATGTCTAGGCCGCTGGACGTCTACCCGAAAGTTTTCCTTGTGTTTCCCATGTGTCTTTTTATTGCCGTTGTTTCCAAAAGTGCATCCGAAGAGGTTCCAAGGACGAAAGAAGAAGTCCCGAAGAACCCCTCTCCCGTTAGATGAGAACAAAATAGACAGCGGCTGGAAGAAAAACAAGAAAAACAAGACTGGAAGAAAACCAAGGGAGGAGGAGCCAGCACGCTGGCCATTTCATGCCCACATATTTTACTTTCGGTCTCGCTCTAACCTCGGGGAAATCTTGGAGCGACCCTGCTTCTATGTACTGTTCTATGTACTATTCTATGTATACTGTTCTATTCTATGTACTATGAAATGGCCAGCACGCTGGCCATTTCATGCCCACATATTTTACTTTCGGTCTCGCTCTAACCTCGGGGAAATCTTGGAGCGACCCTGCTTCTATGTAGCAAATTTTCCCTTATTTCGTGATGTTTGCTCGTGCTGAGCATCTTTGTGACGCCTCGCTGCCGTTAAGCCTGTGCGTTTTGGCCGGTTGCTGTTCTGTGTGCTGGTGCTGGTGTCAGCTGCCGTTGTTGTCCCGGCCGGCTCCAGACGCCGCCGCCCGGACGGCACCGCTCCTGCTCAGTCGCTCCCAGCTGGAGCTCAGCTGCACCGCCGGCCGCTGCCGCCCGGAGGCCGTCACCGTCCGGCCGACGTCACAGGTGGGTGTCACGCGACGCGCCCCGGGACGGCCGCGGTGATCGGCAGTCGGTCACGGCCGGCCCGTGCCGGCGGAGGGTGAGGCAGCGGCGCCGCCGCCCGGTCCGATGCAGCCGGACACGTGCGCCGTCCGAGAGCGGGCAGACGATCGCGCTCCGTCCGGCGAGTTAGCCGCCGCCCCGGGGGATCGCCGCCAGACAGCTACCGAGAAGCGTCAGCTGCTCCGACGAGCTGGCCCGTGAGCCGCCGGCACAGTTCCCGGAACAATCGCGAGTCAACAGAGCGGCACCGCGATGAGTTGGACAAACTCGATTGGACCTGACCAGCATTGACAGGCTCGAAGTAGCTCCGCGGGGGCACGTGCGAGCGGAAAGTCAGAAGTGAGAAAATAAAACATGGTCTGCAACTGCCGTCATCGCATGGGAAAGCGGTGTGCCATCAGTCTTTTACGACTCGTTTCCTCCGGGCTATGACTGTACAGCGTCGATTGGCAACATGATATGTTGATCATGACGTCAAAGCAAAAGGTACTGGGAACTTTTATCATGAGGAAGTGAACAAATATACGTGAGTAACACATACCGTGTTCGGTAGATAAATGTTCAATAGATAAAATCGAAATCAGAGGATGATGGTAGGATTTGGTCAGACAAGAGAACACAGTCTGGCAGACAGGCAGACAGAAAAATGATTGATTTCTCCTCCAAAAACATGCAGTGCGGATATATGCGGTACGCTAGCAGGGGTGTATCTCTTTGAGGGTGCACATGCACCCACAAACCAGATCCGTGCACCCACACACATGGTCTGTGCATCCACAACCAAAGAATAGCTTATGACCCCAAAACAATACTTGGGCTCTTTCATAACATGGAATTGGTCCATATATATACAGAGAAAACGGGTATGCATATATGTGTGGACATGCACCACATGACTAAAAAAGCACAAAAATGCACCTGTTGGCCCACCCAATGGGCAGTAATCGCGCCTATCTTTCCAATTTTTTCTTTTTTCTTATAAAAAAAATCCCGAATTCTCGGTATTTTAAAAATAAAGTGCCCGAAGCCAGACAAATTTGTGGTTTCTATGTGACCTTAGGGCTGTTAGGGCCCTTTCCGTACAGGAACCTGGCGCCTGAATGCATTCACAAAGGATTTTGGAAGATTGCGCCCCTGACCGCTAGAAACATGTAAGTGTACGTTTTGGGAATACATAACCTATGGTTGTTAAGAGACAGGTTATGTCCTGTGTCTGGCTAAGTTGGCACATCCTGAAATCATTTTACAGACAAGACTCATTAACTGTCGCCCAGCGGGGCCATTTTTACACCCTAATCCGGTGGGGAGGGACTCTGAAACGATCTCCCTCTGCTAGTTTTTGAACAATGAGAGATATAGCAATGCGGTTAAAACCAGTGTGTTCTTCGTCACGTAAGCTAGTCAACGGTATTCCACTTTTTGGTTTCAGGTCAATAGGTGACCTTCCAGGTCACGGTAATGAATCTAGGTTGTCATGTGAGAATATGTAGAAGTTTAACGAAGAATGTAGAAGAAGAAATTCGTGGCAATATAGTTTTCACACTTACGAAAATCCATCGGTTCCGTAAGCGCCAGCGTGTTGGTCGTGTTAGCTACCGGCAAATGTATGGGCTTTGGGGTCTAGGTCGATGGGTAATCTTAGGGATGCAACGGATTGAGATTTTTGCGATCCGGCCGGATACCGGATATGCCGGATCGGGTGCCGGATATTCGGCCGGCCATCCGGACGGATACCGAATATTATGCTCACCCAATTTTATTAACTATTTTTACTGGAAAAAGTATCGAGAAATACTAATTTGGAAAAGGAAAGATCTGAAAAAGTGGAGAACATTAAATAAAATGTTAGGAGTATGAGTCATTCGCCTTAGTGCATTCGTTTGTTGTGAGCTTTCCATAGGTTTCCTTGTAATAAATAAATAAAGAAAGAAAGAACACATCAGTCATAGCGGAGCCCACCATCTCTCACTGCATTCAAAGACATGGGTGTAACCACGGTTCAAAAGTCTGGAGAGGTGACAAACTGGCTGCAATCCACCAAGAATAGGTGGGGGAGGTCAAGATCACCTTTTCGGTCGTTGGATGATAACGTACGGCTGAAATTCCTTTGTTGGATTTCAAAGTTTAAAAAAACTGCGCTGCAAATGGGAAGTATCTATTTGATACTTCCCAGATAAAAAAAACAAATCAGCGCTCTATCTCACGCCACTTAATAGTTATTGACAAAATCCGTAGGGGAGCCTAAAACGACCTCTCCCCGTCGGGCGAGGGTTAACCCTATTCCCGGCGGGAGGCTGAGTCCCCATCTCTCTCGGTTTTTTGCTTGCTAAATCCAGGGTTTCTGATGCAACTTCACGAAACTTCGCCAGTTTTCCTACCTGCTCGTTTTTTGTACAATGGCAAGATTTCGCAATCCCATTTTGCTTAGGAACGGAGCCAGGCAACGTTTTTGGAGGCAGTTCAGGCCATTTCTGGCCCTGCTTAGGGTAAAGGGAAAATGGCTGCCAAAAATAGCGTTTTTAAGCTAGAACTTAAAGCTTTACGTGGGCCTAAAGGTAAATAGTAGGGTAAAATGGTAAAAGGTAAATAGCAAGTATGCAAATACAATTTTGTTAACCTAAAGTCACTTCTCAAAGTCCGGTTAAGGTCAAAAGTCAAAATTCGCCTTTATGGTATTAATTTAGGCGCTATTTTTCTAAATGCCAAATTCGAAAGATATGTGATGTAGAATGGTGCCCTTTACTTGCGTACCAAGTTTCAGGTTGATATCAGGTTGGGCCACGGAGCTATGACCTGAAATGTCAGTGGGCGTATCTTATATCACAACAGTCCTAAAGTGAAATTTCAGAAATAGAGTTAATTCAGATGACTGGAAACGTTTTCAAACAACATGAAATGCATTCAAGATCCTTCAGAGTGATTCTAAGGTCAACGGAGGTCATTCAAGGTCATAGGTTGTAAGTTAACCTGATGAGCATGTGACCATGGCAGTTTTCCCTTTTTGATGTCCCTGTCACCGCCTACGCTAACATTGTGTAAATAATGTAGTACGATCTGTACTTCTTCAGTATGGAATGACTGGTTAAAGCAAAAAAAAGCGTTTTTACCTTTTCTGTTGATTCAGTTTTTTTAACTACTCATTTTATTTTCGAGACCCTGTGAACGCCAATGAATTTTCTCAGAATTTGAAATGTATGGACCTACGGTAAAAGTCCCATTTATAATTTCTTGATTCATGTCAATTTCATCGAAATCGGGCCATAAACAACAGAGTTATCACAAATCCACAAATATAAGTTTTTGATTTTTTGCCCCCTGTATCCATTCCTTTCAAAATTTTGAAGATTTCATTTTATAGAAATGTACTTAACGTCATGGCCAATTGATTGCCTTTTGTTGCGATAAACCGGATGTTAGTTCTCGAGATCTCAGGGGGCCGAGTTCGCCCCTCCCCTCGCCGGAAATCGGCTATACCGTCTAGCTTTCCGGGAACAGGGTTAATTATGGGTTTGATTTTCTGTCATGTAAGTCGACATACGTCAGGAGTGATAAAACTGAAGCAAACTGAAGCAACAAAGCAAAGACTTTTAGTTTTTATCGTGGACAGTCTTATATCTTATCTTATCTTTAATCTTATCGTGGACACATGATAACGTAACGTTGTTAAAGGTACAAATACGTGAGTGCTCACCGTATTTCCGACGAGCCCAGGAGGACATGGTGTCAGAATGCACACGATCTTTTACCGAAAGACACGCTGGCGTTGAAAAAAAAACTGTTGCACAGCCCGAACCTGTATGTTGCCGAAATGATTTCAAATGTTTCTCTGCCAGCCGATGGATCATAACAACGATCTAAGGCCGTCGGATCCGGTTTCTGACATAAGACAGCGCGACTATGTTACAAACTTGAGACCAGTTTTTCCAGGCTTTCAGAGGACATTTCTTTTTCAGCGGGTGTCACCATCGTCCCCGGTAGTCAGCCAACTTCAAGTGCAGATAGCAGGCGGAACAGAAACGGATCCACACTGGACACACTACCGACCACCTCCAGTGCATGTTCAGGTACGGTGGATAATCCTGCGGCGCACCGCACTGAAAATCGGCCGTGCGAGCGGCCGAAAATCGGGCGTTCTGGCACGATGGATTGTTTCTGAGCTCTGGCTAGCATACTGGACTTCAGATGGGCTCCGCTGTGCCAGGAGCCAAACTCAGGCGCCGTCTGAGGGTAACAGCCTGGCGAGACAAACTGCGCAGTGTACAACAGCCTGTAAACCTTACAGTATGAGGTCTTTGAATGCGACGCGAAACAAAATGTGTTAAAATGTGTTGTAATGTCCCTATGCATTCGTACTCAGGTTTGTTGATAACTTGAATGACCTTCGGGAGAAAGTCGGGTTATGCTGGTAAACAAAGCCTACTTGAAAACTAGAGAATACAGGGAGCCTCTGCAACATGCAGATTAGGCCTGTTGAATATTCACGTGTAAAACCCACTTTTCCTTCTGAGCCGATTCGTGCGGACGTAAAAGCTGTTTTAGATGTTGGAGTGGGATTAAATTCAAGCAGTAGTTGCTACCACGAACCAATATGGCGCCTTGCGGGGTGCAGGACGAACGACGCCAATGTTTGTTATGCTGTTGGCGCATTACCTTTCATGTATGTATTTCATTACGAAAACGAGCATTTGTCGAACTTTTTCGCTATTTTGCATTTCAAGGAATTTCAAGCTTAATGTCTGTCATGCAAGTTCGTCATGCAAGTAATGCAAGTGTAATGTCGGTCGTATGTTACGCGCAACTATGATAATGTTTGCCGTTCTTGTTAAACGTTTCAAAAAGCTATATAAATGTAGGTATTAAGAACAAAAATATCACTCTCGTAATAGCAATGTGGGAAAAGAGCTTACAAGCTGACGCGGTGAAAAAGGAAAATGCATATCATGAAAGCAATCAGATGTCTTCTGGGGAAAACATCAAGATTCTGTGACCAGTGTGGTTGCAATGTTATTAGTTTCCAGAAAGTGCAACGGCCTGGCCGCTGAATGTGATATCCCTTCTTTGCACTAAGCTCATTTGGCCTACGGCCTCGCTCGTAAAGAAAATACACTGAGAATTATGAAGTTCACTGCTGTGCCGAAACAGAGATACCTCGGGCAACATATGTCAGTAGTGACTGCCTGAGGCGTACCGTTTTCAGGCGTCGGCGATTTTCCGCATGTGTCACCTGGCTGCGGCCAACCACATCATCGATTTCGACGGCTCCCAGCGGTCGGTGTCTACGCCCGGGGTTCACCTGCTTTTCAGAGAGGCGTCGACAGACTTGCGGGTGAGACGGCGGGCTCGTTCACGAGCGTTCCTAATGTACACGTACTCTGGTCCGGAACAGATGTCATCATAGTCCGTTTACTTTGCATTCAGTGATGTCTGTCAAACTAGTCCATATTATACATATATATGCATATGTATATGCACATATATATAGATATATATCCCTGTGCATTACTGTGTGGGAGTGTGTGTGTGTGTCGGGGGGGGGGGGGTTGTGTGCGTGACATGGGTTAGAGAATTCCATAGTCCCCTTACCTTTGAGGACGAGCTGTGTGAATAAGCCTCTTTCCAACTTATGTTTCAGAAATGAGCATGAACTCTGTTCACTTGCAATTTTCCCACAACGGAGGCCGTTTGAGTCTTGGCATTAGCAACCCCCGCTTCATGAGCGCAGAGGTACCTCACTTCAGATTAAGACCGTCCTCAGCGGCGACTTAGCGAGGGCGGTGTCCTCATGTTGAATTTTAACAAGTAAGGGATTATGATGCTTGTGATGAAGCTCAACGAGCCATTTTTAAACCGAATACTTGGTACCCGCAAGACAGTTTCTTTTTCCGTAACCCACCGGCGAGGCTGAGCTTTCACGTGCCGCTGGCTCGCTCACCTGCCGGCGGTGTGAGTGCCAGTGACGCCGGCCGCCGCAGGTGGAGGTGGTGTCCCGTCGGTGCGGCCAGACCTCGTCCCGGTACTGCAGCTGCGCAGTGGTGGCCCGGGACAGGGCAGATCTGGTCACGCTGGACGCGTGTCGGGTCATCCAGCCGCGGCCACGGCTGCGCCGGACTCGGCTCGACCCGGGCGGCCGCTCGAGCTCAGCTGCTGGAGAAGAACAACTCATCCTGGGAGGTCAGTGGGGCATCCATCTGTGGGTTTGTTGACCGTGCTGTCTGCGAGAGCTCCCAGCTTAAGGCCATCGGCCAGAATTACAATGGGGGAATCTTCTCTGGCGGAAGTTTTACTTGAATGCTTTTTAATTTTTTGCACGTTATTCCCTGATGACTTAGGAATACGCCAGGGCGTCATTGACGATGCTGTTGCCATATCATCATGCTGGTTGGGAAAAAGCTGTTTTGCATTTTCCTGCAATCTGCATTTTACAACGCCCCGAATTTACGAAAAAATATTTAAATGCGGGATTTAAATAGTTGTGGGCTGGAATCGTGCTACATGTAAAGGTGGGAACACCAAACAAGCTGACTGAACTGTCTTGCCCAAAACCATAGAAGAAAGAAAAGGTTATGGTCGGAATTATCCTTTCATACATTCAAAGGCACCAAAAAGCGTCTATCGGACCTCAAATGGAGCTAAAAATGGGGTCAACGGCCAATTTTGTTCCTCTGGTATACGGCGCTGCAAGCGTTTACTTTGGCTCTGATATCAACGTTTCGGTTTTAAGTTAGTCTCAAGACATGCTTGAAAGCAATTTTTAGAGCAATGGAACATTCTGGGAGCGTTTCAGCATCTGAAATATTGACGGAGGCAGCTTTATAAACTTTTGTGGGGTCTTTTTGCCCAGTTTTGCCCGATTGGCTAAGCCAGTTTTCAATGACTTTACGTGAGACGATGAATGCAGTATACTATAAACATGAGCGAAACGTCCAGGGAACCAAAATGCGAGGCTGCAACCTACATTGCAACCTACTCAAGGCATCAGTGATTTATTAGAGGCAAACCAACACGTTACACGGTTTGTGGTCAAAATTGAATCTTCGTATCGCAAGCAGACCTACGCACCCGCTTCGTACCTTCATCTAAATAAAAGTATTAAGAAAGACATCACAAACTTCCCGCAGGCGGAGAATCCCAAGTCCAACAAGTTGCACGCTTACATCTTGCCAGTGATGTCCTAAATCTTGCTTGACCTCGATGGCGTTTGTGACTTTGCGGCCCACCACAATGGCACCTCCAGCGTTAACGGTTCCCAAACAAAAGGCCTGAAAGGCAAAACAGGTCTATTTCAGCACCTGCGTCCCGCACATACCAGACTGAGGGCATTAGCATGTAAAATAGCCGCAGATGTCGACTGCCGCGTATTGCGTATTCCTGCCCGCCAATTTTCAACATCCAGCGGTAATAGTTTTGCGGCAGTGAAGGAGGGGGTGCTAATCACTTACGCGCCTCGCGCTTCACGTGTAAGCTGCACCCCGTTTCGACCTGAATCCACTGAAATTGGTCGTCCAGCTTCTCGTCCACCTTTCCAAGCCATCATCGCACCAAACCGCGCCGTTTTCGTCCCGGCAATTAGACCATAACAAGCACGGGGATGTAAAAGAGGCACACGCGCCCTCCACATGACCCATTGCACCCTGCCCACCGGGTGAGGTACCGTTGGATATCCCTAGTGCTGGTCTATCTACCCGTCGAATTTCAGCTGCCTAGGTCACTGTTTCTAATACTCAGAGGTCCCCGAGTCCAAAGCAAAACACGTGCTGGTAGATCGCCATGTGGATGGCACGAATGTGCCGACCACAAAAGTACGCACCCACAAGTCGGACCTGTGTTGTCGCCCTACGTTAAGTCAACAGCACCTATCGTTTGACCTACACCCATGATTAACGGAATTCTGCAGAGGTCCGGCTCGCCCCACGTGCTACAAACCAAGTACCATACGCTACATATCGCTTCGAAACATGCATCACAATTTGTTCGCCGAATCGGCGCACCCGATGCTGCCATTTGCGTCGCGTTCGGCCGGTGCGTTCGGGCGCTAGAGGCTCCGAAGCTTGAACGCACGGATACACAAACACCTCGATGTAAACTTTGTTTTCGAGCGACTGCCGTGTATGAAATTGCATTGTATGGTAATCTTGTATGAAATCTCATTCGCCAAAAGCGTGCTTCGGACGCTTTCAGCGTCTTCGGTTTTAAATCAATAAGACCAAACCAAAGTCCTTATTCTCTTGTATCCCGTTTATGGTTTCTGGCTCTGCCTCCGCTAGTTTAAGTATAGGTTATATGCAGAAGTGGGCGAAGTTAACAAAAAAATTAACTTCCGTTAACCCTATTCCCGGCAGGGGGGCCGAATCCACCCCCTCGGGTTTTTTGCTTGCCAATTCCAGGCTTTTTAACGCAGCTTCACGACACTTGATGGCTTTTCTTAGCTATTCTTTCTACGCGCTGTGACAGAATTTCACAATTCTACTTTGTTCAGAAGCGGAGCCAGGCAACGTTTTTGGGAGGTACCTACAGGCCATTTTTGGCCATGTTGAGGATAATAGAAAAATGTCTGCCAAAAATCAGAGTTTTTAAGATGAAACGTAAAACTTTATATGGATGTAGAGCTAAATAGTTGGGCAGTGTGCACACAAAATTTTGTTTATCTGAAATCACTTTACAAGGTCAGGTCAAGGTCAAAAGTCAAAAGTTCGTTTTTTGCATGAATTTCGGCGCCGTTTTTTTTCAAATACCAAACCCGCAATACATATGACGTAGAGAGGTGCCCTCTACTTGTGTACCAAGTTTCAGCTTGATATCAGGTCGGGTCACGGAGCTATGATCTAAAATGTCAGTGCGCGTACCCTATATCGCAATAGCCATAAAATGAAATTTTTGGAATAAAGTGAATTCAAATGATTGAAAACGTTTACAGATAGTATCAAATGCACACGAGATCATTCCAGGTGACCCCAAGGTCACTGGAGGTCATTTAAGGTGAAAGGTCACAAGTTGATCTGAAGAACGTGTGACCATGTCAGTTCCCCTTTTTCATGTCCCTGGCACCGCCTATGCTAACATTATACAAACATTGTAATGCGATTTGTACTTCTTTAGCATAGCATGACTAGCAGAAGCCAAAAAAAGTGTTTTTACCTTTTTTGTTCATTCAGTTGTTAGAAAACTAATCCTCCTATTTTTGAAATCCTGTGAACGCCCATGAATTTTCTTAAAATTTCAGATTTGTGTACCCGTGGTAAAAGCCCCATTCATAATCTCCCGATTCATGCCAGTTTCATTGAAATCGGTTCATAAACAACGGAGTTATAAGAAGTCCAAAAGTACCCCCCCATTTTGACATTTTTGCCCCTCTGTATCCACAAATTTCAAAATTTTGAAAATTTCTTTTTATAAAAATGCACTTCACGTCACGGCAAATCGATTGCCGTTTGTTGTGATGAAATCGGACGAGTAGTTCTCGAGATCTCAGGGGGGCCGAATCCGCCCCCCTGCCGGGAATCGACCATACCGTCTAGCCCTCCGGGAATAGGGTTAAAGGTAATACGTTAACTGAGAAGGTTAAGTAAGTTAGAGTTATTCCGTTAAATAGTCAAAATTTAAGTTTATCCGTTAAGTTTTAAACAATATTCTCCAGTACCTGATTTTTACGCCCCCAAAACCTCTTCAAAACGCGAAAACAACTGAACTGTATCGTTTGCTGTTCAATTACCGTATTGTAATTTTTATGCTAAGCTATGCATCTGCAAGCATGTCACAGTTCGATAGTATTGTCCTGATGCTGTCTGCCTGCGATACATAAAACTCCGTAGGGGCGTCAGTTTCTGTAAATTTCGAAAACTAATTATTTAAAAGTGTTGTTTACGTCATGGCGAATCGATTGCCGTTTGTTGCGATGGAGGTCCCCACAACCTAACCTCCCCCACAAATATGGGTTTCTAAACGGATTTAGCCCGCTTTATTTTTACCACCGGAAATTTATAAGTTTTTGTTACTGCATATATACATATATAGAAGAAGGAAAATAGACAGATACGTCGCTCTAGACTGTATTCCCTACTTTCCGCTTATCTGTTATCTGTTGCGGCCGTTCTTTTCGTTATTATTACTGATTTCCTTTAAAACCGGTAGAAATATTGGGGACCGCACCATTATTGAAGGGAGCGGGGCGGGCCAGATCAACATTAAGTGGGGCAGGACCCTTTCAAAAAAACTAAAATCGACACTCTGTCTGAACTGCTCAGATTCGGCGTCATCCCGATTTTAAACCTACCCCCGGAGGATACTGGTATGGCCGATACCCCGCAGGGGGGCGGATTCGGCCCCCTGAGATCTTGAGAACTGCACATCCGATTCCATCGCAACAAACGGCAATCCATTCGTCATCACGTTAATAACACTTCTAAATAAGAAATTTTCAAAATTCTGAAAGGGGTGGATACAGGGGGGGCAAAAATATCGAAATGGGGAGTATTTTTGGACTTCGTATAACTCCGTCGTTTATAGACCGATTTTGATGAAATTGGCATGATTCGAGAGATCATAAATGGAACTTTTACGATTGGTACACACATTTTAAATTTTGAGAAAATTCGTAGGCGTTCACAGGGTTAAAAAATAGGAGGATTAGTTTTTCAACAGCTGAATGAACAAAAAAGGTAAAAACACTTTTTCGGCTTTCTGCTAGTCATGTTATGCTAAAGAAGTACAAATCGCATTACAACGTTTGTATAATGTTAGCAGAGGCGGTGCCAGGGACATGAAAAATGGGGAATTGTCATGGCCACATGTTCTTCAGATCACTTTGTGATCTGTAACCTTAAATGACCTCCATTGACCTTGGAGCCACTTGGAATGATCTCGTGTGCATTTAGGATTATCTGAAAACGTCTTCAGTCTTTCAGTTCATTCTTTTGAAAAATTCTATTTTATGGCTATTGTGATATAGGGTATGCGCACAGACATTTTAGATCATAGCTCCGTGACCCGACCTGATAGCAAGCTTAAACTTGAGACACAAGTAGAGGACGTCCTTCTACGTCACATACATTCTGGGTTTGGCATTTCAAAAAATATCACGGAAATTGTTACTACAAAACCGAATTTTGACTTTTGACCTTGACCTGACTTTGTAAATTGACCTCAGATGAACAACATTGTGTTCGTACGTTGTCCAATTGTTTAGCTATAAATCCATATAAAGTTTTAGGTTCTATCTTAAAACGCTGTTTTTCGCACTCATTTTCCTTTTACCCTCAACAGCAAACAACAACAAAAAATCTGGAAATGAGAAAGACGAATGGCGGTTATTTCACTGCAAAACGACGATTACTTCGAACGCTATTGTCAAAAAATCGAAATGTTTTACTAGTAAGGAAACGTCATGCTCGCAAACAGCACGCTCATTGCTCCGTTTTAACAGCCGTCTCACTGATACCGGTCACCGGCCCCTCCGATAAAGTGGCTTGTCGTCTCCCCTAGGCGTTTGCCTGGCTGGCGTCACAGTTCAAATAAAGCGGGTAAGGGATGCACATGGTTTAAAATAAAAAAGCTGTCCGAGAAAGAGTAGTAAAAGCTGTGCTCAAGCGCCACCAGCCACAGGCTCACAGCAGCACAGGATCCATCCGTTCAGCCTCCCCGTCTTCAGGATAGAAGCTTATCTCACAAGGCGACAGAGTCAGGCAGTTTTGAGCCTCCATTCACTCAAACGGTAACTGACAAATACATCAGGCGTAGACATCCCAGGATATTCCAACCACACTCATGCCGTGGAGCAAGCGATCCTAATGATGGGGGATGCGTGGGAAAATTCATCGGAGAAGATGCCAGATACGGTTACGTTTGTCCGAAAGCCGAGCATCCCTGGCCACAGCCACAGCTATCCCGCAACACAGGGCTCATTTGCCTGTGAAGAGGTCCTGTGATGACAAACAAGCGCTGCTGTTATCCCCTGTTGCACGGGTTTCTGTTATTCAATCCAAATCACATCGATCTTCCGTGATACGTTTACGGCATGATAGTTGTATATGAATAAATCGCCTGTGGAAATCGCCACGGTCACTCTACACCAGGAGCTTTGGTACCAATAATTCTGTTCCGGCTCGTTGATTAAAAAAGAACTCCGAATTGTATGCCTAGGAAAAGCGTTTAACTTTTTGTTCAAATAGGGAAAGGCATATGTCATTTTGTTGCTAAACGCAACACAGTATGACAAGGTGAAATAAAAATTGGTCCTGGGCGCATTTTTCCTCTCACCTTTAAACAGCAGCCACCCCCAAACAGCAGTGGTTTTTGAGGTGGATTCTGGTGGATAGAATGGTGCTCCGTAATAATTTTGCTATAACTAAGTGGTTTTTAAAAAAAAATGATGACTGTACGCCCTAATGTATAGTCATCGCTTTTCCAGGTCATCCTTAGCTTATTCTGACGGCGGTCAAAATAAGACGGTATGCGAAACTCCATTTGAAGTGTAACCTCACAGACAGATAAGAGAAATGATCTCGTTCAAAGGAAGACCCTAAGGCAGCTTGCCACGCTCGCTGAGAGGTCTGCATCCCGCAGCCAGTACCGCTGATGACACACTGGTCCGTGAGGCCGCGCTGTATAGAGCAGAGGCACGGTACTGTGTAGGCGGACGCTGCCGAGCTTTGGGTGACTGATGAACGGTGCAGCCGGCAATATGGGGCCACCTCCGCCGGCAGCAGTGAGGAGGCCCAGCCGTCTGGCGGACGGGCCGACAGCGCGCCGCCAACAATGGGTCCATTAGTGGGGTACGCCGACGCGCCGGTCCTGGGCTGCCGACCGGTCGAGTCGGTCTCCCGTCGCCTAGTGGTGCCGAGAGTAGAGACGGTCGGCATTGTGTGTACCGCTCATGCCCGGAGTTGGGTCGCTCAAGTCTGCCCTCATTTTGTGCCATGAGAGCTCAGTTATTCATAAATAACTTCTGTCGTGCCCTGCTGGTCCGCCACTTTCCTGACATGCTAGGATAATGAATGGGTCTGCTTCCGCTCAAGCAGCGATGTCAGTCATCTTCAAATGACGCAGGTGCCGGCTAAATCCTGTTGACGCTGATGTCTGCCCTGTCCAAGTGACATCAGTTCCGACTGGCTGCTGTTGACACTGATGCTTATCCCGTCCAGGTGACGTCGGTTCCGACTGACTGCTGTTGACACTGATGCCTGCCCCGTCCAGGTGGCGTCAGTTACGACTGGCTGCCGTTGACACTGATGTCTGTCCCGCCCAGGTGACGCTGGGCTCCGGAGCCGTGCTGCGCGTGCACCAGCTCTCGCTGGGACGGGGCTCCAGTGGAGTGGGTACGCTGACGTTGTCGATCGCGGTCGGCGCCGGCGGTTCTGCAGAGGCCGGTCTTTGTGTGACCGACCCTTGCAAGTCCAACTACTTCTCACCGGTACCTGGCCGCCGGTAAGTGGCAGAATGCGTCTTCGTTACGACGATCACTAACCTTCAACATGCATAAAGCACGAAAACTACACCTTTACTCACAAAGATTCCACGTTAAACCCGCAAGTTCGTATGCAATATGCATATCACGTCGACCGTATCTGCTTTTCGAAGAAAATCCCAGCTTTCGAAAACACAAGCACCCAGCCCTTAAAAGTTCATGCGCCGCCCCAAATGGATACTTCCATATCTGACCCTGACTTCAAAATGGCAAAGACCGGCGCCTCCCACTTGTCGTATCCCCTTCTAAAGATGGCCACTATCGTCGGACTAGATGTCTGAATCATCATACATCACCGGAATCATTAGAAACGGTCTTCCGACACGGTTTGCACTTCCACATCTATCATTTCATCGGGCATGTATGACAGAAAGCTTGCCACGGGCCTCAAGCAGAAGTTCAAAACCATTTCATATTTGATACTATATTAGATCAGTCGCAGTGATTTGCTGACTTTTTCTCCGCTGAAATAATTTCTTTCCTGTGACAAACGTCTCTACTGAACAGGATATTTATGAGCACTCATGAAGTAAAATATGACACACCAGAAATCGGAGAAATAGAAGGCCCGTGACGATCCTGTCTGACTTCTTGATATGAATTTAGTGCAGGTCCCTTATTACGGGGGCATAAAATGAGGCAAAAGAAGACAATGTGTGTATGACACATTTTGTAATTTGCCGTTGTCGGACGAATTTTACGCTGTTTATTTGACTGCTAAGTCTGGTGGCCTAGTGCCAGCTACTCTGGGGCTTCAGCATTCAGCAGTGAGGTAGCCTGGAGCTGAACACACGTTTCGTGTAAAGGGCTAGCGACTGCCGGTTGAGCCACAATCACCCATTGGTTCTTGGGAAAGATGCGAGGGCAGCAGATGTCGTGTTGACTAACAATATAGCGCCCCAGTAAGTGCCGAATAAGTTTGGTTGCAGGTATAGTTGGTATCACCCGTTATTCTCTCTTGGGCAGTGTTTCATCTGCAGCGCGAGATGTAAATGATCAGTCACATTCTGGGTATTGTATCAAGCTATTAGGCACCGTCATGCAAACTTTGTGACAAGTACCTGTGACCAGTAGTCACCAGTGATCAGACGCCGCCATCCTGGTCCGTAATTTCTATATACCCTCACACCAGAAGAGTGTGGCGTCCTGCCGCCGGCTTAATCGGTAACCCCTGTATGTTCTCACACCGGATGAGCGCTGTATCCTGCTGCAGACTGTCTGGGAGAGGTTTATAATCTGCGTACACCCTGACACCAGGCGAGTGTGGTGTCGTGTCGCAGAGTGGCCGTGACCAGGAGCCGGACTCGGAGAGCGGCGTCTCCCTCGCCGGTCGGCTGTCCGTGCGCCGAGACCGGCTGCCAGCCCCCGGCGGCGGCTGCGGCCCCGGCCCGGCCCGCCCGGCGTCCGGACGCCCGCCGGCCGGGCCGGACTGACGCCGCCGGCCGGGTGCCGGCCGCGCCGGGGTCGCAGCCGCTCGGGCTGGCGTCACCGCCGCCGGAGTCCGAGGCAGCGCTTCCGGAGACGGGACGGCGACGGCCAGAGTCGCCGTTGGCGCCCTGGAGCCGGCCTCCAGAGCCGGACCTGCGGACTCCCGAGTTCGAGCCTGAGCCGTCAGTCCCGGTCCCGGAGCCGGTCCAGAGGCTTGGCAGAACGGTCAGGCAGGGACAGAAGCTGACGACGGTGGAGCCTGAGCCGCCAGTGCCGGGCCCGGAGCCGGTCCAGAGGCTTGGCAGAACCGTCAGGCAGGGACAGAAGCTGACGACGGTGGAGCCTGAGCCGCCAGTGCCGGGCCCGGAGCTGCTGCAGAGACCTGCTGTAGCGGCCAGACAGGGGCAGGAGCTGCCGGTGGTGGCCGCTCGGCCGGGCTCGGAGGTGGACCGGTGTCGGGCGGCCGTACTCGGCTCCCCGGCCAGACGGAGATGCGGCCGCCTGCTGCCGCCGCACCTGACTCACACAGTCATCCAGCTCTGTCGACACGGTGAGTGTCATCCTGCTCTGTCGACACGGCGAGTGTCATCCTACTCTGTCGACACGGCGAGTGTCATCCTGCTCTGTCGACACGATGAGTGTCATCCTGCTCTGTCGACACGGCGAGTGTCATCCAGCTCTGTCGGTACGGTGAGTGTCATCCATCCCTGTCGACACGGTGAGTGTCATCCAGGCCTGTCGACACGGTGAGTGTCATCCAGCTCTGTCGACACGGCGAGTGTCATCCTGCTCTGTCGACACGGTAGGTGTAATCAAGCTTTGTCGACAAAATTACATGTTAGTAATTATTAGGTAAATGCTTAAATGCCATTTTAGAATCGTAAAAGGGTTTGAATTCCTTGTACTAACCTCTTTTCATTAGATAGATTTCGTTTGAAATCCGTGCGGGGAGTCGACTGGATCGCCCCATGTCGAGATTTGCTGATCCAATGGGCCGTGTTCGGCGAAACAGGGCTTAAACAAAAATTTATGGTAAAAGTTGTCGCTTTGTATACGGAAAAGCGCTTATGTGCAAATGCCAAAAATGTGGGATCGCTGGCGGTTATTGTTCGGAAGTTATGCCAAAAAAACAGAGTGGGCAAAAGGTCCCAGTAACGCCTGGAATGACTGGAGAATGCAACCGCATTCATAATATTCGAACGTTAAGGGTTGTGTTAATTTCATTTCTATAGGCTTCCTGTCTTTCACGCTCGTGGTGCCCTCAGATGTGCCCGTTTTCCCGTTTTGCTGAACTTTTACCGATCATATTTTCAGTTCGTCACCCCATCAACAAGCTGCAGCTGGAGGGCTTGTAAAAAGTGGCTTCAGAATACTCGTGGGCATTCGACCCATGCGCCGGTGGTGGCCTGACTCGAGCTGCAGCGCTGACTCAATGGGCCGAGCTTCGCTACGCTGTTTCGAGCTGTTTCCATTGCTGACTGCTCTGTTCAGATCACCCGTTCACTCCTCACCCAACGCATAGCGACTCGTCACACCACTGCCGAGACGCCCGCATTCCTGATCACGGCAGCCCTCTGCTGCCCGGCAGACGTGGCGGCGCTGGGCGCGGCGTTCCGGCCCGACCTGCTGCTGCCCGTGCTGGAGGACCGCTGCCAGCAGGAGAGACGGGCCGCCGGCTGCTGGGGCCGCTGTCACCAGGAGGGAGCTGCTGGCTGCACGCGGCGGTGTCGGCACCTAGCCATCTCTAGTCGAACCAGTCGCCGAAGGCGCCATGCTTCAGGTATCACAGAACAACTGTCCTGTGCTGCCGAGGCAGAAAATGAATGTTCCTGAAACTTTCCGTAAAAGCGGGAACAGTGAAAATGGCAAACAGTACCTAATACGTGCATCGTCATTTGGACGGAAATGGCGAGCGATGCGAGCGCACGCAGTCATCTCGAACATAGGGGTACTTACCTAAGAACGTTTCAGTTATATTTTAGTCAATTTTACCTGACTGAGTGGGTCAGTTTCAACAGCCTTATGTGGAATCAAAGTTACAACACATTCCAAACGTGAATGGAGGGGACAGGAAACTAAGGGAGAGGAGAGGTGATTCTAGTCCCCTAGAGGAGTGAAGTTTGTATCCAGGCAACCAAACCATCTTCTTGTTCTTTTGTTTTTCCCCTTCAGTTTTGGATTGCTGGATCCGCCTCTGACAACGCATCTGCAAGCGACTGCCGTTTATTCCTATTGCAATGAAAGTCACTACTTGGTTGAAATCAGTGATGGGAGACGATGGTACTCGTGAATGAGTCAGGGCCTCTTAGATTTTTGACCTGAGTCTGCCTTTGAACTTTGTCTTTACGAAACGTTTTCTTTTGCGTGAATGTTATGACATGCAAGACGTTATATTATTAAACCTTACATTGTTTTCCGTGTGCATGGCCTCCTCATACACATGGCGCTGCATTACCCCTTATGATGTCTACTGCTTCAGTCTCCAGATATTTTATGGACGATGTGAACGCTTACGCAGAATAAATATTACACGTTACTAACTTTAAAACGCGACTACGCGACTGAAACGACCTCATGATAGTTCTTGCATGCCTCACAGGAACATCTGGAGCCGCGTCTGGTCCATGTAGGACGTTGGAATTGTGGTGTAACGTGTGAAGAGAATGCACTGGAAAGTCACACAGAAGAGAACCGAATCGGCCCATGCATGAAAATATGGTTACCTATGGCATTGATCATTTCATTCATTTTTGTATTCATTACTTTCCACATACCTGCACTCAGAAAATATTTTTATTGCCGCGTTTAACATGCGGCAAGCTACAACTGCGCCAATCAGGTAAATTCGGGGCCAGCTGCGAACGAATTGCAGCATGTCGCTGAGCCACCAGTCCGTCGCGTGAGCTCGGTGACACAGCACGACCGTGTATATGTGTGGTGCATATGTGTGGTGGAAGTCCTTGTGAGGCGATCTTCCGTGGCAGGCCAGCTCCATTCCCGTCCCGGTCACTGTCAGCCGCGCCTGGACCTAGCGACGTAAAGCTGTGCTGGCCGCTCGGCCTGCCACCTGTCGGCAGCCGTTTTGCCGATCCTTATAGTTCGGATCGGCAAAAAAGACTGTACGCGGCATGGTATCGTGGATTTACCACGATTCCAGAAAATTAAATGAAGGCCGTGACCAATTAATCGTGTTGAAGCTTTTTTTGGTTCCGTGCTCAGCCTGACAACAGCCATCTTCACCGCAGCTGGAGAGCTGTCACGCAGTCTGCAGGCGGCCACGGTCGCCGCTCGTGGGGCAGTCGGAGCCGTGGAGCGTGTTCGCGCGCTGTACAGGTGGATGCGGACAGAGGCTGATTTCGCAGACCTGTACGAAAAGGCAAAGGCAACAGCGGATGGCGATCCTTCCGCGGGGGAAGCGCTGAAGGCAATCTGGGGGAAGGCATGTTGAAGACCCGAAACTCCGAAGAAAACATCAAGTCCTGGGAAGATTGGATGGTGGTGGCGACCACCCTGGCGTGGACCCCCAAGCCCACTTTCGGAGCCAGGTTTCTGAGGTGTTTGCCCCCGTGGACACACAACTGATGAAGCTATTATACTAACCAACGATGAACAAGATCTGCAAAGTTGAAGAACTGCTGGAAGATGCCGCGGCTGGAGCAAGCTGCTCGATACCTGGGATCCGGGAGCATTCCGGGAGCTGTACAGCACTGACCTTGAGCTCTCTCGCCTCGAGATCCAATTCAAGATGGTGCCGGATATCGACACAACTGAGACCCGTCCCAAAATCCCCTAATTTGCCAGGCTCTGCGAAAAGTGAAGGCGACAGGAGGCAGCGTCTTCCACCAGATGGTGAACGAGGTCCTGACACTCATGCAGCAGCTGTACCTGACAGCGCCAGTGACCACAGCAATGTCCGAACGCACATTCTCAACGCTGAGGACGGAGACGTAAATGCGCTCGACTATGGGCCAAGTCTGGCTGAACGGAGCTTTGGTATGCGCCGTACACTGTCAGCGGGTGGATACCCTAGATGTAGAAGCCATCGCGGCTGAGCTTTTCTCTATCAATGACCGTCGACGCTTCTTTTTTGGAGTGTGGGCAGTGGTACAGCCTGCGCCTGAGCTGCCGACTGCCGTGCTGTTTGTTCGTCCAACTCATCTCACGGTAACGATTCTGCCTCGAATTCTCGAAATGTGGATCATGATTCCCCATAGCCCTCTTGAACAGTGCCGTCTGTCACCACGAGCCAGTATGGTACTCGTGTCGAAGTTCAATCCATTTGCATTGTGGCGTCATGGAGGGTCGTTGTCTTGTGTCGAAGTGTCGAAACTGAACGTCCAGAATCTGCTCACCCTACGTCAGTAACATGTGTCAAATGTTAGATAAACCAGGTAGACAGTCGGAATCACTATGACACCTTGGCACGCACGTCTCGACTGTTGGTTACATGTAGGGCTTGGATAACGTCCTGCCTAAACCTGGCTTCCCCATTTTTTGAAACGTTCCTACGTCTATGGTGCATTCTAATGTCTTGGTACAAGACATCCCGCCCCTACAGGGAGCACGCTCCTCAATTAGGTCAGCTGTTTTGTACTGGAATATCGCAATACGCCACTCGATCATCTTTATGCGCCCACTAGCGCTGAAATGCGCCCATGGGCGAATTTAGTGCGGGTGCATTTCTGAATTTACATCGGTTGAGAACCGTTGCAAATGGCACACAGAGGTCAATCACAGATTCTCAGAATCGTTGAAAAACACAAGAATATCACCAATGTTGAAATAAAATCGAACCTCTTTGGGTATGTTATATATTTATGTCATCAGTGAGGCCAGAAATGTATTGTAAGGAACTTGCCAATTTCACAAAGTCGTAACAAAGCAATACATGTGCATCCTACCTGCGCGAGGTATCGTGAAAGAGAGATTGCAGAGCTAGGCTTTCAGTGAAAAATAGTGGGAAATGTTTATCACCACTGGCCTGTATTGTGGGCGTGCGCATTTACGAACAGGGCGCAGTATGACCTCTCTCCTTTCACTAATTGGTGTTGAGCTGTGCTACATTAAAATCAACTCAAACATAGGAATTTGGACCAGGTATTGAAGTACAGAAATTTGCTTTTCAGTGTTCTATGGCGTCGTAAACTGCAAGTGCAGATCGCATTCGAACTTATTCTTAAAGTCGATGAAAGCTGTTCGATGGCGTTCAGTGGTGATCTCTGACATTTGGGTATAGACATGGTTCACTGGTCACTGTTCTCATGTAATTTCTTGAAATCATGGTAAATCCACGATACCGTGCCGCGTGCAGTCCATTTTGCTGATCCGAAGTATAAGGATCGTCAGAACGGCTGCCGACAGGTGGCAGGCCGGGCTTCCAGCACAGTTTCACATCGCCAGGTCCGCGCGCGGCTGACGATGGCCGGGCCGGGAGGGGAGTCGGCTTGCCACGGAAGATCACTTTACAAGGACTTCCACTACGTATCTACACGGTCGTGCCATGTGACCGAACTCATACAACGAACTGGTGGCTCAACGACATGTTACAACTCGTTCGCCACTAGCCTCGAATTTACTTGGTTGACGCGACTGTAGCTTGCTGCATGATAAAGGCGTCAATAGTAATATTTTCTGAATGCAGGTATGTGGGAAGTAATCAGTGCAAAAAGGAACAAATTAACCAATACTATTATTATCCATATTTTCATGCAGGTTTCATGCCGATTTGACCGTCTTCTACGTGACCTTCCAACGCATTATCTTCAAACGTTACACCACAATTCGAACGCTCTTCATGGACCAGGCGCGGCTTCAAACGTTTCTGTGAGGCATGCCGGACTATTATGAGGTCGTTTCAGTCGCGTCCTCGCGTTTTAAGTTAGCAGTTCGTTAAGGGAATACTGGCAACTTATGATTCCATCGTATAATATTGTAAGCGGTGTCTTCTTAACATTGAGTCACTTGTCGCTCTGTTTCCAGGTTTAGACGGTACACTGACTCGCGCTCCGTTCCTCCCGCGCCACCCGAACTCAGTATCAGCAATCTAGTTCCCCGCCACCCCGCGATCCGACCTTGACGCTGCCCATCACGTGACATCAGTCTCGACCAATCCGGACCGCACATGTACGAATTGGCGCCACGCCGGTCAAGATGGCCCGACAGTCACCGACACCCGCCGGGCGCCGGCACGGACCGGCCTGACGCCGGCCCGGCGCCGGCCAGGGCGGCCGACCCCACATTCACAAGGGGGACGGGCAGCACGCTTCCACGCCGTGCAGCCCCCCCCCCTGCAATATTTATAACGCTTATGAGTCCACGTCGTCTATAAGATGTCTGGAGACTGACAAGGTAGACGTCATAAGGGATAATGCAGCGCCATGTGTAAGAGGGTCATGCACGCTGAAAACAATGTATGTTTTAAAGGTTTAGCATTATAACGTTTTGCATGTCATAACATTCACGCAAAGGAAACGTTTCGTAAAAGAAAGTTCAAAGGCAGACCCAGTTCAAAAATCTAAGAGGCCACCGCCTTTAGGCCATTATTCACCATTCAGAATACAAAGTTAACTTTCCCAGGGGACTAGAAACAGATTCCCTTTTCCGTTAGTCTTCCGTCGCTGCCATTTTCGTTTGAAATATACTGTAACTTTGATTTCACAGAAGGCTGTTGATAATGACCCATTCAATCAGGCAAAGCTGACTAATATATAACTGAAACGTTTTTATGTAAGTAACCGTATGTTCGAGATCTTGAATCTGTCATTGCTCTGAAAATTTTGTTTAGCCACGCTCTGAAGCTGCCTGAAGCTAAAAGTGGGTGTCAAACCAGGCCCCTGGAGCACTTATGCGTGAGGACAGAACCGGTGCGCTTATCCCCCTTATCCCCCTTTCGCTTATCCCCCCTTTAGAGCATTTCTTCTGGAGGCGCTTCTGACGTTTGCTGGTACCTTTGCTTATATGGGAAGTTCATGCGAGTTAAGGGATAAGCTAACAGTTAAGTTACAGACTTGCTTAGCCGTTTTTTATATAAAAAACTTTCTTATGCCACATCTTACGAGAATCATTCATAACGGTGGCTTGTCCTTGCTCTTAACATGAGGACTGATAACAGAAAATTAAATGGGCGAGATGCCCAGGCATTGGTTTATTTTATGGACTTTACAAGCTCTTGGAGGTTTTTCTTTGGCAAGAATTTCAAATGAATACATATGGCCATGTGGCCCCTTACATCGCTGTCGATCTTTCCCACAAGACCCAAAAACGTCAGAAGTTCAGTTACGTTAAAATACAGTCACATGAAGAATGCGGCTGGTTTTGTTGTAGAAACTTTGTTCCTTCCAAAATGTTAAATTTTTCTCGCGCATTTCATAGCAATAACGGCGGTCCTGAGCCGCATAAGCAAATGCTTCTTACCAGCTATGCTGCAGGACGAATGAGCCCCACTTCTAACAGTAGCACGTCTTGCGGGATGTAACGAATTAGGCTCTGGGTTTTTGTGATCGAAAATACATTTCTCGCATTTATTTAGCCCTGTTACATTCTGCAGTGCTAACATGCATTGGTTTATTTAAACATTTTGCCGTCGCAGAGAATTGCCTGGAAAATCGTTACGGCCGAGCCGGGATGGCTATTCAGTTCGATTATTTTACGAATGTTGAAGCAAAACTCGCTCAGACTACGGTCTAGCGCGCTGCAAGCAAAAACAAATATATGTGTGCAGCTCGACATGACGCAAACAGGTCGGGACGCCTTGTAGATGTTAAAACTTCATAACCACTCTGCAATGAATCTTGCACTTTTCATTGACCGATAACCTTTTATCTCTCACTGAGCGCATTTTTATTCTTAGCCCTTTTGTGTTGGGGCTTTCTGGAGCCTTGTTCATTTTTCGTCCAGGTAACTTTATTATTAAGGAGGTGCTTTTTCGCTCTTAAACTTTTTCCATTGATTTTTTAACCATAATTTATTATATCTGAATCTGTTTGTTGTCTAGCAGAAACTGCTATGTCCGGAACAACAAGGTTTTCTGGGAGTAATTTAATCGCTCCGATAAATATCTGTTAGTACTGGAAAATGCTAATTTAAGAGAGTTGGCCTCGCCCGCCACGCGCCCACCATGTACCTTCACTGGTCTGGTGCGGATTTTTCTGTTGCATGGCGTGCTTTGAGTTGCATGGACCAGAATTCAAAGCTGGAGAAAGTCCAGTGACCGTACTTTTATGTAGCTCGACTTGTCTTATCCACTTTAATCCGTAACCAGCAGAGGCGTTGCGTCCTCCACGGCGCATGGATTGACAAGATTGTGGAATTGCAACCTTTGCTGTCACGGGTGAAATACGTGTGCTGGTCAAAGCGTTACGGCCGCTTTTCATCAAAACTATGTTTAGCGTATAGCAAAGCATGTGCCCACGTCGCTATCCTAAAGTGGGCTTTAAAATGTGACCCAAATCATTGCTTTTTAGATTACGTTCTGGTACAATTTCTCAACATGATGCGTTGAAAATAAAACGGACCTAACTTGAAGCGGATGCGATTTCCGGATTCCAGGATGACATGTTCGATATAAAATATGGAAGAAAAACGACAAAGGAATAAAATGCTGGGGTCTGGGACCTTAGTGATTTGTTTGTGTACCACGATTGGCATTATATCCCCATCATATCCCGCGACGTAAATTATGAGTCACTCGAGGTTTTATCACTGTGTTCTACTTTCCTTTCGCGTGCCCCAGTCGTTCAGTCCGCGATACTGTAGGCAACAAAACATATTGACAGAACGTGATGTACGAGTAGGTAATCAATGGTTGTCGTTCTACATTATAAAGAATTGCAACCAGATATATCAACGTGGAAAGAAATTCCAAGCTTGTGACAAATTCTTATTACCCCAATCGAAACAACTTTTGCAACAAAAACACACACATTTCTGAACAATAAGACAAACTGAACTATACTCGCGGCAGTACGCTCAGCTGCTCATAAGAGGCGAGCGAAGCCGATCCTATCGCTGAGACGTTTAGTGCTTTGATTCAGTGAGACGCCATGGTCGTGCCATCGAGAAGCTGGCTGGAGGTCGTGGTCAGGTCATGCCACGTCGTACACCGGTTCCTCTACCTGAGACGTAGAGATGCAAACTTGCGCCGACCGCTTGGCCTACCCTCTGTCGACAGTCGCCTCGTCGGTCTTAACTTACTTATGAAGGAGGCTGTGCACTTTGTTCTTTCGCAGAGTTTCAGCGGTCGGCCGACGCTGCGTAACCTGTCGCCCCGTGTTGTCACAGGCAGGGCACCTGTGGTCTCTGACGCCGGCCAGCCGGCGCTCTGCGACCTGTCTCGGTCGCCGTGCAGCCGGCCGGTGGTGCCGGTCCGCCGGCTGGCAGCCTCGGTGTCGCTGAGGTGCCGGGTGACGGCGGCGGGACGCCGTCGGCCGTTCGTGTCCGGCGCGACGTACCGCTCCGGGACGGCGGTCCAGTGCCGGCTGCCGCCCGAGGAGCTGCGTAGAGTCCGCCACCGGCGTCCGGCCTTACGGTGGCACGTTCAGGTGGGAATGGCCCGGCCGTACGGTGGCACGTTCAGGTGGGAATGGCCAGGCCGTACGGTGGCACGTTCAGATGGGAATGGCCCGGCCGTACGGTGGCACGTTCAGGTGGGAATGGCCAGGCCGTACGGTGGCACGTTCAGGTGGGAATCGCCCAGCCGTACGGTGGCACGTTCAGATGGGAATGGCCCGGCCGTACGGTGGCACGTGCAGGTGGGAATAGCCCTGCCGTACGGTGGCACGTTCAGGTGGGAATGGCCCGGCCGTACGGTATCGCGTTCAGGTGGGAATGGCCAGGCCGTACGGTGGCACGTTCAGGTGGGAATGGCCCGGCCGTACGGTATCGCGTTCAGGTGGGAATCAGGCACCGTCTCGCGCGGCTCGGGTTCATGTGCGGATCTACTTCGCACTGGTCTCCACACGGCAGTCTAATGAACGTTTGCCGCTTTCTCATTCATGAGATAATTATGCTCTCGGTCCTGGGCTGTGGGCTGTAGCTGTGTGAACGATTTACCTCGTTGCTCTGATAAGTTACGGAGAGTCACTGTGTTTGTTGTGGGGGTACTTGTTCAGTACTACGCGATACGGCATGATCTAGTTCACACTCAGCAAGATAGCATGAACGCTTTTTTATGAAATTAGGCAAGTGCTGCGAAGCTCTATAACGAGGAAACAGTGCTAATATCCTGTTTCACGCCAAGCGAAAATGTTTGTTCAGGACTGATTCTGCCGTTAGATATCATACGATGGAAAAGCCTGGAGCTCTCCAGTGGCATTCATCACATTCAACGGAGACTGCAGCCGCTGTCAGTGGGTAGCCGGCAATCTGACGTGCTACGACATCAAGGGCAGCTGCGTTATTGATGGTATGTACAGGACGTCCGCACTATTTCTTATGGACATGGAATGTAGTAAAAGAAAGTGTGCTCACGAATTGGTATTCGTCCGCAGGCAGACAACAACATGCCAGGCAAGACCTGCGCAAAGCGTTCAGACCGGGCTTATTGCGTTTCCATGAAATGTAAAGGCTCCACATTGCCCAGAATGCACTACATTTTATGTCCCTGTGTTATTTGCTTCTTCTGGTTGACTGACTGATTGACTATTGGGGCTTAGGGGCACACCGACTCTGAGGCCATTGGGCGCGTAGTTTGCTTCTTCTGGAAACAGATGGTTGGCTGATCACTGTCGGACAGTAAAGTAGCCTTTTAAAGTACATTTCTAACAAGCTCCTGGCCTCTGAGGCCAATGCAGTCAGAAAAGGTCAGTGATCTCAACTCAGGGTTTTGACCTGAGATCATTTCGACCCAGCTAAAAACTAAGGACCCATGTGCTGGGATCATTGACATTATGGGTAACACCCATACATAAGGCTGAATAAGACCTCGTACTATACACTTAAAACGTTTCCTCTACGACATGCCTTTGAGAAAGAGTTCACTGGCCAGCGGCCTGTAGTCCTTTACGCGAATTTGCCATAGAGTATATAAAAAGTCAAAACCCAAAACTCATTCAGCTGAGTAACATTTCAGGACGATCGGAGCAGTCGTTGTGGGGCAACTTGCGAAAAATCTCTTAGGGGTTGCGTCAACATCCTTGAGCTGGTGAGGGTTTAATTCATGAGCTGTGTTGTTTTCCATCCTTAGCTGAAAAGGTTTTGAGACCCTGAAATCCAGCAATTTGTTGTTTCAAGCTCCATAAAGGGTGCGCATTAGGCCAACTCCAATTTTTTTCTCTCAAAACTAACGTACAAAAACGGCTTCCCATTGACTGGTGAAATGTAGGACCTGACGTGAAGGAATTAGGTGGACAAAAGTAAAATCCACGGGATTCCAGGTATTTCAGGAAAGCATCTTTTTGCATTTTTGGCGTTCAAGTCTCCGTTCGGTTTATCATGGATTACAGAAAGGTAGCACTATGCATTAAGCCGCTCATTTTCTTCGGCACCGATTCCGGTGATTTCAACGTAATCAGCGCGTTTACTGATCACAACACGTTTACAGCTCGGCATTAATTGTTTGGGGGCCTGGGGTTCGAATCCTGCTGTTTCCTACGTTTTGTTTTCACCTCGGTGTGAAAAGCGTTGATGTTTTTCAGAAAACAGCATTCGAAAACCGGCGAAGTTTATTGTTTGGTGCCTGGTGATACACACATAACAAAAGCTCCTTAACACTATTTTCATGCTCTGTAGCACCAAGGCTTTTCAACGCCTTACACTAACGCAGCTTTCGCCAAGCTCGGATGCTTCTGGCGATGGTGTTCTGTGGTCTGCCGCAAGGCCTGATCTTCGTCCTGAGTTCTGTCAGCGAAGTCCTGTAACAACGTTATTGCCCCTTCGGCGGGGCCATTTACACACTTGATGTTTCGTGCGAATTTTTCGAAGTCACGATGTGAGGGATCTCCCATTTGCTTGGGTCTCGCTCCATCCAGTCTGGATCCATTACATTCAGTCGCATTGGAGCATTCAGAAGGCATGTGGTAGAGCTTCAGGTCATGAACTGGAGCTTCTGCCGTATTTGGTAGCTTCAACCAATACGGCACGTACACGAGCGCGGCAGACTGACAGAATACCTTGAGCTGTTTTAAGTTGTCTTTGTATTATATATCATCTACTTCTAATGATGATATAATGATATAAGATATTATATTCTCTCTCTCTCTCTCTCTCTCTCTCTCTCTCTCTCTCTCTCTCTCTCTCTCTCTCTCTCTCCTCTCCTTATATATATATATATATATATATATATATATATATATATATATATCACTATACCTCGTCTGGTGGCTCCACGTCAGCCTCCGTGCCACGCCAGGTGGATGGCCTCAGTGTTATACGCGCTCAAGAGGCTGACATGAAACAACCAGTTAAGGTATAGTGGAGACAGGCTAAATCAGCTCAAGGTATTCCGTAAGTTTGCCGTGTTCGTGCACGTGCCGTATCTGTTGAAGCTTCCAAATGCGGCATAAGTTGCAGTCCATAACCTGAAGTTCTACCACATGCTGTCTGAATACTTCAATGCGACTGAATGTGTCCCGATCGAAACGGCAGCTCAGCGGGCTCTGTCGCGCCACTTGTGATATCTAACGGAGGCGGTGGTGCCCATAGCACTGTGCAGCAGACAGATCTCGCCGCCGATGAAAACTGAGATGGCAAGGCGAATTCTAAGCCCAACAAAGCCAGAAAGCTTCGTCCTCGGCAAGCCCGTGTTCCCGAAGCTGACGACAGTTACCAGACTCCTGGACCTCGTGGGACCGAACTCATGGTACCCCTCTGAAATCCTCAGCGTGGATTCAGGCTGAATGAAGCAAGACCCAAGTGAATGGGAGTTTGATCCCTCATATCGTGACTTCGAAGAGTTCGCACGAAACGTCGAGTGTGTAAATATCCCCGCCAAAAGGGTAATAAAGTTGATACAGGACTTCGCTGACAGAACTCACGACAAAGATCAGCAGAGGGCCTGGCTGCAGACCATAGAACACCACCGCCAGAAACATCCCAACTTGGCGAAAGCTGCGCTAATGTAAGGCCTTGAAATGCCTTGGTGTTACAAGGCATAGAAATAGTGGTAAGGAATGTTTATTATATGTATGTCACTAGGCACCAGACAATAAATTTCGATGCCTTTAAAATTTAATAGTTCATAAAATTCAGTGCCGTTTGTCGAAAACATCAACGCCTTTCACACCGACTAAAAACAAAACGTAGGAAACAGGGGGGATCTGAACCCCGACCTCCAAATAAATAACGCAGAGATGTAAACGTGCTACGATCAGTAAACACGTTGATTTCCTTGAAATCACCGAGCTCGATGCTGTACGAGAGCGGCCACATGCCTGCTGTTAGCTTTATGTTTTTATTATGAATTGGGCGGGGACCTGAACGCCAGAAATGCAAAAACATGTTTGCCTAAAATAGCTGGATCTCCATGGATTTTAACTTGATCTGTCCAATTCCTTTACGGCAGTCTTACCATTCATCAGTCAATGGGAAACCATTTTTGCGCGTTAGTTTTGAGAAAAAATATCCGTTTGGAGCGGTGTAGTGCGTATTATAAGGGTGAAAAGTAATGATTCTTTTGTGTTTCAGGCAAGTGCTTCAGGGCATTAGATGTAAACCCAGGAAATCCTTGCCAGTTTTGCAATGGAAGTGAGCTGTGGACAAACAGAACAGGTCAGAGCAAGAGTGCAACGTGACTGCTTTCCCATAGGAAGAGAAAAATCGGCGGAAAATGCCCTCAGCCAGCGCCTTCCACAGAATTCTCCTCAGTGTCCCTCTATCCCCACTTAAACCATTGGCCCTTTGCCATTTTTGAAATATTTCAAGCCTTGCGCTCCGTGTTTTGTGGCCATGAACCGTACCAGTGAGACGCCTTGTGAGGCACATGACGAGCAAGGCCTATGTCGTTGCTTCCTTTTCATTACTTTCCCGTTATGAATGTCGCAATACAAAAGGGTATTGCGACATATCGATATACCGAATATCGATTTATTTCAGTAGTTTGCATACAAAGAATTGCAAGTTTGAACGTCACGCTTAACCTTGATATTGTTTGCTGCCATTACTGAACGGTTCAAAAACATGTGTGAAAAAAATATGTCTACGAGTGAAAACATTGCCTTGGAATCCCTACATGGAGGGAGAATTTGCAGGCTGGCACAATGAAAACACTACTACGTAAAATTCAAAGAACTGAGCTATCTTCTGTTGGAAATTTCCTGATTTGTCGGCCAGTGGTTGCGAAGTTATCAGACTCCAGCCCCTTGTTTTTTTTCTGTTAGCTGAGGTAAGGCTTCTTCGACCTCCGAACTCCCTTGTAGTTCAGCCTTGTAGCTGCTGAAGAGCTTCATGTGATTTTCCGTCCTACGTTATAACTTTTTCTATCCAGATTCAGCTGCGTTTGCCATCATCCGATAGCCAATGGTTTCGTTATCAAGCCATTGCGCACGTTGGCCACCGCGCCTGGTCGCACCTGGTGGTTACTGGGCAGCTCTCTCTCCGCTGACACCTCGGGTGTTTTCTCTCTCGCTCTCCCCAGACGCGGGCTGCGGCTCACAGTCGGCCTCTGGCTGTACTCCTGAACGAGCCCGCTGTCTCCACGGGCTCTGCGTCGAGGACCGGGGCGGAGCCATCTGTGTGTGCCATCCCGGCTATATTGGCGCCCTCTGCCAGGTACGAGTCACTGGGGAGGGCTTCGGTTCATGGACATCGATATGCGTCTTACCGTCGTAAATGGCAAACATTTGGAATGAAATCGATAGAAACAGTAAATTTACGAGCACACACAGCACACCTCGGCCGATAGCGTCTTCAATGGCCCAGCTAGTAGAGCGCTGATCTCCCGTCCTGCCTAGACATGTTTGAGTCGCCCGTTACTCGATACTGGGCTTACATGCCAACTTTCAACTAATCAAGAACAGGTCATATCGATCAGCTGTTCATGTCAGAGCATCGCGCTTTCAGAGCAAAATCGTGGTGGTTGCCCACCCACTGCGCAACCGAGCGTGGGGTTCGGCGTGCGTCCAGCAACATATTCTCGAAGCAAACTCCGATTCCATATCGTATTAAATCACTCTGATTAACCAAGCAGTTTTTACGGTATTTCGTCACCTCCCGCTTGCTGGGGGGGGGGAGGGGCGCTCCCACTCAATGGCCCTGCGACCAGTGGATCGATTCGGCCGACTCAAACGGTTATCGATTGCTCTTGATGACACACCCCTGGAAATGTTACTGCATTTTTGGGACTCAGGGTTATATTTCAGGCCACCCGTCAAAGGCCAATATTTGGTCGGTATGCCTCGTGCTTTCGAGACATAACATATGCTGCATACCTATATGATCAACTCGCACGACCAGTTTATCAACAGCGATCAGGCGAACTCCAGATCCGAAAATGGCTAAATCATAAGACATCATGATCTTGATAACGCTTTATTGATATGACCTAAGGTAACCTGACATGAAGCTTCATCAAAATGTGTGCAATTAATGTACTGACAGTTATCACGAATTGATAACCCAGTTAGTACTGACAAATGAGGCGACGCTGCGCCGTTCGGTTATGGAGATATGCGGCAGAGAAAAATGTGAATATTTAGCCCCCTCCAGCAAGTTTCCGGTTAAGTCGTTAAAATGCATATGCATAATAATCGCAAGGCAAGATCACCCTTTGGAATATCATATTCCGACTGTTTTCTCAGAGCAGTAATTGATAACTCACGCGGACCGGACGAGCGCAGGGACTTGCAGTCGACCGTGGCCTCATCATTCAGCCAATAATACTGACTGTTGGTAAACGCTCATGTCGGCTTTTTGAACTTAGTTGTGTTCACAGCACCGTGCAAATCTGAGGTTTCCCTGACATAGGATCGCCGCGGCGTCCGGTCTCGGACAGGCGACGCTGATATTGTTTTGTCCCTCCAGTTTCGAGAGTGGTCGGCTGGATCGTCCTCCGAGGACCCTGAGGACTATCCTCCCGACATTGACGAGCTGCGCAGCATGGGTGACGAACTAGTGTACAGCGTGAACGCTGCAGTACACGCTGGCGACAGGAACGACTGAAGAGGCCAGAATAAATCCGTAATGGGCTTTTAGACACCTCATTTTGCCAGCCGTGATGTCGAACCGCGTTCGCAGGTCAAACGAATGTTAAGTGATTTTCAGATTTTGTACTATTCCCCAGCAGCTGTTTCGAAGCAAAATCCTTTTTTGCCTCATAGGATGAACATCGCGGTTGGCAAAATGAGAGCGAAACTGAGAAAGTGTTTGTAGTGATGTGCAGGGGCATTGCGCTGTAAGAAGTTCACTTTACTGAATCGGGCGTGAGGAATGCAGCTACAAACGGTGGTCATTGTATTAACTTAGATGTTAGTGGCATGTGGCTCGCGCGATTTATGACATGTTCAGCCGTGTTCCTACGTCACCTTCTTGCTGTGAATGTTTTCACTACGTCTGTATCGCGAGTGCAAAAAGTCAGCTGCATGTACATAACAGACTATCATATCACACCAGCGGCTAAGAATAAAGTGAGTGTCGGCGAAACAAGTTCAAGTTCTTTTGTTTCATCATTTCAGTCGCACCGTTTTTCCGCAACCGAAGGATGCATCCATTCTGCTAATCTCCAAAAACGGAAAATGCGCAGCTCATGTTTAGATTTAAAATGCAAATAAAGGCCTACTTTGGTACATTCTGCCGGAACACAATTTTCCAACGGTTTTATAGATGCATAGATCACTTAACGTTTTTTGGTATGGTGTAAGTCATTGCATTAGCGAGTACCCATTTTCAAACACATTTCTTAACCCATTTATGCCCGGTGTCATATATATATATATATATATATATATATATATATATATATATATATATATATGATACCCAAATAGCCATCTCTAAAATGACCTGAAGGGGATTGTAAGTTAAGTGCACATTTCTTTGTGGAAAGCCAGAGCAAGTTGATCGCACAGAAATGGTTCCTCTGTGCGATACCGGCTGTATTCCACGTGGCATAATAGACATCGTAATAATGCATTATTGACGAGGAGACGCAGTACGCCATATTTTCCTTTGAAATGCTGATTCCTAACCTATGGCAATTACTCCACTTTCGGCAATTTGACCTTTTAGGTAGGGTAACGAGTTGGTGCGGAACCCTTTTAAGCTCAGTGTTTTAGCCTTTATAGGTCGTAATATTGCATGCCTTTTTATCTGCTTGCGAATCTCCAATGAACTGTGAGTTGTATATGCAAAATTTAGCAAGTTAATACATGTTTTTTTTTATTTTGGCAACAGGACAAATGTGAGAACGGTAGCTGCATGGCATTGCAAACACGAGATTCCTCCAGCGAAAACAAAAGCTTTTATTTCTTACATCTTCCTTGTGATTTCGTCGTTTCTAAGGTCAATGTTGAAATTTGCCGTTTTTCTCTTGAAGATGCAGCTTTCCTGTTGCAGCCTTCAGAATGCCACGTCTAATCATAATTTGGAAAATATGATGTGGGAAAGACAGGGTTGATTTTCTCCGAGTTCAGGCCGCGAAACCGCCAATTTTTTGGTTATTTTGACCTCATCTGACCTGCACATTATTGACAAAGAATCTTTCAAGTCTACACACCATTAGTTCTCTATGGATGCCACCTGTATGCAAAATTTCTCTGAAGTCGGCAAGGAAATTGTAAAGTAAAAGGAGGCGACGTCTGCGCCCTCTTCCGCTCAAGGTGTTCTCTATTCCTCCGCGGCGTGTGTGTTAACCCTATTCCCGTACCCATAATGCTAGGGCACACTGCTGCATAGGGGGAGCATTCCCCCCCCCCCTCTCCAGATCTCGAGAACTACTTGTCCGATTTCACCGCAACAGCCGAGAATCCATTCGCCTTGTCTTAAACTACATCTTTACAAAAGGCGTTATCAAAATAATGAAAGAGGTGGATACAGGGAGGCAAAAAATTCGGAAATGGATGTGTGTCTTTTTTTTACTTCTTTTGACTCCGCTGTTTATGGTCCTAGTTTTGATGCAACTGGGGTGAATCGAGAGCTAATCGATAGGATTTTTCCCATTGGCCCAAGCGTTTGAAATTTTGAGAAAATTATAGGTGTTCACAGGGCTTGGAAACGGGAAGATTTTTTTCTATTTTTGGAAACGGAATTAACATAAAAGCTAAGAATATCCATTAGCTTTGTATAGTCATGGTGTGTTTAAGAAGTAAAAATCGTATTACGTTGTTTGTAAATCACTTCATATGGCCTGTGTCGCATGGAATGACCTTGGTTTCATTTAATAATGTTTGGAAACGTTCCCAGCTGTTTGAATTTTACATATTTCTAAAGGTCCTGTTCATGGCCGTCGTGATAAACATTACGCGCGCGGACATTTTAGGTCATAGCTCCTCAACCCGACTCGATATCGACCTGGATATTGCAACATAAGTACGTAGATGCACTGTAGTGAGTCATAGACGTCCCGGATGTTTTACATTCAAAGTAACTGTCGAAAAACGTAGAACCAAATCCTGACTTTTGACTTTGACCTGAGCTTTTAAAGTGATCTCAGGTTAACAAAGATATTTTTCTATGATTACCCCGTAATTTCCATATGCAATCATATAACTTTTATGTTCTATCCCAAAAATTCCTTTTTTGACAACCATTTTTATTGTACCTTCAGCTGTGCCAAAAATTGCCTGAAGTGTCTCCCAAAAACTTGATCTTGCTCCGCCTTCCTCCAGAATAAAGTTACGAACGTTTGGTGTAATACGTAGAAAGGATGTGAAAAGTGACCACATTTCGTCAAGCTGCTTCGTCAACCCTGGAAATTGTGGTAAAATAGCCGGATAGGGGCTTCTGAAGCTCCCTCCTCCCATACGGAAACAGGGTTAAGTTTGCATGATTATCGGTGCACGTGCTTGAATGTATACATCCAAATATCGATTCGTCTGCGTTACTTCTGAGTAGGTAAGGTGTCGGGAAAACTTCTCAGAAATTGACTGACCATTAATAGGTAGTTCATTTCAATCTATGTTATGCTCAATGCTTTACATCTATGTTACATTTAACTAAATGCCGTTTAAACTTGTCCTGGGTTGACCTTTAATAAACGAAAGGAAGCCAAACCACGCTTGCTAAGAGGCATCAAGTTTCATTCCGGGAGGGGTAATGGCCCTCCGGTCACGATCGAAAAGGTGTAGCACTGGAAAGTTTGAGAAATATTTCCTTAAACCTGCTAAATTAACACCATTTTTCAAAATTTCGGTTGGTTTTGATTGGTTGTAGCAGTCACTGTCTTTCAGTTGTGTCGAAGCTGGACGTTTGTGTTTTCCGTCACGTGCCGAACAAATGCCAGAACATTTCTATGACCAAGATACGGCGGACAGATTTTAGGGAGGTGTCAGCGCCACATCTTCCCTTGTCAACCGGGGAAACGTTACTGGCCCTTTTACCGCATAAATCGTAACGGGTTTCTTGCATCAAGCTACGTACTTCATGTCCAGTGTCATTCCAACTGCAATTCCTGCAAATAAACCGAGCTGAACATAGAGTCGAAACTCTCGAAACGTACATCCAAGCACCAAATTACCGAACGCCTACTGTCGTTCATTCCTCGAAATCTGTAGAACTAATCATTCCCAGCACCGATCTCGGGGTGATTGTATCCCCTCCCCCCGGCCATGAATTCGCCTGTACGAGACTGGACCGACCCCTGGCGGATCAGTGGCGGCTTGGGGTTTTACAAACACCAAGACTCAGCGCAAGTGTAGCGCAATTCTGACATATACGGCTGTCTTTCCTAATATGTCGTCTTACTATTAATACGTAAATGATATTCGGCCCTGTTCGGTTTGACGTTTACGAAACAAACGAAATATTACAAGAGGGATCACTGTCGATGTTTCGTCTGGATCTACAAAGAAAGCTAGAGCAAACTGGGCATCCACCCGAATACGCGCAACGAAAATGATCAGAACGCGCTCGCGTCCAGCGTCCTAGGCGGAAAGTTCTCTCCTGTTTCAAGGGCGGATAAATGACCGTGTCTGCTGGATGCATACAGTCATACTTTTGAATCAGTTGTGCACAGTTCAGAAACGTATATCTAACATTCTGAATTGATGGGAAGTGTAAATACATAGTATTATAACAAATAGTTACCCTATAGACGCATTCTTTTCCTTGCCACTGCTGCTAGCTCGCGCAGTCTAGCATCCTTCGTTGGTGAGTCCGACGGTGGCGCCGCGACGGCAGCGGTGAAAGGCAGTACTACGGTTTGCCTCGCAGGAGTTCTACCAGCTGCATTGGCGGCGGCCGACATGCAGCTTCGCTGACGCTCACCAGGGATATTGTATTATACCGCATTTTTGTGTTCGAAGAGGCGGGTGAGCTGGCTGCCTCTATGGCCGCCTTGCGCCGTATGCTTGGGGGAGAAGTGGGGGCGGGGTTGCGGCGCGACGTGGGGGGGTCTCTGTGGGCATGTTCCCTGGTATGTTGATGAGTTCGGGAACACAATAGGCACATTATTTCAGTTTAAGCATGCATTTAATATTATAAACGGTGTTATTACACGTAGATAATGACATAACTCATGATTTAATTCCACATTTCCCGATTTTTTGTGAGACACCGCCTCAGTTCTCTCTAATCAGGAGCCGCTACTGGGACTGACTGCCCCCCCCCCCCGGCCGTCTGTTGGTCTTTACGGGACTGGACCGCCCTCTGGCTGACTGCCCCCCCCCCCCCCTCCGGTCGTGTATTGGCCTGTATGGGGACTGGACCGCTCTCTGGCTGACTGCCCCCTCCCCTCCGGTCGTGTATTGGCCTGTATGGGGACTGGACCGCTCTCTGGCTGACTGCCCCCTCCCCTCCGGTCGTGTATTGGCCTGTATGGGGACTGGACCGCTCTCTGGCTGACTGCCCCTCCCCCCCGGTCGTGTATTGGCCTGTATGGGGACTGGACCGCTCTCTGGCTGACTGCCCCCTCCCCTCCGGTCGTGTATTGGCCTGTATGGGGACTGGACCGCTCTCTGGCTGACTGCCCCCTCCCCCCCGGTCGTGTATTGGCCTGTGCGGGACTGGAGCGGGCCGGGCCGACGGCCGACGGCCGGCCAGTGCGCCGCCGAGGCGCCGGCAGCCGGCCGCCGAACCGTGCCGCGGCCGCCGTCCACCAGACGGCCTCAGGGGCGCGTCAGACCTGGAGACGGGTGAGTGAGGCGTCTTCATCAGGTGAATGTTTTTATTCGTGGGCCACTGAATTCAGATTCGGGAGCTAATGAGTAATAGACAGCCTGTGAAAGGCTTATTCCGTTGACATGATATTCCATGTGGCTAGACGTGTTATACATGGAGGCGGCGTTTAGGGCACCAGAGTAGTTCGGTGCGAACCTTAAATCCGTAAGAAAGCCAGTTATGATTTAGACATTTAAGCAAGTAACCTGATCACTAGCACAGCCAGACGGGGGCTCAGAATGGCCTCCTCGCCCCCTGTATGGTCAGAGATCTCTAGAAACTGACCTTTTGTCAGAAATGATCTGCTTGAAAGACAACATATTCATAAAATGCAACGATAATTTGCTTCCAGCTTTACAATATCCGAGTGTTCTATTTGACAGCATCAATTTCCCTATGTCTGGAATAAGATGGTAAGAGTAATATGAGACCCTTTTATTTTAGCTCTTACTCGCCGTTACGAAATTCCTGGCCACGCTGATGAACCTGACTTAGTCTGCATTTCGAAATTATTCGAGTCCGACAAGGGTGCTGAAAAAATGAATTGCAGTGGGCGTCTGGTATAAAAAGTATATTTGCTTGAAAATAGCCATACTGCAACTTTCTGATTCACTGACTGGAAACACGCCATTCACTGGTGTTTTCATTTAGGTCTTATTGCCCAAATTAAACTCAAACACACATATCATACATTAAAAAGAGTAACATGACAGTTACAAGATACTGGTTAGCGGCTTCAGAAATTTTGAGACCACATGTAGACAGAGAAGGTGAAAAATAGCGCAAATGATATTTTTATTCGTCTCCACGGCTTTTCTGTCTATTTAACCCATGAAACTTTTTGCCACAACTTTGTCATTGCATTGGACCAGGTTTTGTAAAATGGTGGTAGCCCGTGGCACCGAGCCCATGTAGGCGCACCTACAAGTGATGTCATTTTCGCATTTGCTCTGAGGGGGTCTTTTTGCAGAGTGTAAACATAAAGATGACGGAAAACACAGACGATGACATCGGAGACGAAAAATTAGTAGTCACTGTTCGTATGTCTGAGATCGGGAGGAATTTTTTTATTTGGTCCTGGCCCGTAGTTCGCACCAGAGATGTGACCTTCCAAAACCAGTGGCAAGATGCAAAAATCGCTGTCATTGAAAATCAAAATAACTCTTCATATCAGGCGCAGTGTGGATGATCTTTTCATATTATTATATAATAGTTACTGATAAATGCGGCATATTAATAACAATCATCAGGATTGATATCAGATTCTGTCACTGTCTGGCATGTTTTACAATGGCATGTGTAGCTTTTTAAACATGTTGCAAGTTATCCAGCTCAATAAAATTTCCATTGTCCAGGCCAGCGATAAATAAGTCTAAACTCGTATAGTGCACTTCTCGGGTACATCATACATTTAGCTCTAGATTTGTGCGTAGGTCATTGCACATGAAATAGCCCTAGAGTCGCCTCGACCCCTTCTGAATTTGGTGAAATTGAGTAGGTTCACAGTGCCCAAGGGGCAATGGGTAGCCATCATTTCCTAGCCCAGGGTAACCTATGAGGTCAAAGTTGCAGGTCATGGAAGGTCATCAGTTTTGACAGACATGGCATAATTTAAATGCCCGTAATTCTGTGACAGGTCGTCACAAGAAGGTGCGATTTGAGCAGAGGGATACATAAATCTTCCAGTTTTTATAAGAAGGTCTTTCTGTTTAGATGACCTAGCGGTGGTCTTTGACGTTACTAGGTCAAATTAAATGTTTTTAGGTATGAACAAGTTCCCCCTGATATTCCACGAAAATGTAGCATAATGGATACCCTAATATCTCCAATGAACGTGGTAAAAAGCATTTCTGCACAAATTCCAACTTCTTCAAATATATCAGCATTTGTAATGCCAAGTGGCACTTGAGGAATGTGGCCTGAAGCTATTTGACTAACGTTGGCTGATTTCGTGCCTTTTTTCGCCCGATTATGCTATAATTTGATGCGCACAATGCTCTGCTTGTGTGCTACACATCAGCTTAGCCTTCAGTTGTTTAACCTAAAAGTCCAGAAGTCAAAGGTCATGGAACGTCGTAACCAATCCATCCCCTGCCATCCAGATTTGATATATGCTTTCCTCCGCTTTTTAACGAAGGTGAGTCGACCCGATGTTCTTGGGCCGCAAAGCCAACTGAGACTATCTCAGCCCTACACCGGGATCATCTGAAGATCAACCGAGGCCAATGACGGATTGACAATGACAATTTGACGGACCTTAAACGAGTTATAAAGGCCATGGATTTTTCAGGGCGCTGAATTACGTCATTAGTGATTACGTCATTCCTTGAATCCGTAGTTCGGAAAACACTTATCGTGTATTTTTGCACACAGCCAGTTGTAACAACAGCTCCAGGTTTTCAGGAAAAAGGTGCCATAACAACGCGTAAATAAATGTGAATAAATGTGAAATTCGGAATCCGTGCCCTAAAGAAACTTAAATACATGACCATCATAGTTCGTCCAAGGCCAGTGAAGGTCAATGGCGATGGCTGCCCCTGGTGCGCTGGTAAGATTGCCGCAGTTGGCTTAAGCGTCCAATAACATTGGATAAACTCATTTTCGCCAAAAAAGTGGAGAAAAGGCCTTTGTCAGATCTGGATGGCAGGGTGGTCGATTGGCGATGAGGTGTCATACCCTTTTATCCCAGACCTTTTACGTCAAACAATTTAAGGTTGTGCTGATGTACAGTACAAAGCAGGGCATTGTGCGCATCAAATTGCAGCATAATCAGACAAACGAAAGGTACGAAATCAACCAACTTTCGCCAAAAGCCTCAGGGCATATTTCTCAAGCGCCAATTGGCATGAGATGTGTTGAGATGCCTGAAAAAAATTGGATTTTTCCCAAAAATGTTTGTTTTTACCTCGCTTACACGAGTTTTTATCGCACCTTTTGTGCTACGTTTTCGTGAAGATCGGGAGGGGCGAAATAAGGTTAAACCCGAATATGCTTAATTTGAAAAAGTCAGGTCAAGTGTTGTCACGAGGCCAACACAAAAACTGCCCATTTATCAAAGCTGGAACATTTCTGCATCGAATCACGCTAATCGCACTTTCCTGTGGCAATCTGCCACTGAGTCATAGGCGTTTGAGTCACGCAAGTCTGTAAAATTCGGTAACCTTTCATGAAGTGTAACTTTGACCTGTGGTCACTCTGGGCTAAAAATCTGTGGATGCCTGTCTTCCATAGCTGTTACGAGCCTGCCAAACTTCATCGGAATGGAAAGGGGTCGGGTCAAAAAGTGCCCAATCTTGTGCGATTTAACGTGCAATGACCCATACCTTGAAGAGCGTAAATTGCGATGGCAGGCATAATGCGCGCTTAAAAAAATGTCATGCGAAAAAATGAGCCATGCCTTCAAAATTCTCTGCCGCTTTTGACAAGCTCATGTAATTATGCATCGTAAGCTGACGTGCAGTTTATAATAAACAACGGGGTCGGCATTCGTGCAGCAGATGGTTCCTTATTGCAGGCCACTGAACCAACCATTTCTTTCTTGGTGTATCGTAACGGTGTCCAGTTGTTAACGGTCCGTCGCGGACCCTGACATGAATAACTGTCAGATATTATCAGACAGTGATTTGAATGACTGTCGAGCCCACTAGATTGTAACGGAAATGGCTGTCGGAGTCCTTCAGGCTGTGACGTCAATGGCTGTCGGAGTCCATAAGGCTGTGGCATGAAGGATTGTCGGAGTCCATCACGCAGTGACCTGAATGGCTGGCGGAGTCCATCAGACTGTCTGGGAAATCTGCAGACTAATGACATAGGACAGACGGACTATGACGAGTGACATATGCCACTGTCTGGCAGGAACGGTGGCAAACATGTCCTTCAGTGGAGCTCTCACATGTCGTGGGAGTCTCCCACAATCGTGAACACTGGTGTCAGACATCGGCAATCCTCTCAGACAGTCACAGAGAAGTAAGCTCTAGTTGTCGCTAGTCGGAACTGAGGATCGTGCAAACGAGTCCCAGAACAAACTGCACCTTTCTTACAAAAGTCAGAAGCATTAAGACTAATCCACATCTTTCACGTGCAAAACAGATGACAGCATCCCTCAGCCGTCGAAAAATGTGTTAGAAACCGCACAAACATCAAAACCTAAAACAAATGTGCCATTTCCCTTGGTCTTTAGTCTTTGGAGAGATTCCTTTATTTTCCTTGATTTAAGGAAAATATACAAAACAAGTTCCAGTGAATAAAAAATTCCGGTTCTGTTTTTCCTATACCAGGTACCTGAAACATTGATGCATGCTTACCCTCAATATATCGGTATCCATAGTTAGAAAGATGGATAGGTACGACGGTGCAACTTAGAAACAAAACCTTTTGTGTCGGCTACCTATTTTCTACAAACCGGTCCGGATCGTGCACCAACCATAATCACCTGTCGGTGGCAGAGGCGCAAGATTAAAATTCCCTGTAGATACAGCGCGCTGGGAGTGCATGCTCAGTCTTTTGGAAGGGTTTAGGTTATACCTAGTCCTATACCGTATATGTCACTACGAATGAGTTTGCCTCCGTCCAATGAATTATGGAATATATGAGAACAGGAATGTTTCAGCCTAGTGTCGCCTCGTAGTGACGGTAAATCGTGAACTGGAGGCCGCTGGAAGTTAGTAATTTATTCAGACGGGGACTTCTGGGCCTGGGTCATCCAGAAAGCAGAAAAATTGCATAATCGGTCTGCCACAGAATCTGGACGACCATACATATGCTACGGAAAATGCTGAATACGAGAAGACGAGCAAGAATAATTCCTAGTCAGGTCAAGCTAAGTCAAGACATGTACACATTCAGCGAAAACGAGACTTCTGCCATTACAAAAAGACGATTTTTTGCCTCCATTCCAGATTTTCTTCCAGTGGTCAAATTTAGCCTCGAATGCCCTTTTGCCGTCCCACATAGGTTAATCAGGCCTTCTTTTTATTCTTAAACCCCTTTTGAGCAACGTAGAAACCTTTGTCATAAACGTCCTGTCAAAAATGTCAGCAGAGTAATTTAACCTAAAATGACCTACGGTAGCCTTAATAATGAAGTTATTTGAAAATATATGTACGTTTTCTTTTGGTTTAAACAGGGCTTTCCAACGGTGCTTCTATTTCTTCTGAGGGACTTATCGTTCTCGAGATCATTGTGGGTTCTCATGAGACCTCGGTTCGGCGAAGGTGGATTTGAAGGTTACCGAGGCCCGGCGAGGGTTAACTATGAAATCAGTTAACATTTGAGAACTACAGTAACGCGAAAGTTTAGAAGCTTACAAAAACGATTTTTTCCTCGTAAAAATCTGATGCATTCTTTGTGACGAGTCTCGTATTACTCCAGAAAACAAGTTTTTCATCGGTTCAAGAAAATTTGATGCAGCTCGTTTGTTGGCAGAGGTCCAAAAATATGCTGGACCAAGGTTGGAAAAGATGCTGTTTTTGGTGTAAAAAAGCGCCAGAAGATATGTTCCCCAAAAACGTTTTACACTCCAAAAGTTCGGTCTTGTGCCTCTATCAAAAAGCTACACCATAATCATGTTGACAAATTTCTAACTCTGCAAGGCAATGACTGCCTTCATTCAGTAAGAAGCGGGTATATGATGTCATAACTGACGCCATCTTACTGTCTTACTGCCAACAACTTAGGCCAATTGTCACAACTTAGACCAAGAACGCCGACTTAAGCTATCATCACTTTTCAAAAACTTTTGTTCTCCAAAACAAAAGTTATATTATGAAACCAAGAACAAAAATCAAATTTCCATCCCTGAACTGGACTGTCTCCAAACCAGGGGCGGACCCAGGATTCTCTTAACGGGGGAGCTCAGTGTAAACTGAAATCTTACGAAAACCACCGGCTGGGAAGTCGACGTGCAATGGTTTCCACAAAACAAATGCGGGTCTAAGGGGACCAGGTCCCCCACCCTCTCCCCCGCCCTCGGCTCAGCCGGTGCTCCCAACTGTGCTTTACGGGCCCACAACCTGTCTCCTGAGCCCCAGGGAATTCCAGGGATATCTGGCGAATTCAAGCGGTAACACTTTCTTAGCACTCACAAAGTACAACCAAGAAGGACCGTTGTGACTCATAGGTAAATGTAAAGGTACCTAGGTACCTTTTCATCTTTTACGCCTCGATGTTTATGTCATAATTAGCTAGCTTCAGCAAAGGAGCCATGCATAGTAATGACGTTAGCACAAACACCGATAAGATATTTTTGCTTTCTTTTCAAAAACAACGGGAGCGTGAAAAGTCACTGTCGGTGTGAACCGGACCCAACTCCCCGACAATTGCTTACCCACCATTTTGTGGTGTTCATACCTGCTATCTCTCTGCAGCACCAAAACTGTCATTCTCCACCAGAATATGGTTGGAGCCATGCTTATTCACTCTGTGTCTTGAGGTTTTTCCGCAATACCTTCGGCGTGGCACCCGCCATATCCGCACCTCACTTTTTGCCGTGAGGGATATGGCAACCCGGGCTCATGAGCCTGGTCTTAACACAAGCGCATACGAGGCGAAGAAACCTGAACGTTACCGCCAGTGTATAAACAAGCGCGGACAGGGAAGTCTTCTACATTCCAACGGACTCTCTAATGGCTTCAATTCCTCCGGGAACCCGTATCACGCAGCGGCGCACACGCTTCCATTAGTGTCGGGCCGTATTAGCCTTTATCGGGCCTCATGCATACCGCGAACATAAAGTGGGGTTGGTGTGAATCCCTCCCCCGACCAATTCCACATCGTGCGTCCTAGAGCTTCGCGAAAAAAAACAGTGTTTCTTTAAAAAAGAAATGAAAACGAGGTATTTCTTTTAGGACTCAGGTCAACGGGTGATCTTTCATGTCGGATTAAAGGTCGGATATTGGTGTAATGTCTAACTCTGCAAGGCAATGACTGTCTCCATTCAGTAAGAAGCGGGTATATGATGTCATAACTGACGTTTAAGTTTTCGTTTTTTCGTTGACGTTTTCGAGTTTAAGAACAAATGAACGCCAAAGAATAAATGACGGTGAAACGAAACGGATATCATAGTGTTCCTCAATCAAATATGAGTCTGTCTGTACAAAACTAGATTGTTTTTTACCCATGAAATCCTCTCCAGGTCATGCAGGGTCAATCCTTGTCATGCAGGATCGTCAGCTTAAATGCTGACTGAGCTGTAGAAGCATTTTTGTAGATGATAATAGATGCTGAAGTGAAATAAAGCGTCTCAGGAAGCAATTATGTCGAACAACATATAAAGGTCAGCTTAGGTCATCCAAGGCCTAAGCTGGTCATAAAGTCATAAGTCATAGGTCATAAAGGCCAGCGACCTGGAATGGCCTCTGACTTGCTAAAAATCGTAACTTAAGTGTCTCAAACGCATTTTTCGGGTTGAAATCCAACACGAAACATAATTCAGGCACGCCGTGGTATTGCAGACTCATCAGTCCGCGGCCGACGCCGCTCCGCCAGTCGGAGCGAAAGTCAAGCGTTCGCTGCATTATGCCGTCTTTCGATGAAATAAAAGATAAAATGCACCAAATTTATATCACTTGATTTCTCACACCTCAAGCAATCCGAGTGTATAGGTTGTTTTGCGATATCTATTTCCTATCACATTCCCAAAGACGAAAAATAACGTGTTTCCCGTCTTAAGGCAGTCATGAGCTTCAACTTACACCATCGATAATCCCGGCAGTGAGCATAAGCCTATTAAATGTATGCATAGTCTTATGGAACATACAATTTGGAGTCGATTAATATATATTATATTGTGTTTGTACACTCCAGCCGTCTTACAGTGAGACAAAACCGAGACCGTTATAAATCGGCCGCGTCGACGCGCGAAAACGACTGACATGGTTTCCGTTATGACGTCATAGCTCGTTACCAAGACAACATAGAAGAAAAATTTGTTCAGTGTAAGGATGTGAAAATGATGCCCCAGAACGTACACCAAGTATCCAGACGGATCAAGCAAACCGTTCGGAAGCTGTCCTCGGAAAACCACAGGGGTGCATCAACCCCCATACGGGCGAGGGTTAAGGATCAGCGCAATGCGAAGCAGAGGGAAGGGACGCGGTAGACAATACTTTCGACGTCATTCGACGGCCGACTCCGACTCATTCCAACTTCATCTATGATGTCTTTACGCATTTTATCCCGTTACATGCAAAATTATGAAAAACACAAAACACAGGCTTTTCTGAATGACAGTGTGATTTTATACCACTTTCTTAGCCTAACTTAAATAGAAGAAGCATTCCTTCTTACACTGACGTCATAAGGCGCAATGGCGTTTCTGGCTCCGAAAAAATCAATTCCAGGTGCAACATCATGTGGGTGAAAATCCGGTCAGAAACTACTGAAAGTCGCCCCTTTGGCACTTACGCCTCTCGCAGCTCCTGCCACAACTCCATCCGAGTGTCTCCGCTCCTGTCTCTGCCAAGGCTCTGCCCGTATACGACAATGGAATGTGCTGGGCGGTCGCGCCGGCGAGGAGTTTCTTCCTGTCGTTAGGCAAGGGGTGTTACGACCACGACTGAGGGGAGGAAAAAGGGCTTTGTCAAGACGCTCATACGTCTTGGACTTTCTGCAGCGCACCAGAATGGCCCCAACTGGTCCTGTCAAGTAAGCAAGTTTCTGAACCTCTCTTGGTTTCAACAACGAATGCAATGACTTCATTAATTTACTTACTTCCATGAACACAAAGCGAAGGGCGTACTAAGCGAAAATTAAAGATTTCTTTCCCTTGAGTAATCGTAAGATAATTATCCAGGGAGCAGGTGGTTCGAATTACAGAGCAGCCATTGCATGGATTGAATACAGACATTTCTGTTTGGTCTGGAGTACAGGTGCCGGTAGGGGTCGATTTCTGTAAACGATTGGGGGAGGGGGGACGAGCCTAACAGGGCTCTAAGGGTCCGACAACCTAAACTCGCCCCAAGTGTGGGTTTCTCAACGGATTTAACCCACTTTCTGTATTCTGCCTTCTGTATTCGTTTAGAAGGGCTCCTCCACACAGCGGATCTTAGGACCCAGTCAATACAATACGACATAAAACACATCTCGAATTATAAAAAAAAACTCCTTCCCGCTCCACCCAGCACCCTCACCGTGCCTCCACCCCCGCCCCAAAATCAACAGAGTCGACTTAGGTGCGCTCAGATCTGAGGCGCTCTAATAGCTGCCGCCGCGAAGTGGCTTCTGTCACGTGCCGCGACAGCTTGCTCCAGGCGGCAGCGGCTCTGTGTGAGAAAAGCCGCTGCGTGGCAGTGAGACGGACGCTCGGCAGCTGAAGGACGGCGGAGCCAACGATGGCAGCGCGTATTTGACGCTCAGACACAGCGCTACGAAGGCGAAACATGCACCGCAGTCAGGCAGGTGCAGCGGAGACATGCAGGGCGCGGTGCACGTTTACTGCATCGCGGTGCACTACCAGCTGCCTTATGCTGGGCCAGCCAAGAGCGGTGACGGTGGGAGCGACGTGATCGTAGCGGCGCGGACCGGTGACCAATTTGGCCGCGAATAGGATAGTGTGCTGTAGGCGGTTAAGGGGGCAGGTGGCAGCTCCACCCCAGGCAGACGAGCAGTACTGGAGGTGGGGAAGACATGGGTCTGGACAATGATTTTTAGGATGTCTGGGGCCAGGTGATGGCGAATTTTGAAAAGGAATGAGAGGACTGCATCGGATGGCGGGGTTACGGAAGAGATATGTACTTTATTTAGACCTGCGGGAAGTTATAGGTTTTTTCCTTACTATGTTTCAAATGAAAAAGTCAATTTATTTTATTATATTTATATATATCCATATATATATATATATACATGCATGGCAATAAAAAGACTTTTTTTATATATATATATATATATATATATATATATATATATATATATGCATGGGAATAAATTGACTTTCTCGATATATATATATATATATATATATATATATATATATATGAAACGAGATCATTTTATCATACTCTATCATTGTATTCTATCATTCTATCATGCGGGAATTTAAAAGGTTTTTCCTTGCCATGTATCAAATGAAAAAGTCAATTTATTCCCATGCATATATATATATATATATATATATATATATATATATATATTATGTACAGAACAGAGAAAGATAGATGCATTGCCATAGACTTTATTCTTTACTTTCTGCCCATCTCTTATCTATTGCGTCCATTCTTTCGTTATCATTACTCATTTCCCTTCAAAACCGGCAGAAATATCGGGGGGGAAGCAAGCAAACATTGGGGGCACAAGTCAATATTGGGTATGCCGGGGCCCTCTCAAAAGAATACAGGTCGACACCCCTGGGTGCCGGCAATCCTATCGTCCCGGTTGCTACCTCCGCAACAAGAATCCCTACCCGGCGCCGATGCCGTTCGCCTCTGTTGGTCGTTGCCTGGCGAGTCCTTCCTCGGATGACGTCACTGCACTCCAGCAGTCATGGCCGGCAGGGGGAGGGGCAGTTGGTAATTGCCTACAGTTGACCATGGTCCCACGCCTCGCCGTCGCACTCGCCTCGCACGCCCACCACGTGTCACCTGATAATTCATTAGTGGCGCGTGTTCATTGGACGCCAGGAAATAAAAACTGTCCAAGTCAGCAGCCATACCATTCGTTTGTTTTTTTTCTGTGTGTGTGTGTGTGTGTTTCATACCAAAACGACATTTCTGTTGTTTGTATGGTTTAATTCCATTTTCGTGAGGGGGAGGACTTGGCCCTCCTCCAGTTCTTCGGAACCAAAGCCAAACATTTTGCGCCATCGTGCTGAAATTTGATGTCTTTTCCCACGTATATTCCTCACAAATCACATGAAAATTTGGGCGTATTGCACAGAATCGGAGCGGTTCCAAGAGACATTTCTGGGAGACATGTCAGGCCATTTTACGGTCATTTCAGACGAGTACTATCTCGTTTTTATGTCGACAATGTAAGCTAATATTCAGCAATATTGCATATATTTACTCAATCAAAACCCTTCAGTATAGAAACGCCGAGTCTAATATACTTTTCATTTGTAACTGCTTTATGGAACATGTGTGTCGTGTTTGTACTGAAGGCTAAATGCATACATTGTTTGAAAACGAGGAATAGTTATGAGCCATTCATTAATAGCCATACTAAATTATTTAATAATGCCGTGATTTCAAAGAGTGAAATTCATTATGACGGACCATCCACATATTGTCTAAAAAGCGTTTGACGGCTGCCAAGGGCAGATTCAGGGAGTGCCATAGGGGGAAACGTGCTGGGAAATTCTCCGTCCCTTCCTAATGTGACGTTGATCATCGCGTCACGTTTCGAGGGCGAATAATCTAATGGCTGTTCCGCGTCCGGCCAAGACTGACGGACACCGCGGATCAGGATTAGTCGGTGAGTGAAGCGGATACTGGTTGATACCAGAATCTAAATATCTGCCTATTTACGTCACTTCTTTTGCTTTTTATTGAGGCGAAAGTAGGAAAATGGCCGATTACAATGCATTAGTCGGCGTTGTGCGTGCAATGGGCTTTTGCACCCTCGCTGATTTCTAGGGTTAAAAACATTTTCCTTTAACAAACGATCAGCGGAAATGAGACATGCCAGTGAAATATTGTGGTCAAGGACGGTAAGACAAATACCGCTCCAGCCACAGCAATCGTTTCTCGGCGCTATCCGTAACTATTCATGAGCTCATCCAGAGCTTGATTTCGGTGAGAGAAACATCGATTTGGAGAGTGCCTTGGCTAATAGCTTGAATTAACCTAAATTCATTTCTTGATTTGTGGATGATAAATTCATTTGCACCCGTTTCGGACGGGAATTCGTATTTATTTATAAATGTAATCCATTGTTTTGCCAGAGTGCTTTGGAGTCAGAGAAGAGGCTAAACAGAACTCGTTGCACGCACTCTGATCTCTACACCGGATCACGCAACTCCAGACAACCGGCATGGCGTTGTGGCGAAAGTTTAGGGTGCGTACACAAGCAACACGATGACATCATGGCCAGTGTGTCGCTTTAACCCTATTCCCGGAGGGCTAGCCGGTATAATCGATTCCCGGCAGGGGGGCGGATTCGGCCCCACCCCCCCCCGAGATCTCGAGAGCTACACATCCGATTTCATCGCAACAAACGGCAATCGATTTGCCATGACGTGAACTACATTTTTAAAAAATAAATTTTCAAAATTTTGAAATGCGTGGATACAGGGGGGCAAGAATGTCAAAATCAGGGGTATATTTGGACTTCTTATAACTCCGTTGTTTATCGACCGATTTCAATAAAATTGACATGAATCGAGAGATTATGGGTAGGGCTTATACCATGGATGCACAAATCAGAAACTTTAGGAAAATTCATGGGCGTTCACAGGGTTTCAAAAATAGGAGGATTAGTTTCCTAACAGCTGAATGAGCAAAAAAGGGAAAACACTTTTTTGGCTTCTGCTACTCATGTTATGCTAAAAAAGTACAAATCGCATGATAATGTTTGTATAATGTTAGCATAGACGGTGCCAGGAACATAAAAAAGGGGGAACTGTCATGGTCACACGTTCTTCAGATCAACTTGTGACCTTTGACCTTAAATGACCTCCAGTGACCTTGGGGTCACTTGGGATGATTTCCTATGCATTTAATATTATCTTTAAACGTTTTCAATCATTTGAATTCACTCTATTTCAAAAATTTCATTTTATGACTATTGCGATATAGGGTACGCGCACTGACATTTTAGGTCATAGCTCCGTGACCAACCTGATATCAAGCTGAAACATGGTACACAAGTAGAGGGCATCGTTCTACGTCAGGCATATTCCGGGTTTGGCATTTGAAAAAACGGCGCCGGAATTATTGCAAAAAACAAATTTTGTTTTTTGACCGTCAACTGACCTTGTAAAGTGACCTCAGATGAACAAAATTACATCTGCACATTGCCCAACTATTTATCTATACATCCATATAAAGTTTTGAGTTCTGTCTTAAAAACTCTGTTTTTGGCAGGCATTTTCCTTTTACCTTCAACATGGCCAAAAATGGCTTGAGGTGCCTCCCAAAAACGTTGCCTGGCTCCGCCCCTAAGCAAAATGGAATTCTGAAATTTTGTCGCGGCACGTAGAAAGAATAGCTAGGAAAAGTGACCAAGTTTCGTGAAGCTGCGTTAAAAAGCCTGGAATTGGCAAGCAAAAAACCCGAGGAGGGGCGGATTCAGCCCCCCTGCCGGGAATAGGGTTTAAGGCCAGTGGACAACTTTCAAATATCTTGTTTCAGTGGTTATTTACAGTAGGTACCGAACGCCAAACGGAGTCTACAGTCCTTGACCTAAAACTGGGCCATAGATGCGCTAGCGGGGAGCAATAAGTCCTTTCAACATCAAGGCTGCTTAGAACGTTTCACCATATTTGGTCCAATGTATTTCATATTTCACTCCCAATTTAATTTTTCCGAAGCACCACTATTGTGAAGGCTTGACGATTTGCACTATGGTTACAAAGCCAATCAGCCGCTCACACTCGCTGGTCATGCCCTTCCCCGCCTCGGCGGCACCCGGCCGCCGTCCGCCCGGTGCTCGAAGCCGACCGCGACTTTACGGCTCTGACGCCTGTCCATGTCATTATGCATCAGTCTGACTTCTACATATTGTTCCGTCCACGATTTTTTAGATGAAATGACACCGTTTTCAAAAGATCCGAGAATTCGATCAGAACATTCGAATGCACCTATCTAAATATTCGAATGTTAAAATACATGCGCATTGTTGGTTCTAGTCAGCACACATTTATATGTGGAATGGCGGAACAGACCTACGCAGACAGACGTAGGTCGTGCGTAATTAAGAGGTCAATGACATGTTATCTTTAAGCATGCCTAATATGTATGAGTGTGCATAAAGTTGGACAAATGTGCTACAACTTCATCAAATATCTGTACAGGTTAAAGCAGAAAATCCTGGAATGGCCGAAAACTGGTTTTAGTATTTGAAATGATGTAAAATCGCATCTATATATATATATATATATATATATATATATATATATATATATATATATATGACCTATGATGCTCTCGTGTTGGGTGTTGTGCGGTCTACAGAATCTTTCATGACATTACAATACATACTGCACACTATCGGCCATCTCCGGAGATTATTCTATCAATAAAGATGAAGTAAAGTATTCAATCGCAAAATCGCAAACTTGATCGTCTATATGACGTTCTGTCGACATGCCTCGCGTGACTATGACTGACGGACTTCCACCAATCCTTTACAAGACTTTACAATACAATGACGGAGATGTGGTAAAAATTTCCTTTGGCTATTCCCTTGGTTAAGCGGATATTAAAGCAAATTTCCCATTCAATTTCCCTTGGTCAAGTGGACAGCAAAGCAATGGAGACGAACAAAAGCTCGTAAATTGTGCTATTTTGCACATCCGCTGCCTACAGGTGACATCAAAGTAACTGACACCAGTAACTAATATGCGTTTTAATACGTCACGTTAGTAACTAGACCAGTCTTAGTGAGTCACAAAGCCGTGTCTTTAAGCTGTAAGCAAAGAAGCCTGAATGAAAGTACCAGTGACAGACCTTGGAATTAGTATCAAATACTACTAGTATGGGTATGGTGAAGCAAATCTAATTTTCGCACATCTATGCGGTATATGTGGTGCCGTTCAACTGGCAGCGATCGTCATGAATGTTTGTTCCAAACGTATGACGTCACTTTGAGTTTGTGACTAATGCGCGGACTAGTGATGCGCCACAGAACGCCTCAGGGCTCGTAACTGCGCTGTTTGTCCTTCGAAGGAGCTATTTCATTTGCCGTGTTTGGCTCGCTTAGCACAATCGGGGATGAAAACCTGGTACTCCTGTGTAAGCATGATTTGTAATAAAACAACAGGAAGGTTGCTATAGGCATGAAGGAAATTCATGTTCCATATTTTGCGACAAAATTATAAGAGCATTGGTATATGCATAAAAACTCATGTTCTTTTTGCCATTTTGAAAGGCTTTGATCAACAGCCATTACGCGGTATACGTATGTTTGGCAGAATTTACCGTGCCACTGTTCGGAAGAAAATTACTAGTCACCAAGACCACTTCATGTTTAGTGGTCTTGGTGAAGTGGTCGGACACCAGTCTCTTCGTGGACTGGTGTCCGTATGCGGCACAGCAGCGGACGATCAACTAACAATCTGTATCAGCAGTGGGTACAACCACTGGCAGAACGTGCTACGATATACCACCCAGTCTCTCTTTTGCTTTTTGATATTGTTCGAGGAACTGGCTCCTACGTATAGTAATCTACTGTGCAAGACATTTCAGTGATGCTCAACTTCCAACTGGGATTTGGAAGCCGGAAAAGGGTTGCTCACTTTTTTCAAATATTCCCACTGTCACAGCCTATTCATTAATCGTCTGTCTTTCTCCTGCGCAGCTAGTCAGAAAGAAGCCGAAGAACACTCAAAATGCCACCGACCAAACTTTCATACCATGTTTGCCATAGTACTAGCGACGATCACGAACATCCAGCCAAGGTAAGACGGCCTGGTGCCTGATAAAGAGCATTATCCTTGTCAGTCGACATGTTCAGGGAGTAATCTGTCTTTAATTGGAAACTGCACGCGTCGAAATGTGTTCCTCCTCAGGAAAATTTATACTAAGTAAGGATTCCATATATATCATCTAAATAAGGATTCGGGTTTCTACCTTGGTCAGAATGTTCTAGTTTGGCGTTGGTACTGTGTTTTATTTTTCGTTTGGTATGCGCTCTGCCAGAGCAAAGTAACTGTTTTTTTTCAGTTAAGCTTTTTAGTTTTTACGGTAGTTGATTTCGCACAATGCTTAATCGCGTACCGTCACATCGGATCTCTGTTTGTGCGCTGTGTCGCAACTGGTCTACGGTTCTGTAAGTCAACTGGTCAGTTCTGTCAGCAGTTCTGATACGTGCGCTGTGTTTCTGCCAGGAACTCTGCGAAGTACTGTGCCGTGTTTCTGCCAGGAGCTCTGCTAACTGCTGTGTGCTGTGTCTGTTGTCAGGAGCTCGACGTTCAGGCTCCTCACACACGGGGCTGGAGGTCCCGGCCGTTCTGCATCTATCCCCAGGAGATCGCCTTTCAGCTGGGCCAACGCACGCACATCAGTCGCGTCCAGGTCCTCGTGCATCAGCTGCTCATCCGTGAGTTGGGCATTATCGGTCATAAATCAGGTTGGGATTCCATCACAGAGACAGAGGCAGAGGCAGAGGTAAAGCCAGAAGCAGAGATAGAGAAGCAGTCACAAAGAAGAAGAGAGAAGGAGAGAGAGAAAGAAAAAAAGGAAAGAGAGAGAGAGGGAGTGAGAGAGAGAAACAGAGACGGAGACGGAGGCAGACAGACAGACAGACAAACGGATGGACAGGCAGACAGACAGACGGGTGGGAGGGCGGGAGGACAGACGAACGGACGAACCGTCGTCCGTGTATCTTCTAATGGTATAACAGTATCTCTATCCACCAATAATATATCAGACGGACGTCCGTCCGCTAATCCGTTAATCCGTCCGTTAATTTTGGGGAGAGATAATCCGCATTTCTTCCATCAGATGATTGCAAACATTGTTCGAGATCTTTTGTGCACGACACCTTAATAAGCCTCACCTCACGTCTCGCAAAACTCCATGGCCTTCCCTCTAATCTCTCCAGCCGAACGCATCGACCTGTTCGTTGGCGACGTGGAGCGGGGCAAAGACGAAACGTACGCCAACGCCAAGTTCGCCAAACTGGGCCACGTGACCCTGTCATCGGCTGACGAGTCGGGCGGGAAGGCCCGCGAGTTCAAGTCGGTCGCCGTCGACTGCGAGGGCCTCTTCATCAAGCTGCTCATCCAGAGGAACCATATGAGCAAGATCAACAAATTCAACCAGGCGAGTGGCAGCTCAGCAGGTGGGCCTGCCAAGGCTTGTACACTTCTGTGCTGAATATCGTAAGGACCGGCGTTCATCTCATAAGTTTCCATTAGCGATGACAGTTGGCAGTTTAAGTGTTCTGGATACAGCCAGCATTCCCGTATATTGGATACTTTTGAAACTCTCGTTACCTATCTGAAGTTTCTTTTCTGACGATCAGCATTCTCTTTTCTAGGTCAGCATAATGGGTGTGAATTTCTTGGGCGAGGAGAAAGAAGCCAACAATAACACTACGCCGCTGGCGAGAACGGGGTCTGCACCTCTCACCCAGGACGGCATCTCCAACTACGACGACTTAGCATTCAACATGTACACGGACTACACCACCGTCAAGTACATGCGGAAGCTGGAGGCGCGAAAAGCAATCGCCGCCAAAAGTGAGTTTGAGAATGGACATTCATTGATTGCGAGTGTGTGGGGCCAAAGCGATGAAACATCAAGGACTGCTTTTGTAAGACCTGACTCGGAAAATAATTCAGGATTTTATTACAAGTTCATTCCTCTATGGCGCAATAGTTTTCTAAAGGCCTTTATACTTTTGTATGGGACCACTCTTTCGGTCCTTTTCGTAGACAGAACGGACTTCCGTCTCCGAACTGGTGACTGAGGTCCAGTGAACTGTCGGTGGCCGCTGCGTGTTTCCTCCCTCGCACGGATTCACCGGGGACACGACGCAGCCGCTGTTGTGTGGAACGACTCACGTGACGATGAGGCGCGCTTTGTTAACGCGGTGGCGTAGTGTCCAGATAAGACGGAATCGATGCGGACAGCGGTGAAACAGCGGTTAGTCCGGATCAGTATGACGACGTGAAAAAAATCACACCGCGGGCGAAAAGCAGTTGCGCTGCCGACTGCGGTTGGCCCCATTCACTGTACCAATAGGGCGAGTCGCATATCGTCCCCACCATCCAACAGATGAAGGCAGCCCAGCCCTACCTCAGTCTACGTTTTCTTTAATCTTCACTGTTTATCTTAGAATTAGGCACATAGCGTTGTTAATGGCTTAATGTTTTTTTGTTATTCGAACTTACAGTTTCATTGTCATTTGGAGAATTTCTGGGGTTTCCCTACCAGCTTTCGCGTTGTCAGGAATTAGGGAATCGGCACTTCTTTCCATTTCAGGATAGGTATGTTAAAGATCCTGTCTTCTCCGCACAATTTTTCTCGATATTGTATATGGTTTTAAAGCATGTGCAGAAATATTCAGAGTTTCACACTGTCAGAAGCTAACAAACCTATGTCAAGGAAAAATGCATGAGGGGAGGTTTGTCAGCCTTTGCCTGCAACCTATAGGTATTCGTATATTAGTTTGGGATGTTTTTTGATGTGATGTGTTCGATTTGGCCTGAAATAGTCTTCCATTCCGAGACCATGATGAGACTGAGAGGTACCAGTGTTCATATCCCATCACTAACACCTCAGACATCATACGATGCCTTAGTGATGTTCTGCGGCTCTGTGACCGTTTTATGTCCAGTTGTCAGGTGGTGAATCCCATTGTCAATAAATCTTTCATGGCCTTGGCCAAGAACGTGTGCCTTCCTACTAATCGTATTTGACCTGGTAACATGGAATATTTTCCCAGTATCGGCAAGCAATACCCACGCGACGAATTCATCTATGCCTGCGTGCCGACCTAATGTTTTATTGCATGCTAACGCATTCCTTGCATGCCACATTTCTATCGGTGTGCAATCACCATGCGCTCTTGCATGTGAAAGTTAAATTCATTTTCATGTGTGAAAAGAAATAACCCTCGTAAGTGGGCAAATGAAGCCGGTGGGACTGGCCAAAATCGTGTAGAATAGTGGAAAGACGTAGCAGTTCACTGCATCTTTCGATGTGATCTCTCGATTAAGGTGTTTTGTTTTCTCGATGGGACAAATCATACACGTCTCTAATTTTGCGTGGGTCATTGGCATGAAATAAAAATACGCACTGAAACAAAGAAATGTATTTCAATTCTGTTTTCGTCTCGAGGGCCGATTCTCCTCCATCCCCCCACCCCCCTCCTTTGGTTTTGCTGGTGCCAAAGCCAAGCTATTTACTCTGTTGCGGTGGAATTTTGTTGCTTTTCCTACGTTACCTACGTTTCGAATTTGGCATCTATTTCAAACCATCCCGACTCATTCAGGTTCATTCAACCCGCGCACGACCGTCGGTCGGCGACGATCACGCCCACTTGGGGGGGGGGGGCAGTTGACCGCCCCCATCTAACTCACGAACGGTTAGTCGCACGATAAAAATAAGCGCACCGTTGGAAAGCTTGTGACGAGTAGAGCTCGAAACTGGTCTCATTTTTAGTTTTAGACAGTATGTAAGCATTTACATCCTATATATGTTTTCTCACAGCCGACTGCATGAGACTGAGAAATGGCCTGAATCTTAAGGGCTGTGACTAATGACGCATAGTTAAAGGCACCAGGGTACAAGTAAAGGTCCGCAAATGCCGATACATATCTAATTTCTCGGATTTGTTCAGTATATACGCCGAAACGTTGAGTTAAAGGCGCACCAATTTTCGCGTCGGCTGTCGGCGTGCGGCGCAGCCGTATGCAGTAAGAAATTGACGGGAACTAATTTTAGCGTTCCTCTATTTTTGCGAGAAAAGCTTATTCTTGTAAATTTTATTGATATTAGTGGTTCTTGTCATAGTTGTTCATGCTTAAATTTTGGAAAAATTCACTAGTTATCAATCTACAAAACTGGCGGAGCTTTATTCCCGAAAGCCTGTGTATTTCCAAAATATGCGATTTTTTCAAACTTTTTGAGGTTCCTGGTATTACTTACGTCTGTGCAAGCCAGTTCTGCCAATTTCTACCTATTCTGAGTAATTCATCGCTGGTTTTGACGGTGGATTCGGGTCATTGACCTGAACTGGAAGGTCACCGGTTTACCTAAAGCCGTAAAACCGGATACCACTGGCTTTTTGTCATGATGAGCAACACGCCTGTTTTTCTTTCCCTGCTTTAACTCAGTTAGGGACCAATCTCAAAGAGGATATATGCCCTCCCCCCTGTGCACCATCGAAGTGGTCAGTATTTTAATTTAATTTATATGAAACCGCACACTGCCGAGGGTTAAAATACCTAAAACACACTGGAAGGATACTGATGTCAGGTTTGTATTCCACATGACAAATGCTTTCAAATAATACTCATAATGATTATATTTTGTAATAAATCGAGGCCAAAAAGTAAAATTTCGCCAATATGTTACCAACAATGCAATCTATTTTGCAGGGGCGTCGATTTCTGTAACTGATCTGGGGAGCCAAGCTGAGGACCCGACAATCCAACCTCTTCCAAATGTGAATTGCTCAAAGGATTAAGCCGACTTCATTTTGAGTAACGGAAATTTATAGGTTCTTGTTACCATGTATCAAGTAGAAAATTGCATTTATCTCCATATATGTATACCTACATATATGTCATTTTGTCATGAGATCAAGTTTACAGAATGGATTTGAGAAGGTTGGATTTTACGGAAACACATTTATTGTCTCTTCCTCTTTTGAATGATGTATAGTTTTGTCCTTATGACTTTTTGTCATGGAGGTCTAGTGGCATACGTAGTTGGTTGTTGGCTTCGAACCCACTTTTTAGTGACCTGTATCTCGTGGCTTTTTACTTCACGGCTTCATAAACGAAAATGGCGAAATCAGGGTCCGGAACAACCTTATATACCAATTTTGAGCGGAATTTAAGAAGATGTAGGTGTTCTGAACTCACCATGGTGATCTGTCATGGACGCATTTCCAACTTAAAATGAGCCGGGCAATTGTGTTGAAAACGGTTTTGTGAACGAGTAATTCACGTGAATGATGTCGTTTCGAAATACAGATAATGATAGTGTTGAAATGCTCCATCTTTATGTCGCATGCGGTTAGCCTTTGAATTCTATGGCGATGCGTGGCTGCGTAGTTTTCAGAACCGACTACGTCGCGCCAACAAAGTGGTGGACGTCGAGGGAGCTACCTGGAGTCGAATGTAAAATCATATTGGGACTCAGCGGGTTCAAGACATGCAGAATTGTCGGGTTTTAACGACTGCTCACTGGTCGGCGCGCAGGCTGACCTGAACATCGCCGGCGGCCAAGACACGTGACCGACTACAGCCCGGCCAATCGGCGAGCAAAGAGCGATCGTTCGACCCTTCGATTAGATTTCCTACTATGCACGGCGATCCTACGCCTCATCAAAAGGAAAACGATAACGAGAAACGCCAGTGTTTTCATGACAGAAATGCGTGTTTTGAAATAGTCTAGTTCAGCAGCAGAACGCTCTCAGAAAAAATCAAATCCCGTAAAAATATTGTTGTAGTCATTAGGATTACGGCTACGCAAAAACAACGGCTACCAAAAGCGCCCAGGGGGACTTACGTGGTAGTTATCCAAATGCCTCAGTGGTACAGCGAGCCTAGGAAGCGCTTGATGAAGCGAAAGTATGACTGGAGGAGGTTTCATGACCTTGTTACCCGTACAACTGTCAATAGGCAGTCACAAGTGCTAGACTTAGCACGGGCATCAACGTCGGACACCACTCGTGCGAATCATTTGAATCGAAATGATGGAATTAAGAGATGCCATTATGCAGTGCTGACACCGAGCTCGTCAAACTTAAATACTAGTTCTTCCGTAACTAAAATAATAGAAAATAATAGCTTACAAATTTTCCGATAGCCAAAATTATTTCTTTCCCGGCTGTACAGGCAGTTGGTTGGTTGGTTATTGGGGCTTAAGGGCGCACCGACTACAGGGTCATTCGGCACCCATACAGGCCATGTACATGTACAGGCAGTATTTGTCCCAAGTGTCCCACTTGAAGGAATTACCGTGCGTAAAATCGCTTCCAGAAAGACTTGCAATTTAGATGGGATAACTATCCTCATTCACTCAATGAAATGCACTCTTGTTATGCGCGAGGTAACCATTAGCCTCCTGGTCGGTTCGGCTCGCACAAAACCTTCACCACATGCTGAATAATACCGTCTAATTGTTCCGCCGTTACTTGGGCCGGGGACAGTTACGAGCTGTGACCTACTCGTGCACAGCCGTCCATGACGCTTTACTGTCGGCTGTTCACGGCCCGGCCGACCGATGAAGTGCGCCGGGTGTCCGCGGGTCCCACTGGGTCCCTGTGGGTCCTGCCGTGGCCCGCCGGGCCCCACCGACCATTGACTGCACGCCCTCAAGTGGGGTCGATCCGCGGCCGCGGCCGGCCGCCATGCGCGTTGCTACAACAAAACGGCCCCAGGCGGCGATCCATACGGGCGCGCCGATCTTGCACGGTCACTGAACGCGGCGTGCCGGCCAAAGAGGTGCGCGGCCAGGAGCGGCGGCGTCAGACACTCGAGCCGCGCCGGGGGGGGGGGGGCGCTGCGGGGAGCCCAATCGCCGCACAAAAGTCCTGGGAAGCAGTGTTGTCGGCCTGCGTCGGGTGGATTAGCGCAGACGCCGGGGAGCGACTGTGTTGCCTGGAGTCGCCTCTGGCATTTAAGCGTAATCAGCACTTCCTTCGGCTTTGAGTTGACCGCAGTTTTGGGGCTGGCTATGGCGTGGTCATGAATTCATTGCGGGACTGGCCGCAACGGCTACAGATATACGTGCGTTCAGAATGGATGACGGAGGACGCGGGCCGGCCATTGACTTATTTATCAAGGGCGATACGCCTGTCCCACATTCACAAAGACGCGCTGGTACGCGGGCCGTCCATAAAAAACGCGAAAATGCTATTGATTCGGAAGGCCTCGAAGGCCACGAAATGGGATGTTGCCATTTTCCATACAAAGCTGTCTGATCGTTCATGTGGCAAGGAAATGCTGGTCATGGAGTGCTTATTGAACGAATGTTGAGCTTTTTATAGTCATTTATCCACAGCGGCTATACCTTGATTTGGTTGTTATACTGAGGTTGTCTTAATTGAGGAAATACTACTTAATGCCATCTGTCATGCTCTCCGAACCCTTTGGCGTTTTTTGCTCTCACATTTATAGCGGCATTATATCATTTTTTGCATGAGCGAAAAACGAAACAACCATTATGGGTCATTTTGCGTCAAAACGCACCAGAGTTGCCCCGACTCCTTCCGATTTTGATGAAATTCAGTAGGCTCATAGTACCTATGGAGCAATGGGAAGCCACCAGTTCTTAGTCCTGGGTGACATAAGACGTCAAAGTTACAGGTCATGAAAGGTCATCAAATGCATCATAATTCGGTGATGGATCGTGGCAGAAAAGTGCGACCAGCGCGATTCGATGCAGAAATGTTTTGGCTTCCATCGATAGGTATGTTTTCCGTTAACTATGCGATGACCTTTGACATCATTGGTTGAAATGAAGCATTTTCTCGGGTATGACCATGCCATGCCCCCCTGATCGTCGCAAAAAAATGTGTACCCTATTAACAGTTATCCTGAAATCAGCATGGAAAAACCTTTTTGAGCAAATTCCAGCTTCTTCAGATATCTCAACTTATGTAATATCATGGATAACGTACTACGAAATAGTAAGTAGTACGTAGTAAGTCATCCATCGTCATGCCAAGTCGTCGCTTGAAAAATATGCCCCGAGGCTATTTGACCAATGTTGGTTGATTCCATGCTTTTTGGTTGTTTGTTTGTTTGTTTGTTTTGTTTGGTTATGTTGCACTTTTGGTGTGCTCAATGCCATGTTTGTTTGCTACATATCAGCTCAGCCTTACGTTTCTTGAACTGAACGGTCAAGGGTCAAAGATCATAATATTTCATCACTAATCGACCCACTGCCATCCAGGCTTGACACATACCTTTTCTCTAGTTTTTAACGAAAGTGAGCCCACCCGATGTTCTTGGACTTTTAAAGCCACCTGGAACAATCTTAGCCGTGCATAGGGGCCATCTGAAGGTCAACCAAGTTCTGGATCGAGGTCAACCGTCATCAAGGTTGTCAAAAATTTGGAATTAGTGCCTGAAAAAATACATGGCCATCATAGCTCGTCCAACGCCAATCACGGTCAGTGACCTCGGTTGACCTTCAAATGGTCCTCAAATGATGCATGGCTAAGATTGCCTCAGGTGGCGTTTTGGTTCAATAATACTGAAAAGACTCACTTTCGTTGAAAAGGGAGCAAAAGATATATGCTAAATCTAGATGGCAGGGGGTCGACTGGTGATAAGGTGTCATGATATTTGATCCTTGACGTTTCAGGCCAAACCATTAAAGTTTAAGTTGGTGTGTGGTGTAGTAAGCAAGCAGGAGTTGTGCACCCCAAAATTGTAGCATAATCAGACAAACGTGAAGCTCAAAATCAACCAACATCCGTCAAATCGCCTCAGGGCGTATTTTTCAAGCGCTGCTTGGAAGTACATAAGTTGAAATATCTAAAAAAACTGGGATTTACCCAGAAATAATTTTTGACACGTTTATCGGAGATACCAGGGCACCTACTGTCCTACACATTCGTGAAGATCGGGGGTGGGGCAAAACATTTTCAGACGCAAAAAAATGTTTAATTTGACTGTTTAGGTCAAAGGTCATCGCGAGGTTAGTGAAAAAAATCCCCATTGATGAAAGCTAGAACATTTCTACTCGAATCGCGCAAATCGCACTTTTCTGTGACGATCTATCACAGACCTATGGGCTTTTGAACCATGCAATGCATGCAAAAATCGGTGACGTTTTATGACTTGTAGCTTTGAACTCACATGTCAATTAAGGCTAAAAATTCGCTGATTCCTGTGTTTCCATCGGTACCACGAGCCAACCATATTTCGTCAAAATTGAAAGGGACCGGGCCTGGAAAGTGCCCAGTCTTGCGCGATCTGACTTGGAATGACGATTATAAAACATGATACGACCCCATGCTTCGGTAGAAAGTGAGTAACAGACGTCCCGAATACACATAACCTGGCCAAAGCGGCCTGACATCTGACCAAATATGGCCCATCTCCTGCTGCGTAGCTCATCCGCTTCCTGACCATGCTGGCAAGAGCCAACATGTCACTCCAGGCTGGGTGAGGGGTGCAACATGTTCCTCCAAGACCGGTAAGGAGCCGTCCTCAATTTGCGAACATCACCGTAACTGCTTCCTGCAGGTGACATCCTGCAGGGAACGGCATTTCACAGTGACTTCGAAAACCTTTATTTCGCACACTTTTCTAAGCTGCCTGTGGAAAGTTTGAGTTCATAAGGTTGCAAAAATCCGGAGCGAAATCGTGTAATTCGTTACTGTCTTTTCCCAAGATTTAAATACCGCATTTTCACAGGAAAGCCCATCATTTTAATGTGGTGCACCAAACGTAAGGATGTTTGGAAACGTCATCGACCTGGATGGAGGACAGATTGTCAAATATTAAGGCACTGAAAGTGTTATTACGGTGTTTTTCATTTGACGAAGCGCCGGGTAGGAATCTCACTATGGTTACCATCGACAAACTTTTGATTTTTTATGTGCAGTGGATGTCATCAGTTCGTAATAAAGTGCTGGTGAATTTACTCAAAATAGGACCATTTTTCTCTCATAACAGAATAAAGTCATTTCTCTGCAGGGTTCATATTCACATAAAGAGCAGACAGATTGATTGAAACATGGCCCATTAACACTGGGCTCAATAAACAGTGCCTGGCGCCAGCAGCGGTCTCTCAGGACTGGACCTCGGCGTCTCCCTCTGACGTGTGCGTGACAAGGACCTGACCCTGTACTCCACAATGACTCTGATCCTCACACGCACTGTCGCTGCAGGGCGGTTGGGTCGGCATCTGCTCTTGGAATTGGATTAATGAGCCAGTTCTGCATCAGGTCAGCTGTGCCTTGTAACTAATTGCTCTATTTATTTACTTGGCAGTGCTTAAAAATGCAAAAAATCCAAATGCAGAAATACCGAATCGAGAACATGGTTGTCCAAATGCAAAAATACCCAACCGAGAACACGATTAAACGCTTCAGATGTGAGTCCAAGGGGTCTTTCACCATATGATTAGACCTGGTGTCGCAGAGCTGGCAAGCACCGCGTTCTTGGCATCCTGGTAGAGTAGATCCGTTTCGTTTTTGTTCCGGTTTAAATGTCGGAGCTCCCCATTACGTGAGCCTCTACTGCTTACGTGAACGTCAACAGCAGAGACCAATAGCGCCAGGTGCATGACGCAGGTCACCAGGTCACCAAATCACCAGGTCACCAGCATCTCGAGTCTGGCACCGTTTTTCGCGAACATTACACAGGGGAAGTACGAAACACACGCAGTGCAAAAACACCGCCGTCACAAAACGCTCGTGACACAGGGATAAAGAGCGCTCAGGATGCTGCAAAACGAAATCGAGGACAAAACGGACGGAAAATTGTAGAAAAGCGGAGGACAGTTTCGACAAAAGGAGAAGGGCAAATGAGCTTAACGCAGTGTGAAAGGATTGCGTGTAAATCCTTTCCTGTATGTATGCCTGACGAATACTACTTAAGTCGTGACCCGGCACCTCCCGTGGCGATGCCGTCCAAAGTGGGGTGCCCCAGCTCGTTGGCACGAGCTTCCGGTCGGTTCGCTTGCAGTGCGCGCTGCGTCTTTTCATTCCGCCGTAGGGGAATCGGAGCGCTTCTGACACAGGCGGCACCCGGCTCCCGTCGTCTGTCAAGGAGCAGGTGGCCGACAGGCGGCGGAAGGACTTGTCCGCGGCAGTGACGTTTGGCTCACTCCAGTCGGCAGTGTCAGGGCTGGCCGACACCCCAGACTTGGGCTTTAGCATCCGCCAGGCCATGGTAGCAGCTTAGCTCTATCACGCAAATGAGCCAAAGATTAGCGTAACGTTAACAGCTGGATATGGCTGCTGTCAGTGGTTGCCAATTCAGAACACAGTTCCTGTGGCGGTGAAACTGCGATAGGCATGCCTGTGACTGATATGTTTTTTTCAGGAACGGTTGGGGTCTGATGTATTCATACATTTACGTTTGTCGACAGATGAAAGATTCGACTATGCTCAAAACTGTAAGGACGCCGTGGAGTTGCTGCAAAAAGCCGGCCTTCGTTTGGGCAAGTATGAAATCGAGAAACGCCAGGCGATAGAGGAGGAGAATTACGATAGGGCCAAACAAAAGAAGGACCACGTGGAGGAGTATAGAGCTGCCGTGTTGGAAGCTCTAAAAGTGGAACAGCTGGTGGAAGAAGACGGCGTAAGTAGTCTTATTTCGTCTTTTGAATAGTTTCTGTATCAAAGTTCGTTTTTCTAACTAAGACGCATTGCATGAAGTCATGCATGAAAACACGCACCGTGAGGTTTCACCATTCCTTCCGGAGGACTGTGCCATTTCCATTGCGCCTTGCAAAGCCTCTCGACCCGCACGCAAACGCGAACACTCTCGGAAAGGGCGCGGACGCGCGTCGTCTGATTGCAGAACAACTCCAACAACGACATCCTGATGCGGCTGGAACTGCCGCCGCCGCCGGGCAAGAAGAAGCGGCCGGAGACGCCGCCGGCGGCGGCCGCCCGGCCCCAGTCGGACCCGCTGCCGCCGATCCCGCGCAGTCCGGAGCCGCAGCGGCCCTCGCCGGCCGCGCGCAAGCCGATGACGCCGCCGCCGCCGCTGGTGGCGGCGCCGCGCGCCCAGACGCCGCCGCCGGCGCCGCAGTATCGGCCCACCTCGGAGGCGGTGCCGACGCGGCGCGCCGTCACGCCCACGGGGCCGGGCGCGGCCGCCTGGTCGCCGCCGCCGGCGCGCCGCCGCCCCCAGCCGCTGACCAAGTACGAGTGGTACGAGGATCGCACGCTGCCGGCCATCCGCGGGTGAGACGAGCGGAGGCGCCGGCGAGTGCCCAGCGTGTGACGGGCTGCCGTGCTGGGGAGGGGAACTGAAGAGCGAGACGGCAGCTGCTGCAGGAGAAGGGAGGGGTGCTGAATAGGAAGGAGGAAACTTCTGTAGGAGAAAGGGGGGAACTGAAGAGAGGGCTGACATGTGCTGTAGGGGGAAAACGGTAGATGAAGAGGGAGCTGAATTCTGCTATAAGAGAGTAGCTGAAGTCTGTTGTAGGAAGGACGAAGGGGACTGGAGCATATTGTAGGAGGGAGGCGAGTAGCTGAAGCACGAACATCATAGCCAAGGGGACCAAGGGGAGCCATGCCTCTCCGAGATTTCGCAGGAATACCGAATAGTGGATCATATATCTGCTACAAAAGCAAACATGATATGTTTTTCATTTGCGATAAATGTGAGGTTAATTACGTAACACTGTTGCTTTTCCTAAACATTTCGTCATATGCCCAGGGCATGACGAAATTTGGTATTTGCCTCCCCCCTGGTTACGTGCCTGAACTGAAGTCTGCTGAAGGAGGGACGAGGGAAGCTAAAGCCTGCTGTAGGAGAGGGCGGATAGCTGGGGTCTGCTGAGGGAGAGACCAGGGAAGCTAAAGCCTGTTGAAGGAGACAGGTGGATAGCTGAAGTCTGCTGAAGGAGGGACGAGGGACGCCGGGGACCGCTGGAGGAGGGAGATGTTCCCATGTCCCTCCTGATGTCTGCTGTAGGAGGGACGGGGGAAGCTGAAGTCTACTGTACGAGGGAGGTGGGAGCTGAAGTCTGTTGAAGGGGAAATGCTGGAGGAGGGAGCTGTAGCCTTCTCTAGGAGGGGCGAGGCAAGCCGAAGTCTGCTGTAGGAGGGAGGTGGATAGCTGATGTATGCTGTAGGAAGGACGGAAGCTGCAGGCAGAGCTGACAAGCTGCAGTGGGACCTGCGGACTGCAGAGTGAGGAGGATCCGGTCTGCTCTGTGGGGATGCCTGTTTGCAGTGAATAGGTCATGCCAGATTGCAGTGTGTGAACAGTCCAAAAAATGCGCGCATTGTACCTTGCAATATGCGGATGCAATACGCATATCTTGCAATATGTATATACGCGTGGTTCATTTCGGTTTGCCTTCGGAAGTATCAACACTACCATGAGCAAGGCCTGACGGACAGATTGCTGTTTTTCTTGCTTGATGCTGTCGCGTCAGCCAGTGGTTTCCCTCGGGTTTCGAGGCCATTCGACGGATGCGTGTGTTCATTAGACGTGATGAGATCTGCAGTCTGCATGACACCTTGTGCATTCCCATGCATGTTTTCATACATTTTCGACGGCTGAATTCCGAGGCCTTAACGTCATGCACTATCTTGTCACGTGCACTTCCTTGATTTCGCAGAAAACGTCTGGCGGAGGCAGCCGGAGTGGTGGACGCCACCGAAAAGGAAGCACCAACGTCTTCAAACCTCACTGATGAGGACAGAAAAATAGCGTCCCTACCGATCGAGGTCTTCGGAGTGCCAATGGTTAGCCCGCTGAAATTATGCCGAATGGAAGTTAACCATACCTCGTATACCTTTGACAAAATAATTGTGGGTTTCTTCTAACTTAGGAAATGTCTACCAACCATGACTGGCATCCAGCACATGTTCTTTGGTGGGATGCCGCGGTATGCGCAGAGGCGCGTTTTTGACGCAGGGTATTAGGCGCAGAGGCACATTTTTGACACCGAGAACATCGCATCAGTAATTTTTGTGAACAGTAGTCTTTGCTAACAGAAGAGGGGCAGCACACTGTCTTGACGAAGGTTTTTTTTTGCCTGAAAGCCCTAAAATTTCAGTTCTGATGAGAATTGCGTCGGCCCTCTGGCACAGGTCAATGACCAAAGCCTGTTCACTCCATTTTAGGTTGGTAACTTCTACGCCAAAAACTTTACGGAGAAAGAAGAGGGTCTGCGCAGCCTGCTGGCGGCGCTCAAGGATGACAACGGCAGCGTCAGGGCCGACAAGGTGACGCGCGCCGCCACGTTCCTGCTGCAGCGGGCACTGAAGGACAAGGTCTATACCGTGTGGCAGCTGGCCACCGAAACGCTCGATTACCTGGTCGGGCCGTTTGCTACCAAGCGCAAGTGAGAACATCCACGTGTGTGCATTGTGGTGATGCTGTTTATGTGTGCCTTATAGGTAATACCCAATCAGAATTAGCACATTTTGCATTTTTTGGCGATTTCGCTCACATTAAGTTGAATATGAACTGAAATGGTTTCTTGGTTGCCTGATATAAATATAAATTAGGTTTGAGGCAGAGCTCGAACACCATGAGACTGCAAAAAGCCATGTCAGGTTTTGGTGTTTATTGTTGCTTTTTGTCATGAATATTTTGGCTGGTTTCTTCTCGGGTTTCAGATAACCAGTTTCGTATTGTAAGGAACGGAAAAGTAGTCATGCCGTCCCAATTTTTCTCGGCAGTTGTCATTTCCTAGTTTCGCAAGTTCATCAAAGTTTATTGAGGTTACTCTAAGTCACTTCCTTCCACGAGCAAGGTTGCTTTTATCAGGCAACTGCTAACTTAACCCGCGCACGACCGTCGGTCCGTCCGGAACATCGGCGACTGGGGGGGGGGGGCAGTTGACTGCCCCCCCTCCAACTCACGAACGGTTGGTCGCACGATAAAAATAATCATACCGTTGGAAAGCCTGTGACGAGTAGAGCTCGAAACTGGTCTCATTTTTAGTTTTAGATAATATGTAAGCCAATTTACGCCCTATATATGTTTTCTCATAGCCGACTGCATGAGACCGAGAAATGGCCTGAATCTCAAGGACTGTGACCAATAACACATCGGGAAAGGCACCAACGCACAAGTAAATGTCCGCGGATGCCGATCTACGTCTAATTTCCCCAGATTTGTTCAATATATACCCCGAAACGTTGAGTTAAAGACACCGTAATTCTCCCGTCAGCCGTCAGTGTGCGCCGCGGCCGTATGCGATAGCAAATTGACGGAAACTAATTTTAGCGTTCCTTTATTTTCGCGAACAAAGACGATCTATGTCAATTTTATTGATCTTTGTGGTTCTTGTGATGGTTTCTCATGCTTAAATTTTGGAAAAATTGATTAGTTACCAATCTACAAAGTTGGCGGAGCTTTATTCGCGAGAGTCTGTTTATGTCCAAAATATGCTACTTTTTCGAACTTTTTGAGGTTACTAGTATTAATTACGTCTATGCAAGCTAGTTCTGCCATTTTCTACCCATTCTGAGTAATTCATCGTCGATTTTGACGGCGGTCCATTTTGGCCCACTACAGTTATTCGTGACCTGACCTCAGGTCAATGAATGGAAGTCAGTGATACTTTGCCCAATGACGGTAACTAGATGTCTGCTTCACTCCACACTAAAAATATTATGGAATATTCCGTCAATTTCTGAAAAAACGGCGATATGTCTTAAAAATGGGCTTGACCTTAGGTCAATGACCCGGAAAATTCCGAAAAATCTGAGATAGCAGATTTGTTGCATCTATCACGGTCACTAATCCCTGAAAGTATTATTGAGATATCTTGTTTTGTGAAAAAATTAGAGGGCGCTAAACTTTTTTTGACATAGGTCTGTTTGACCTGACCTAGGTTAGGCACCTGGCCTGACCTGAGGTCAAAATTTTGACACGAGACGTAAAATTAATGGAGCAAAAGGTACACAAAGTTTCGTAACTCTGTGTTTGTTGGTTCTCTCGCAGTCCTAGAAAAACCTCAGGGGGGGCAGTCAACTGCCCCCCCCGGTCGGGGACGGGTTAACCCGTCCCCGACTGGGGGGGGGGCAGTTGACTGCCCCCCCGAGGTTTTTCTGGGATTGCGAGAGAACGAACGAACACAGTCACGAAACCTTGTGTACCTTTTGCTTCATCAACTTTACATCTCGTGTCGAAATTTTGACCTCAGGTCAGGTCAGGTGCCTGACCTAAGTCCGGTCAAACAGACCTATGTCCAAAAAAGTTTAGCGCCCTCTAACGTTTTCGCAAAATAAGATATCTCAATAATACTTTCAGGGATTAGTGATCATGATAGATGCAACAGATCTGCTATCTCAGATTTTTCGCAATTTTCCGGGTCATTGGCCTAAGGTCAAGCCCATTTTTAAGACATTTCGCCGTTTTTCGGAAATTGACGGAATATTTCATAATATTTTTAGTGTGGAGTGAAGCAGACACCTAGTTACCGTCATTGGGAAAAGTATTAATGACTTCCAGCCATTGACCTGAGGTCAGGTCACGAATAACTGTAGTGAGCCAAAATGTACCACCGTCAAAATCGGCGATGAATTACTCAGAATGAGTGGAAAATGGCAAAACTAGCTTGCACGGACGTAGGTAATACCAGGAACCTCAAAAAGTTTGAAAAAAATTGCATATTTCGGAAATAAACAGTCTCTCGCGAATAAAGCTCCACCAGTCGTGTAGATTGGTAAATAATGAATTTTTCCAAAATTTAAGCATGAGAAACCATCAGAAGAACCACAAAGACCAATAAAATATACATAGATCGTCTTTTTCACGAAAATAAAGGAACGTTTAAATTAGTTCCCGTCAATTTGGTATCGCATACGGCAGCGGCGCACGCCTATAGCTAGCGCGAGAATTGCCATGTCTTTAACTCAACGTTTCGGGGTATATATTGAAGAAATCTGGGGAAATTAGACGTGTATCGGCATCCGCGGACCTTTATTTGTGCGATGGTGCCTTTACCTATGCGTTATTAGTCACAGCCCTTGAGATTCAGTCCATTTCTCGGTGCCATGCAGTAGGCTATGAGAAAACATATATAGGGCGTAAATTGGCTTACATATTATCTAAAACTAAAAATGAGGCCAGTTTCGAGCTCTACTTGTCACACGCTTTCCAACAGTGTGCTTATTTTTATCGTGCGACCAACCGTTCGTGAGTTAGAGGGGGGGGGCGGCCAACTGCCCCCACCCACCCAGTCGCCCATGTTCGAAGCGGATCGACGGTCGTGCGCGGGTTAACTGACCAGCACTTGAGCTGACCTGACTGAAAACCTTTATAACTAGATATGTATATATATATATATATATATATATATATATATATATATATATATATATATGTATATATGTATGTGTATATACATATATAAAAAGAGATAACTAAAGTTAAAGACCTTTAGTTATCTTGACCTTGTCTAATAAATCTGCTCCATTCGTCATCCGTCTTTGAGTTTCTCGGCGGCTATCCAATCGGCGGTCTTCCTCCCCCCCCGCCCTACCTCTGTCCGCTGACCAGAGCTTCCCCGCCACCGCCTCCGTGTACTGACCGCAGCCCCCCCCCCCCCCCAGAACGTCCCGGCGTGAACTGAGCGCCACCATCGAGACAGTGCTGCCGGAGCTAGTGCTGAAGACAGGCGACAACGCCACACGCGTCCAGACGCTGGCCGTCGACTGTCTGCTGCGACTGGCAGAGGCGGCGCACGCGCGTCAGATCCCGACGGTGGCGGCTGCGCTGACCGTGCCGCTGCAGGGCGCCATGAACCCGCGCGTCGCCCAGGCGCGGCTGGACGCCGTGGAGCAGCTGGTGACGCGGCACGGCGTCAGCGACCAGGCCAGCAGGTGGGGTGCTCCCCCCCCCCTTCCCTCGGCACTGGCGGCACCAACGCACCGACGGCCGCCGTCCGCTCTCAGATAGGACGCCTCCGGGGATAGTGTGGACGTCCTTAGGGGCGCTTGGGACGTCCCAAGAACAGACGACATGTCATCAGCGACGCAGAGGATGTCCCTAGAAACAGGGGAATATCCTCAGGGATAGGCGAGGCCCAGTGACTGGTGTGACGTCTTCACGGTGACCTCGACCTTCCTCAGGGAAGAGTGGAACACAGTCAATGACAACTAGGACTTTTCTAGTGACGAGTGGATTGCCCTCAGGAAACGGTGGAACATTTCTAGGTATGTGTGGGACGTCCCCAATGACTGTTTGGACCGGAGCTCGAGATTTCCGAAAATTGTCGCGGGGTCCGCATAGGATTTCAGGCCGTTTCTCACCAGCCATGCCTAATGTCAATGTTCCTGAATGCTGGGGTCCGGACCGCCCATGTCGCGGGATCGCCAGCCTTGGTCGGGCCACCCCTGGCGATGGCGGGATGAGTATTCTAGGTGCAATGAGACGTTAACGGGGGGGGGGGTGTACCCACTGCCCAGGGACATGTCGAGCCTCTTAAGGACGGTGGGAGCTTATTTCCAAGAACTAAAGGGACGTCCTGGCGTCCTTGTAGATTGGTGGGATGTGTGAACATTGAACTACGTTTGCTTTTTTGTGTTTGCACAGGCTTTTTTGTAAAAACGTCTGTTGTGACAGTTAACGTAAAGTTTACTGCCGATGTTTTAATGCCGATTTCTTACGCCCTCGCATTTGAATTTCCCGTTGCCGTTCAGGAGGCGTTACACAGACGATGCGATTGACACTGTGTGGCGGGTCTGACATCCTCAGCCCGATGTCGATCGAGAACCTGGCTCAGTTCGCCCACTCGGCCGTGAGCCACGCCAATGACGGCGTCCGCGCCGCCGGCACCCGGCTCATGGTCCTCATCTATCCGGAAAATCCGAAACTCGTCCGCAAACTGCTGCCCGTCGACGGCCAGAAGACGCGCAAAAACCTCACGTATCGTACTCTGTTCGGCGAGCTCGATAAGCTCGACGGCAAGGTAAGGTAGTGTGGCGGCGCCGCAGGCCAGCTCCCCGCTTCTGCTTGGAATGGCTGTTTCGGCTGCCCGTAGTACCGGGTCCCTCCGCCAGGGGCGCTGCCGCCGTGAATAGAGCGTCGGCGCACCGCTACGCTGCCGGATTAGCACGGACTCCAGACGAGTCGCCGGCGGAGTCGGGCTCGATTCCGCCGCCCGTTTTGGCCCGGCTGACGCAGACGCGGGCTTGCCGTGCGGTGCGTCGTCGCGTGGTTCAGCGTGCAGTGAACCCCCATCGATGCGGGCAGGTCCGGACCGGCGTGGCTAGACGGTGTCATGTAGAGTTGTTGTGCACAGTATGCTTGCTGTGTTCCCGATGTGATATTTTTGCGCCACAGATGTTGCATGATATGATAGAATAGCCACTGAATGATTTTGATGCAGGTCATCTTTGCGCTTGTGATATCTGGTTACCATTCTCCCAAACAGCTATTTGTGCATATTGTAAGATATTTGTACATAAGTGTACATTGATTGTGTGCGATAATGTGTATGCATAGTACGAAGGAAGCAGATAAAATAGCTGCGGCCATATCGTGCACTATTCGTTGTCAGTTTTTGTGGCTTTTGTAAATATTTCGCTAATTTTCTGATGTCAATATGGTACAGTTTCGCAATGCTCTCCACTGGAAAAGGACACGTCTTCGTCCACGGACAGTCGCAGTAACTTCGATTGTCTCAGATTATAGCGGATAACACCAGGCACCACGTGTTTATCACGGTATGGCGCACGGGAATCATCGGTCTGTATAATGTCTACATCTCGCTGTAACAGCTTTACTAGCGACAGCTCCTGTGGGTAGTTTCTCCGGCAAGGCCTCAGAGTCTGCCTAATCAGACCAATTGGCGGCCTTCTGTGCACACGTCATGCTGTCATAGCGCCGGAGTGCTAGTTTACCGCTCTACGTTTGCAGGGTATGGCTGTCAGAAGTCTGGCATAACGGGCAACAGATGATGCGTGCGTAAGGGTTGGCAGTAAAGAGCTCGAACCTAACTCTTTGCGCTTTATTTCTTTTGGGCACGAAAGAACAATCAATTGGCTTTACCAAAAGACATCATATCGAAAGCAATACAGCTGTTTTGGAGGCTTCCGATTTTCATTGCATACGAGACTGATGAACTGGCTGGATGTATCTGAAGGCTGTGTCTGAAGGCTTGCGCCAGCTGGCGCTGTGTAAGAGTAAAGTGTCAGGACCAAGCTGTCTGGCCTGTCTCACGCTTGGTGGCGAGGCCAAGGCATATACGACGCAGCCCGGCCATACCTGAGGTCGGCATCAAGCAGAGTCCTCAGAGTCAGACGGCTCCCCGCTCCAGCACACGTATAAAGAGAAAAGGCGAGGTAGTGATCGATGTAGACAAAGAGGGAAGAGTAAAATCGGTAGAGGGAAGGGGAGAGAGAAAGGGAGAGAGGAAGAAGAAGAGACAGGGAAGATGGAGTGTTGAGCAAATTATCGAAAACGTGGTGAGACTAGGAAGTTAGGAGTGCGGAAAGTTAGAAAAGCCGTGAGTGGAACAGGCGACAGCAGTGCCGTCGTCAGCCTGTATGTTTTGAGAATCGAGGCGAAGCAGTCCAGCCCCTTCTCCTGGTTCGCCGGCACTCATCTGCCATCGGTAACGTCACCAAGTGTCGTCGACAGCCATTCATGACGTCACACCACTACAGATGGACCATTCCAGGAAATGAGCGCTTCTGACATGCTTAAGCTCATGCATGAAAAATTATTTAAATTATTTCATACAGGAGAAATTATTAAGAGCTAGTGAAACGGCTGGCGCAGTATTTGAAACTGTTGCCTTGGCTGGAAAAGATAACGCATGTGCTACGCGGAAGGGTAATTTTGCGCTGAAGGAAAAGTCCCCATTTAGGGCTCCGCAAGTGAAGAAATGATGTGATGGCCACATGATATGCGTTGAAAAACAGCTTGAAAAACAGCTCCATAAAAAGAGAGAGGGAATATTTTACTAGGGTTATTAAGCAACCACAGTGCCTGCTGACGCGAAATGGCCGCAGTAGCCGAAGCGCTGTATAAAACCCAGTCATCAGTCCTGGCTGGCATGTTTTTGGCGTTTTAGCTTTTTCAAAGACACTGCAAAACGCGCCATTGCGAATATCGTGTCTTAAATGCTACATGGTTGCGCTCATTTTGGTCTGCATCTGAGTCCAAAGTAAGTAATGAATAAATCAAGTAATGAAGCGAGTAATCAGTACTTTCGAGATGTAATGTATCATTTTAGGGCAAAATGTATTCCGCGCATTCTTCAGCTGCACGTCATGTCATGACAGAGGATACTGAAATGTTACCGAAGGTAATGGTCTGCACCTTTTTCGGGGGCCTCATTGCATGCGTTAATTCTCATTCACTATTCTGTCTGAAGATCTCGCATTGTCTGACGGGTGTTTTGCGCAGATTCGCTGATGCAGTCGTTTTGTTAACGTTGCATTTAAGCTAGATTGGCGTCCCTAGAAGTGAACCAGTTATTACCTCTGTTCTTGCAGGAGCCAAATTTTTTTATTATTAGTGGATGCTGAATCATGGCTTAACAGCTATACGTAAACAGTTCAAAAGCACTGCGTTGTATTTTGGCTCACACTTTCATTCCCCTGCGAATAGGCCAAAGCAGAACAGCTGAACATTAGGGAGCAAAAACAAGCGCGCGGGAGTCCAAACATTTCCCATCAGCCAGATACGTACACAGTGGAGGAACAGGAGGGGGAGGCGAGGTACAAATAGGGGAGAACCGGGAGAAGTGGGACGTGGGAGAACCGGGACTCGCGTTTTACTCCGAGAATACAGTGTGTACAGGTGCTCTGCCCGATGTAACATATCTTGTTTGTATCTGGCACTATGTTCCTTTTTTATGGCCACCTCCGCCAGTGCAGTCGTAAGACGTCTAGCCTAGTGAATGGGGTCTTAGACCCGTTCCAGTCATTCCTATTAAAGGAATAAGAAGCCCAACAGTTCGTGCTTCGCCGTGAAAAAAATACGACTGCAATCAATGCTAAAAATCATACCTAGGATAGGTAAAGCCATCGTACATGGATGAAGATTTCCGAAAATCTTGGGGTATGAATATAGTTTTAGACCGTTCCTTTCCAGTCATTGTCACAGGCCTGTTACTCAAATCTCTGAAAAAGTGGGAATTATCTACATGGGCAATATCATGTAGATAATCCCTTGAACACCTTTGACCTCTTCAGCCATCGGCTCAGTGCGGCCTGCCCCCGCCGCCGTCAGCCCGCTGAGACGCTCAGCTCTCGGGCCGCTGGGCTGAGCAGCTGCGTCGTCGCCGGCCGAGCTGCTCAGCGCCGGGCGCTGG